>OZ014533.1:165609580-165942235 GCA_963966105.1 Volucella zonaria | reverse complement strand
AACTTATTTCTCTTGTTTCGTAAGGAACGAAGCTTGCGATTATACCAGGGAGGACTAGTAGATGATGTTTTAAGGCGGGAAAACGGAACGTAAAGGCTGAAAGAATTAAATATTTCTTTATAAAAAATGGATAAGGCATCATTTACGCTTAGGTTGTGAAAGTTAAAGGGGGATTACAGGTCAATAGCGATTTCACCATTCCTTTCAAAGATTTCCAAAAATGCATTTTTAAGGCAAATGCAAACATTTTTAGAAATTAATAATCCTCTTAACAGTGCTTAGTCAGGATTTAGATCAAACCGAACTTGCTTCTGTATATTGTTGACGAATTACGAGAATTACGAAAAGCGAGAGATGAGAAAGAGGTAAGCTTACGTAGACTCTACGATTTTTCGAAAGCATTCGATACAGTCGATCACTCGATGCTGTGCTCCAAATTAAAAATTGTTTTTCGTCAAGTAAAACAAAACTGTTTCGGTATGATCGAAAGGAATATAGGAAGATATAAATGTGTTGTAATCGGAGAGGAGACTCCTGCTCTACACTCTTTTAATTGTGGAGTACCACAGGGTTCGGTTGTTGGTCCCATTTTCTTCATTCTCTACATAAATGATCCCCAACAAACTGATAGGTATGGTATGATCAAACTTGTGTCGGTAATGTGCACCCCTTTCAGAACTCTTTCAAGCAATCACAGCTATGAACGACAATATTTACTACAAATACAATTCTGCGCACAACAAAATAAGCTATGTCCAAACAACCTACTCTAAACTATTGCCAATAGAATTGTTCTCATTGAATTAATTCTAATTTATTAAGCCTTGTCCTACTTGTATAAGATATCAATCCTTATGTGTAAGTTTTATTATATGAAAAAAAAAAAAGTAAATGTTGGTTGGAACTGTGGTATTATCATCGGCCAATGCAATAGGTCACTATACCATCTCACCACGGTTAATTGTTGATTATTGCAAAATCCAGACTGTGGCAATTTCTACCTTGGTAAGGTGCGTATCTATAAATGGACGGAACAACCCAGTAAGAACCAGGAGTAAACCGCCATATCCACGTCTAGTACTAGCAAAGCAAAGTCACCAGGACCCTTCCCGATTCCCATTTTAAATCTGACTCTGACTGGAGCCTAACACCCTAAATAATATTTTGTGTATCAGTTGAAAAATTATTGTATCTACGTTGTAAAATCAGTTATACTTGGGTAGTAACAGAATAATTAAAAAAAATTCCAATTCAAGAGTATGACTTAAGTCCTTGGAATCCTTTGGCATTAGTCATTTTTAACTAAGGTCAATGAAACCAGACAAAAAAATTGCATGTCTACTACGTAAAATGAATATTTTATTATCTTCAAAGCAAAGCTACCTATCTACAGCTCGTAAGCTCCGCAGCTCTCCGATTCGATTTTCCTTGGAGATTTAAACGGTTGGTAATTTCCTCGATGAAATGGAGGCCTGGTGAAGTGAAACAATACACTTTTAAAATGCTTTGAATTATTAAGTGTATTCCGTCTGTGCAGGCAGAAAATTGACTGCACGTAGAAGGATAAATTGACAGATGATGTCAGGTAGGTTGTTAGATGATTACGTGGGTGTTAGCTAGAAGGTACAAAGTGGGGCCCCTTAGGCTTTTCATTACTAAAATGTACTTCAACAATCTATACTTGGTTTAAAATTGAATGAAGAAGGAGCGAATGTTTGGTAATTTAAATAGACAAGGTCTAATCCTTAGGAAAACTAAATGTTCTGAGTTGGGGATCTATTGTACTCTATGTTTCAGAATTTTTGATTTAGAAGTTGTTTTATTGATTGCAAGTAAAATTTGGGAGAAATTAATAACTTATGGCATTTCCAAAAACTGTGCTAATTGATGATACTGATATCAGAGTGGGGGTACCTGGAATAGATAAGTCGGAGATAGCCAACTTATTCATAAAACCAGGGCTTTTTTATAAACATCTGCATTAGTGATGAGTGATAACATCATATTTTTGTTTCAAAAGTTTCTAGTGAAATCCATGGGTGGAAAAGACAAATGCAAGGTCACTTACTTACTTCCATAGAGCGCGCTTCAATCCGGGGTGAACCTAAGCCTCAACCAACATTCCTCTCTTCAAGCTGATTTAAGTAAGTGGCTGTTGGAAAAACTAACCCACTTAGGCCTATAGGCTCCAGATGAGTTCCGAAACTAAAGGACACTCCCACCACCTTCCCAACAACTCCTTTTCCCCTGGGCTGGATCAAGGAAGGTGTCATACGACCAGTGACGAGGAGCAACTTTGATGAGCGCCCAGCATCTCCAAAAATAGTTCAGTCGTGAACGGAGTATCCGGATACAGCAGATCTCTGCACGGATGGACCATAATTTCTGCCCTACTCATGGGATCTAATAATGGATATAATCTCAAAAAAAGAAAAAAAAACCCGGGGCCGGTAGTCCTTTAATGCCGCGCGGTACAACGATGACCACATCGACTACCGGTAAGGCTCCTGCATTGTCGGGTGGAGGTAAAATTGTGGCAGGCCATGGTGCACCATCCTTTAAAGGCAAACGCAACGAGCCTGCAACTAAATTTTCAAGGAGTGATAAGACAAGCCATGGTCCTATCACTTCCTCCACCCCTAGGAGGAAATTACTCCATCTAAGATGTCGAAATGCTTTACTCATTATCAAAATCTTCGAATCAATTCCGGAGCAAATCTTCGAATCCATAAAGAGCAAGATTGAGTGGGCTAACAGCATCCTAAAAGGCAGATTTATCCACTGCTCCCAAAACGCTAAAAGACTTCTCCAAGCGCCAGAGATCGTTATAGGAAACCGTGCCGGTTCCCAAGAGACCCAAAACTTATAACACTAAAATCCCTGGGCGATCCAACAGCACATCTCTGAGGACTTTTAGCTAAGACCTAAAAGTCGCAATAACGACACCGATGGCTCGATAACACCTGAACTGTGGCAGTTAAAGCTTTCGGGCAACTTCTTACCCATCATGCGGGAAACCCCGGACCACCTCCCATCACAAGCGACGCTGGCTGGCACCAAGGTATGTCAAGTTTATCGCATGTGCTAATCAAAGGCCGTTCGATCTTTTCACCAAAGCCATAAGTGGATTAGGAGAGATTTGGTAAAGTGCAAAACTTGAAAAGTCGTACCTAAGAAGGATATCCCAGCAGATCTAGAACCCACACCTGGGTCCCAGCCGAACCCTCCTCCCCAGAAAACATTCTGAAGATCATCAGGCCGACTCTTCCGGAAACCGATGACTAACTAAAAAGAGATCCTTTATGATCAGAGGAAGAAGATGAGCTCTTGGGTACATGTTCAGAATCGGAGGACTCGAACAGCACCGTGGTGGAGGCTACTCTGGTAAATTGTAGCAATGATACGGTTTCTCCAGGTTAATCTCCATCACTCACAAAAGGCTTTATCCGCACTTATTCTGCATCTTTCCAAAAACGCAGAAGAAAACATCCTAATCCAGGAACCATGGATCGTAGAAGGCTTGGGACTTGGGACATCTATATATGCTCCGCACTATGGAAGAGACAAAGGTAACGTTTGAGCTTGTATATTAGTGAAACGTAGCCTTAATGCATTTTTACTTCCTGACCTCAGCGAACCCCGGACGCAGACTGCCAAAGCTGCTGGCTGGCACTGGCATATCTTGGCCACAGTCATGTGGGCCCTCTCCCTTATGATAATCTAGAAAAGGTGGTACTGAAAGCTGGAAGCTTAAAAACTGGCCTTATCATCTGGTGCGACATCAACGATAGAGGTGAGTCACTTTTTGATTCCATTATAAGTACTAACCCCATTGTCTGCAACATTCGCAATGAGCCCACTTTTATATATAACAAGAAACTGACAGGAAGTGCTAGATATCACTCTTGTCTCCGACAATATCACTCAACGCTAACGAATTGGATGGTATCGTCTGAATACTTATTTTCAGGCTATAGATACATCAAATTTAGCGTGAGTTGGCCTTCCTTCCGGAATTGTCGGAAAACTGATTGGCCAAAATACAGAGGACTGCTGTCAGAAACGCTATCCTCTGAACTCTCAAGTCCCCCGGGTGACACCAACGAGCTTGATATGGAAGTCAGGGAATTCGCCCTCGCTCTCAATCAGGCTGTGGCTGCTTCCTGTAGTGTTATTCCACCTAGAGGCAAGAAAATGCCGCATTGGTGGACATCTGCACTGGGACCGCTTAGAAACAAATTTTTCAACCTAGAAAAAAGCACAAGAAAAGTGACTAACTGGGAATCATATAAAGAATCCCTCAAAATATATAAAAAAGAACTGAGGAAGGCAAAGCGACAATCCTGGAGACCATTCTGTGACAAAATTACGGAAACCTCGCGGCATCGCGGCTAAGAAAAATCCTCTCTACAAATTCTATGATGCCTAGCTGTTTGAAAAAAGCCGATGGCTCTTGGACAACCTGACGTGATGAATCACTCAACCTCCTACTGAACACTCACTTTACAGGTAGCTCTCAATTCGCGGCCAGTAGCAACCCAAACAGGTCTACTGCAACCGGGACCAAAATTCATGGTCTGATCACAAAAGACAAACTGCTCTGGGCGCTGCATAGCTTCAAATCATACAAGTCTGCTGGTCCGGGCGGTATAATAATTGCCGAGCTACAGAGATCCTCAGATATTATTCTGCCTGCGCTAGAAAATATTATGAGGAGCTGTGTAGAACTTATCCACATTCCACCATTCCCAAAGCCGGAAAATGTTCTCATGTTGTCCCAAAGAACCTCAGACCTATAAGTCTATCATCTTTCCTTCTGAAAACTCTATAACGACTGATTGATATCCATATACGAGCTAAGATCCTAGACTTCTGTCAACGGCTCAACATGCCTACTGTAAAGGAAAGTCGGTGGAAGCGGCTCTGCATTCACTGACTAGCCACATCGAATGATCCCTTCAATATAAGGAGTACACAATGGTTGCTTTCCTGGACATAGAGGGTGCCTTTAACAACGTCAACTCTGCAGGTAGACGACTCACTTGGAGAACTGATCAGTCTTATGCTAAAAAGCTAATCAACTCCAGACTGGGTGAGACTTCTGCTAATAGATGTGTCAGCAGAGGTACGCCGCAAGGCGGTGTCCTCACTCCTCTTCTCTGGAACTTAGTGGTTAATGAACTGCTGACATTCCTGGAAGCGGGTTGTAGCAGGGTGATCGCCTATGCGGATGACGTTGCTATAGCCGTCTCAGGTAAGCATCTTAATACCACTAAAGAACTCCTTCAAGTAAATCTCAATAGATTAGCCCGTTGAGCAGATCGCTGTGGATTGGCAATAAACCCCCATAAAATTGATCTTGTCTTCTTTTCCAGGAAATACAAAATTCCAACTATATGTAGACCCTAATTCAATAGCTGCAACTGCAGCTATTCCCCTTAAAGCGACTAAACAGTGGACAAATAATCTATTTGGCCATGCCAGTATTCTTAATACGAGGAATCGTACATTAGGAATCCTCACAGAGAACATCGATTACACCACACCTGAACTTTGGTTTGACAAAAACTTCAATGTAAGCTTCCCCTCTAGATCCTTCTGGGAGGAAGATGCTTTCATGGAGGACAAGTCAATCGATCTCTACACAGATGGATCTAAAACCGATAGCGGAGTTGGTGGCGGCGTTTTCTCAGATACGCTAAATCTAAGCCTCTCTTTCCGTCGTCCAAATCACTGTAGCGTGTTCCAGGGGGAAATTTTGTCGATTAAAGAAGCCCTGTCCTGGCTGAAGAAAAATGTGATATCTGCAAAGGATATCCGTATCTTTTCAGATAGTCAGGCCGCTATCAAGTCCCTGGACTCGGTCTCACTAAATTCTAAAACCGCCCTTGAATGCCGATCATCTCTTATGGAGACGGCAGAGCAGTTCAACCTTCACCTTCGCTAGGTGTCGGGCCACATACACATTCCAGAGAACTGTAGGGCAAGTGAACTCTCCGAAATTTGAACTACTCTACCTATGCTACCCTTTTCCGGTAGCATAGGTATATCAATCGCTGCGTGCAAACTAACATTAAAGCTGGATGCCAATAAAAGAACAGACCTTAGGTGGACTGTTGGACCAACATGTCTGGCGACCAAACAGATCTGGCCAAAACTAGATCTGAATCGCTCTAAATGTCTGATTCTTCTAAATAAGGAATATCTCAGCGCCATCATAGGTGTCATCACTGGACACTGCCTAATAGGCAAGCACGCAAGAAGACTTGGCTCTTTTACAAACGATTTCTGCAGAAGCTGCATGGACAATCCTCCACCTACTCTGTACATTTCCAGGTCTCTCTCAGAGACGAGAGCTTCACTTAGAAGGTTTCTTCTACAACGACATAAACGATCTAAAAAATATAGACGTAAACAGTCTCCTACGCTTCGTCAGAAGCTCAAACTGGTTCCATTATTAAGAGCATCATAGATCCACGTGGCATCACAATGGGCCAATAGGCCTAAATGGGTTGGTATTTCCAACAGTCACTCTTACCTACCTACCTACCTATGTTTTGACGGTCACAGGCCGGGAAATCGTACGTACTGCTACGTATCTAAAAGATCATTGTATTTAAGCCCAAATAGTTGCAATTATCTGAGTTGTCAGAAGAGATGCCAATTGTGACATCTTCTCGTCGAAAGATGTTCATTCAGTCTTTGTGATGAAATCGATATTGGATTAATGCAAACCGCGATCCTCTGAAACATCGATCACTGGATTTAGAAGCGATTACGCAGTTAACATAGAGAAAGAAGAGGATGTGGGGTTCCAGAGAAAACAAAATCTTGAACCAATCTAATTTCAAGAGTTTTCCTCACCAAGCACCCCCAGATTTATGTCGTTTTTATCACGTTTTGCTTTAATATCTGAAATCATTTCGCGCCTTCAATCCCCGGTAAACAGTGCAGGCAAAAGTCGCTCCATAATAGTGTAATAAAAAGCAATTCATAATTAAATACAGTTATCGCAAGCAATTACTTATCTACAAGCGTATCCATAAAACTCACTTTAATTACACACAATATAAACTAATCAACTCTGTTCGCTATGAAATATTATATTGCAGACGGGGGCTCCGGTTACGAGTATCTGGTGGCACTTTGTTGTTTCCTCCCCATTTGTATCTGCAGCGCTTACCATGTAATCCGTAAAACGCTACCATCGTCATTGCTACATTGGCCATTGCTATTGCTATTGCCATTGCCGCCGCCACACTTGTTGACCACAGAGTGCTCATTCATCATAGTGGTCGAGACTCGAGACTATAAAATTAAATTGTTATCCAATCTGCCATTTGGACTGGAATTACGCCCTTCCCCCAGCCATAGCTGGCTAAAGTGTGGTAATAAGGCACAAATGGAGAACAGCCATGACAGCGGACGGTATTTTCTGGAGGTGGCAAGCGCCATGATGTTGTATTGTTGCTTCCGCTGGATGGGTAAAGTCTCCGTACGGATACATGCCACCTACAATATATTTAGGAGCGATAAAAATCTTAATAAGCCTTTTACAGCTGCTAAAGCACCATAAAGTTTTCCATTGGGGATTGCCTGAAAATACCATTCCACGACAATGGCAGATGGAAAGAGAATAGTAACTTTTATATTGTCTGCTGCCAAACTACTGGCCACTGGCTACGGGAAAAAATGTTGTACACAGTTGTTGGGGGTGGTTTTGCTTATTATGAAATTGGTATCGAATTAGGGCTGTTCAATAATGGTAATAGTGATAATTGCGACTTGGATAAGTCGGTCATTTAGCCACTTTTTAGACCTCGAAGATGGAACAAAATAATGCCTAGCTAGTTTAGATTTACAAATGTTGGCCGCGCTGTTGTTGGCAGTATACATAGAAGAAGAATTTTTTGCATTATAAACTGAATTCTTTACTCTGACAGGAAGCCTTCAGGGTCAGAGACATGTTCGAATTTAAGTACTTAAGGCGTACTAGCTTTGACAACTAACTAACTTCGATAAAGGCTTCAGTAGAAGCATGCTCTGAAAGCCAACTATCTCTAGAAATAACATCAAAACTACAGTAGTATGGAACTCACATCAGGAGCAACCACAAACAGAGTTGACCTTATAGGAAATGAAATGGGAGACACGCTAGTTTGAAGATGGCAATAAAATTCTGTGGATTACCTATCAGCACTGGCTGCAAAACAAGGCTCTCCATTACTGGACAAACACTGAAGGCAACAGACAAAATGTCCAATACAAGAAAGCAATACCTTTGATAAAGTTAAACTACGCAAAAGACGAACGTCTGTTCAATTCAAGGTGTATTAGGAGAATGAAAAAGAGTACAATATAGAGGAATAGGAAAATATAAGAATAAAGAAAAATGAGAAGGAATAAGAACATGCACGTTGTTGCCAGGTGAGTTCTTTTCTTTTTCAACACTCCCCCTCAATGTAAATGTCCTTTTACAAATCAAAATTCATGACATATTCATTTGACTAACAAATTTTAAGTGCTTAAATTTTGACAAGTTTTTAGTAAAAACGTCGGCCATCAGCTCTTCAGTTGGACAATACTTCAATTCAATTGTGATGATATCGTACGTCTATGTGTTTCGTGCGATTATGATAAACTGGGTTTAGTGCCAGCTTCTGCGCGCCTTGATTATCCACGTTGAGAACAATTGGATTATGCTTCAAAAAACCAACCTCCTTCAATAGTCGCCGCAAATAAATTGCCTCTTTAGCTGCGTTTGATGCTGCCACGTATTCAGCCTCAGTGCTGCTCAACGCAATCGTATTCTGCTTCTTTGACTCCCAGGAAATTGCGCAGTTCACATACAAAAATACAAAGCCAAGGTATGATTTATGATCTTGAACATCGCTTCCCCAATCAGCGTCGGCGAAACCTTCCATGAGGTTACTACCTGCGCGATAATTAAGTTTGAGATTAATACTACCTACCTTGGAAACGGAATGCAATATATCCGGACTCGTCGTTATACTTAGATGCATAAGTGTCCCAATTAGCGATTGAGATTGCGTAATATCTTCTTTACTACACTGTTTATGACAAGCAACTTGATAACCGGGTTCAAGAGGAACAGACACACTTTTGCAGTTATTCATGTCATAGTGAGTGAGCATGTCTTTTATGTAGGGAGTATGACTTAAAGTGATAGAGCCAACTTCACCCTCCAGCTCGATCTCCATTCCAAGAAAGTGTTGTAGTGCGCCTTTATCAACCACGTCAAATTGTTCTGCAATGCGTTCTTTTACCTTAAACAGTTCAGATTTATCTTTGCATGCGATGATAATATCATTTTGTACAAGCATAGTGCACTCTCACACGACACAAATCCAATTTGCTTCAGCACCTTGTTGAGTTAGAAGTTCCATTGCCTTCCGGACTGCTTCAGGCCGTAAATTGCCTTTTGCAATTTCAGTACTTTTCTTGGCTGGTTCTCGTTGACAAAACATTCTGGTTGCTGCATATAAATGTCGTCTTCCAACTCGCTGTTTAGGCAAGCTGTGCAGATGCATTTTCTCTTCAACAGCAATCGCCAATAGCATTCTTATTGTAGCATAGAGTACAACTGGAGAGTAAATCTCTGTATAGTCTACACCAAATCGCTGTTCACACCTTTTGGCCACGAGCCTTGTCTTGTAGCGCTCTATTTCGCCATTCTTATTTCTCTTTAATGAAAACACCCATTTGCTTTAAATCGACTTCTTCTTTGGTGGTAGGTCGACCGATTTCCAGGTCTTGTTTTTCTTCAGTGCAGAGAATTCAACAGCCATCGCCTTCTTCCAGTGATCGTGCTTCTCACTCGAAAGTGCTTCGTCGACATCTTCAGGTATATTTTCGTTTACTGCGTTATTTATTATGTTACGTTGCTTGACTGCACGCAGATGCATGCCGCTGCTAAGAATTTTCGGCTTACCCATCCTGCGCGGATCTGGCGTAGAACTATTTTCACATAACTCCTCCTCATTGTCGATCCCATCTTTGAGTTCACTATGAGATGAGCTATCTTCACCAGCAGTTTCGTACGGGGAATCTTTGCTCGCTGGTTTTGCATTATCAGACACACACGAAATATTGTCTCGCTGCTCATGATCTTCGCCGTAGTTAAGGAACTGGATCATATCAATTCGTTCGCTGTCTCGTATATCTTCGTCGTGTTTCACAAAATGTTCGTTGAAAAGTACATCCCTTTTTATGACAACTTTGTGCGTTTACTTGTCATTCAGACGATATCCCTTGAATTCCGTTAAATATCCAACCATTACTAGATGGAGTGAAAAGTGACCTCCTTGACCGCCAGAATGCGCAGCTACTGCAAAAAAAGGTTCATGTCCGTTCATATTTAGGCAGACATGCCAAATTTCAGTGCGATACTGTTTTGACAGCTGATTGTTGTTGACGTGTTTGGCATCATGTTGAGTGTGGACAAAAACGATTTTCGTTCTCTCATAAAACATTATTTTTTGAGAGGCAAAACAGCGAAGGAAACAAAAGAAAAGTTGGATAAATATTATGGGGCTAATGCTCCGTCAGACTACACCGTCAAAAAGAGTTTTGTGGTGGCCGCAACTCCACTACCGATCAAGTCCGCAGCGGCAGGCCCTCCGATGCGGTTACAGAGGACAATGTCAAAAATTGCATGAAATGGTGTTGGCTGACCGGAAAGTGAAGGTGCGCGAGCTAGCAGATACCACAAAGATTAGCACTGATCGCACACGCCATATTTTGGGCAATATTCTGCATATGAAAAAGTTATCCTGCCGCTGGGTGCCGCGAATGCTCACTTTTGACCAAAAACACCAGCGCGAGAGCACTTCGAAAGAGTGTTTGGACTTGCTGATGCGGAATCGGGCGGACTTTTGGCGTCTATTGGTAACTGGATTTGGATCCCTCGGACTATTATCTCTTCCTAAACCTCAAAAGATGGCTCATCAATAAAAAATTCAGCTCACGCGAGGAAATCATCGACGCCATGGAGGAGTATTTTGCAGACCTTCCGGAAAATTACTTTTCGGACGGGATCAAGAAGTTGGAAAATATTTTTAATTCCCAAGTACATACTGCTTACCTTTGGCTTCAAATTTAGCGCGATCAGACTTCGTATGGTGTTTCTTTGTTAAGAACTTGGTAGGGCATCTATTTCTTATGTATGCTGCAGTCCTGACGTAAATCTGCATGTAACACCATGCACCGAGCCATCTCCACCAATGTTCGGTTCGCCCTCTCTGCCACACCTTTCTACTGTGGTGTATGTGCCACCGTTAACTCATGTCGTATACCATGCTGCTTCAAAATTGCCTCAAATTCGTTGTTGACATATTCCCTGCCATTATCACTGTGTAACGCCTTTGTTTTGCAACCTATCTGATGTTCAACATATGTACGTCTTAAAGACTTTGAATTTATCCATTACCTCGCCTTTCGCCTTTAGAATATAAACAAATATGAATCTGGACATATCATCTATGAACGTCAAGAAATATCGAGCACCGCCAATCGATTTGATGTTTACAGGTCTGCACATATCCGTGTGAATTAACTCTAACAATTTCGTTGATCGGCGTTCAGACGATTGAGTGTGTATTTTTCCCAACATGCAAATATTACAATACTCCTGATCATTTTTCCCCTCCAATTTCATACCGCGCACCATACTATTCTTTTCTAACTCACGAAGACTCTGGTAATTTAAGTGACCATATCTGCAGTGCCAAATTTTGTACTCACCGCAAACAAGCTTTCTGACTTCAACTTGACCACAAACAAATTATGTTTCTTAGCTGCTCTAAAAATAACATTGCCCTGCTGATCGCTTATCCAAGCGAATTCACCTTTGAAGTTTACTGTTGTATAGAATAACAAAGTGGTAACACTGCAAAAGATACATATATTGTAATTGTAAGTGTAAGAGAGTCTGCCGGTAGGTAGGGTTTAGTGCTAAGCAAACCATCGTGAGATACGGACGATAGAAAATAAAGCTAAATACGAAAAGTAAATAAACGTTTTTTTATTATCAGTGCGCGCATAAACTGTCATACAATTCTCGACTACCTTGCTTATACGAGTAGAAATGAAATTCGCTTTTAAGTCAGGCGCATACAAAACATTTCTCAAACGAACATTTCTGTCTTTCGCACGCAATAACATATGTGATATCGCGCCACTGTCGATGTACTAGCTTAACTCGTTGACTGGATCTGTACCTGTCATAGCTACAATGCCCATCGCTGACGCACCGTGTTTTTGTTTCTCCTTGCATTTGTTTGCAAAATGCCCCCGCTTGCCACATGAAAAGCATTTGCCGTTAAATTTTTTCATCTCCTTTTTGAGTGTCTGCTTGTTATTTGGAGAACGCACGAAATGCTTGATGTGTGCTGTCGTCGCCTAACGGATCATAATGCTGTTTGCGCCTCTGCCCTTCTTCTAGAAGTTTCAATTCAATACGCTATATGTTGGCAAATTATCTCGCGTCTCCATTGCTATCACAAACTTTTCAAAAGATTTAGGTAAACTTGATAGGCGAATTATACTTAACAACTCATCTTGCAGTGTGATTCCAATTTCCTCCAATCTTTCCGACATACTAGTGAAGGAATTGATGACCTCCACCACACTGTCATGCTCTTGCATTCGCATATTAAGGAGCTGCTTGTACAGACTCACTTTTTGCACCGGACCCTTTGACTTGTACAATTCCATTAACTTCTGCCACGCCTGTGCAGATGTTTTGCAATTCTTGGTGTAGTTGAGCTGTGTTGGTTTAACGCTGAGCACTATTGTAGTCAAAGCGTTCGCGGTCCAAGCTGCATCCTCTTCTGGCTTAATTTGCCGCTTCTCACTTACCACCTTCCAAACACCATCATGTATCAAGACACTGCGCATTTGTACTGACCAAGTCTCATAGTTCGATTCATCGAGTTTGTCTATTGCAATATATAAGGATGACATTCTGGTTTTAATACATATACTCGTATGTACTTCTTTTTATTAAAATAGGATTGTTTCGCCTGGGCCCATACGCAAAAGACGAACGCCTGTTCAATTCAAGGTTTATTAGGAGAATGAAAATGAGTACAATATAGAGGAACAGGAAAATATAAGAATAAAGGAAAATGAGAAGGAATAAAAACATACACGTTGTTGCCAGGTGAGTTCTTTTCTTTTTCAACAACCTTGTAGGTCTAACAAGAAGTCAGATTCGTATAGTCACAGGGTTCATGTCAGAAAATACCTCATGCCTGTGGGTATAATCCTAAACAACACTTGCATAATCTACAACGAGGACGAAGAATCAACAGAATACATTTTGCGTCACTGTAACTCTTTAATGAGAATACGACGTCGTCACTCAGGTAAATTTTACTTGAGGCAGAGGGTATACTCATACGAGTACATATCTGCTAGCTGACCCAAAGACCTAGTTAGATTTATCACTAATTCGGGTACGTAGTACGAGTATAGATGTATCAAAGTCTGTCCAATGAGATATCTGCGTGATAGCAGTCAAGTGTCTCTGCTAATTGCTCGACTGCACGGTGGCTATTACGGGTCTGAACAATACACATGCAAGTCCTAAGGCTGTTATGTTTTAAACATGACTCAACAGTGAATCCATTTTTAACAGAGGCCATTAGTTGGTGATATATTTGGACATATTTTAATCTTTTCCGTATAGGGCTGTGCGCTCTATGACGGCGTCGGCCAGTATAATGCTACTGGATGGTATGCCCTTGTCATTTGAGCCTGCACGTGTAAGGGTTTGCTCATGCAGTTATCGGGGACCATCACTGGGATGTAAAGCAAATATTCGATATGAATTTGATTGTTGCTCTTCAGGACTAACCCAAGTTATAGGAAACTCAGAAGTTTGCCAATCGATAGCCACGTAGGCAGCCGTCAACTAATGTCGTCCCTTCTGGCTTAAATAAGGTCCATGCTTTAGCCTGATACAGTAGGATCGTAAAGGTGTTTTACAGTGCGTTTTTCCTTGTTCGTGAGAAAGATCTTTGTATTTTTCCTAGACGAAGTGGAAAAGTGTTTTTCTCTTGATCTCTACAGTTGTATTGTTGTTGGAATTTACACGCTAGCACAAGTAGACAAAGTCTTTTACCATGTCAAAACTCTACCCATTGGTGTTGAGTGAGCATTTTTGTTAACACCATACTCCGATACCTTATTTTACTTCCATATTCGCCTGTTTTGTTTCGATGAGGCCAAACGCTCCAGTGATGCTCCCTCACTTACCTTCGCATGCTTTCGTTCGGTACACGCGTCTTTGTCAATATTCGCACAATTTCTACGGAAACATCGTTCAACTTCCGCGATCGAGCTATTCTCTGCTATTTTCTTCTTCGCCCTTTTTCGCAGTCCCGCTTTGAACACTTGTTGCTTCGCTGCATGGACTTGCTGAAACATTTCGTAAAACCAGGGGTTTCCGCTGTGGCCGTCGGATAAAAACTAACACATCAGAAATCGTGTTCTTAATGGCTTGCTGCCAATACCATCACCATTGTTCTGCGCTTGATCCTACCAACAAGTTACTTCTCGGATTGAGTTTTCAGAGACCAGAACAGTAGTTCTTCGTTGTTCTAACGTCCAAAATATTCCCACATTGGCAGCACCAAAGTAGTGATATGAGTTAAGCTGTAGAGTTCGTACATCCAGAATACTAGAGCTATGTCCTGCTATGACCCTGTGATGGTCCTATGCTGGTAAGGTAAAATCGTCATCTTTCTTTGCGATGCGTGAGCGCATGTTAAACAGATGTTGATGAATTTAACCTTAATGCGGATCGTAATTGGGAGTTTGTTCAGGATTCCTTGTCATCTGCTCAACTAAATCTACATCTAAATAGCCACTGTATCTTCTGTCTATAGCAATCACCATTAGTGGATGCAACAGTTTTTCATCCTTCTCTTGTACGTTCCAAACAATCGCACTTTTGATTGCAATCACGTAAATAGCCTGCCCTAATTATTCGAAAGAATCTGTATTATTGAGATTGTCCACTAAGTTCATCCATATCCGAGCCTGTTTGTTGCTTTACGACATATGTAAGTGCTTTACATGGACGGAGAATTAACTGGTAAATCTTCAATCTGGATGGCAGAATTGTTAAAACGATAGCGAAAGTAGCCTATTAAGGGAGTATCAGTGCTTCAGTGCTATTATTGGGTTACAAAAACTCCTCTAATCACTGTGTCAACGTAGCTCAAATAAGATATTCGCTGGATTCATGACCAAAAGTCAAGTTCTCCCGCCAAAGCGTGCGCATTGTACTTTGTCTTCATTAATCAGACTCAGCATTCTGCAAAATGTTGGTCATTATACACAGTGACTCCCTGTCTTTTTTCTCGACATGGGCTTGGGACTAGCTGTCCCAAAGTTTGCTTTGTTTTATTTTCTGTCGCAGCGTTACAACCAATGTGATGTTAACTGCCTTCATAAATTTGCTTTTCACGAAACTTCTTTTTCTTTATGGAAGCCTGAGCGCACCTCCAACGCAAATTGACGTTCTCCCAGCGTGTTGAAAACATAGGATATCTTGCGTAAATCTACCATCGATAAAAATCTTATGCCAGATTGAATTATTACTGGGGCTTTGATGACAGTCTAGTTTTCAAGCTTTACGCGATTAGTCACAAATTTAATGTACACTGCACTCGTTGATCTTATTTCCTTTTTCTGTCATGTTTTGCTTTTTAGAAATGTTTCTTTTACTGTATTACACTGAGAAGCTAGTCATAGATACTACCAACAGTTACCATATACTGACATGGGAAGGCCATATGCCAAATATTTCCCAGACCTAAGTCCATTCCTCCCATGTTTAGGCCTAGCCGGTACGAACAAAAATTTGCAATAAGGGTTTACCTCGAACTGAGAGCATTGATAGGGTATACTCGGGTGTTATGTGTGTCCTGCTGAATGCTGAATTCCTAAGTTGTAATATACAAGGTCATGGGGATATCAAGCATTTACCTATCATTCTTTCATAAATCGTTTGGCAGCAAAATTTGTGGATGACAGTAGAACAATTCTAGTGGGCTTCATTCATAACAAATGGCACCTAATCTGTCACATGTGGCTCTGTGAATGACATAAAAACAAAACGTAACAACAAAGACATTCATCGTTCTTAAACTAAGCCAAGCAGATTAAATTTGAGTAGTAGTAGCTCTGATGATTACGTCTACAACTACGTCTGCTTGACAATTTGACAATTTGATAACATCCTACAGTCTAGACTAGAGACTAGACACTAGGGACTTGTTACGTGGCCAATATTTAAATGTCAATGCTTATGTAAATGAGCGAGGACAAGTATATCAATCGATTTCGACTAGACATTTGAGTTCCTAAGCCGTAAAGTGATTCCTAAAATTATTTACCCCTGAGATGTGCATTACACATCCCTTTAACATGTCCCATGACAAATAATACGTTACGATGCTTACCTTGCTAAGAAGGGAGTCGAACTGAATCGAGTTGAGTTGGGATTGAGTATTCATAGCTATTTCGGAGAAGGCATAAACTCTTGAATCTTCGAGTACTTGGAAATTTTTTTATTAGTCGTAAGCCAATAGATTGGGTAAACAAAACACACTGTTGGCAAATATTTTGCAAAACTTTTACTGAGGTTGACTGAGTAAATATGAACGCAGTCTGCAAACAGAGAAGCTAGTTTATTGAACATACCTGTGCGACTATTTTACGAGTATATTCGACTTCATGGCACAAAGCACTCTTTCGGGTTTAAGTAGAAATCGCATTGTTTCCCAAATTGTTAATAATAATGTGCATTGGTCTGTGCAATTACTGTACCAGCGTGAAGTACCGTAAATTGGTCAAACAAACTTCCAGAGAAATGAGTAAAAATATCAATTGGCTCTGACTTATCCTGCCACTAATGTCAAGACGGATTAGAAATTTCCTGCTGATTAAATTATCAGAAAGTTAGATTCCGATCACCAAAATATGTGATGTCAAATGGGATCCTTATGAATCCACGAAAACGCTCACATAACCGATTTTAATTTAATTTTAATACCACTATACCGGCAGTGGGATAAAGGTGTATAAGCGAACGAACTCATGGATCATGGATAGGTGAATCAAGTGTAAGACTTCTAAAATATGGTATTTCTTTCTAAAATAGACGCATCCAACGAAACAGAAACAGCAAAGAACTAGCACAATGTAGTCCCTCTACGTTCCTTTCACTGCAATCTCTTGGCCTTTCGTGAAAAGGTGAGTAAGTGTTTCAGTGACTAAATGCGTACAGTTCCAGGCCCTACCACAACAGCATCTACTCTACAATGAATTTAAGACACTCATATAAATAATGCTCCGCGGTGTCGTTATCACTTTTACATCAAGGGACGATGTTGTGTCACTTATGCCGAGCACCATTTAATTGCTTAGTAAAAGCGAAGTGGCCCTTCACGACGCCAGTAAGCAGCCTGTAGTCTTTCCTATTGAGGGAGAGTAGGAAAGGCGCTGAACTCATTGCTGAACGTGGACAGTCACGCCTTTTGCTGTTATGCTTATACGAAACTAAACTGTTAATGAAAGTCCTAACGGAGTACTCCGGTAGCCCTATCGCAGGGTTGGGTACTGAAAAACTCTCATCAGAGTCTAAAAAGCTCATCGGGGATATAATTTCCCGTGATCCCAAATAAGACACAGTGAATTCAGCCCTCGGACCGCGTTTAGTGAAGTCATGCTTTCCTGGACTAGTTTGTAAGTCGTGAGGTGGTTTAGGACAGATCACATAAGCCGCTGCTTGTTTGCCGCCACAGAAACAAATGTTTTACACCATTTTTAAAAACAATTAAATGCGCGGCGCGATTGATCGAGAAACTGTCCTAAAACTTTTATTGGGCTAGTAGCGCTACAATTCAATTCGTAGCGTAGTCTCTGGCAATTTCGTGAGTAGACCCTTACTCATGCTGGGCAAAATGTCAAGAACATGCTAGGTCTTACAATCCTATACGGATGAGATCTAAAACATGTGACGAATCAACTGGTGGCCTCGGATAAAAATGGAATCACTGTTGATGACCCTTGCAAACGTTTAACGGACAACGACGTTCGGATCTGCACGTAGAATGTTCAGACCCTTAAAAGGCTATTTGCAGCCGAGCAACTATCATAAGCCCTTCACTGCTATCACGCAGATATCATCTCCATCCAAGAAGAGCAATGGGATGGACCGGGCATAAGGAGGGTGTAGAACTGTGATATACATATGCTACTGTGATTGCTCTGTATAGGGAAAAGAATCAGCGCTTATATGGATGCGGATTTGTCTTATGCGACAAACTAAGGCAAGTCTTGAGTACCCGACACGTGAGCGAACGTCTTATGACAATTCGCATTACGGTTAAAATCCCCCAAAAATGAACCATACTACGGAAGACAAGTACGACGCCACCAAAAAATGTTTCTATGGACCTCTCGGCAGGACACATGAGCAATGTAGTAGGTGTGACATCGCCTACTACAGGAAAGGGAAGGAGGACATATTTGGTAGCACAACCTACACAAAAACACGTCTGGCAACGGACTTAGGTTTATTGTCTTTCCTGCGGGACAATTTATATATATTTTTTTTAAATTTGCGAGCGCTCAAGGGGTTTAAGCACCCTTAAAATGTTTGCACACAGCGCGGGCGAAGGAAAATCAGGGAGGATGGAAATAGAGGTACCGGTGCACGTTTGTTTTAAATGTTTGAAGGTTATAATGAGTATGAAATAAAGAGCTAGGCAGGGCATTCCATAAGCGAGCTGTACGGCTTAATAACGAATCACGATATTTTAGAGTACGTTCGAAAGTGAGCTTGAGGGTATACTGATGAGCATTCATAGCGAGGCGGGTGTTACAGTAAAGAGTTTGGAGGGTCGGAATGCAACTGGCGATTTCTTGTGGTGGAAATAGCGATAAAACAGAGTGACACACGAGATATTACGTCGGTGTTCGAGGGTTTCCATTGTTTGAGTGATATTAGTATCACCAATGAGTTTTATCGCACGGTTTTGAGTCCTATCTAGCAGGTACAGAGATGTTTTGGGCGCACCCGACTAGATGTGGGCATTGTACTCCAATTTCGGGCGGATAAAGGCCTTATATATTTAGGCCAGATCAGAGGGGGAAAAGTATTTCTTACATCGCTTGAGGAAACCTAGACATTTCGCAGCATTTTTGACGACACTGAATATGTGGTCATTCCAACGTAAGTTTTCATTGACACACATACCGAGAAAGTTTATCGGTTTCGACGATACAAATGCCATCATTGTGTTTTGGAAGCATTAAATTCTACTCTGTTAGTGGTTCCCCAATTAGTTATGCTGCTAATATCGGAATTTAATGAGCTTAGCATACGCTGGCGTTGTTATTCTACAGCCGAAGAGCAGGGACGTGAGTCCGGGACCAATACAAAAAGCAGAGAATACTGTCGTCAGCAAAGGAATATATTGGATTAGAAGTAGCAGAGAAGAGATCGTTGATGAAAATTAAAGGAGGCAGAACGGTGCCCTGTGGCACACCAGCATTTATTTTGTGAATATCAAAATCTGTCAAATGCCTTAGAAATATCAAGTGCTCGCCAGACTGGTGTACGCTCCCATTCAAAATTCGACGCAGTCACATGTTGAGCGGGCCGCAAAGTGTGCAGCAAGCAGATTGGCCTTGCCCAAGAAGCTGACAGCTGGAATGTCATTGCAAATGAGCGTTGGGATGGAGGATGAGGCAGAATTTCTAATATTTTTGAGGAACGACCAAAAATGTTTACAAGCTTTGGGACAATGTCTATTTTTTGCCTCAGGTTTTGGTCGTATTGGAATTTCACACGCTTAAGAAAGACGTTGCAGGTATTCCTGGCTCGTTTAAACTGTTTTCGGATTTCCTCTGTTGGATGTTGGACTGGTCGTGAGGGACCAAAAAAATATTTCTCTAAGCCCGAAAGCCTCTTTACAGCTAGTCGTACCATGCTTTTTCTTTTGGTTTGATACTCTTCATCCGATGAGGGATAAAGTTTCTCATTCCAAAGAGAATGGTGTCTGTGATCATATCAGCAGCGGCATCCACGTCGTTGTCGAGGAAACATAACGACCAATTAAAATTCCTAAAGAAGCTGTTAAGACCGCTCCAATTGGCTTTCTCGTATTGCCATACGGTTCTTTTAGGAATCTCTTCTCTAACTGTGTGGTGGGCGTACGAGAAATTAGCTGATATGGCACAATGGTCCGACGAGCCTAGAGGGGAGAGCACATCAACGGAGTACTTATCAGGGTGAGAAGTTAAAAACGGTATGACTATCAACGTCTGGTATTCGTGTGAGCTCATTTACAAGCTGGGTTAAGTTATTTTTCTCAACACACCATCCTTCGGGTGTAGTCTGTCCAGAATTTCGCGCCCAAATAGAATTGTGTATATTGAAGTCGCCCGTAATAACGAGTTCAGTATGAGGACACAGGGATACAATTCTTTGAATGGAGTCAGACAGGGCATCGAATTCGTTAAAAGTCGAATTGCTGTCCAGTTTGGGGCTTCTGTAAATAAAGCAGTAGTGGATAATTTTCTTACGGAGATGGAATTTTAACCACATGAAATTGAATTCCGGATTGGAACAGGCACATTGTGGTGGAGTTTGGTAAGTTACATCACTACGCCCGTAAATGGCGAGACCGCGGAGAGAGAAGAATAATGGCACTAGTTCGTAGCCAGTTAGCTTCAGATCAGAGTGATCTGAGAGGTGTGGGCGGGGATCTACCTATGTTTCACTAAGTTCCAAAACAGCTGATCTGTAATTGCAGACGTGGACGTGCGCAGCCAGCGTATATTGGCAATATCCACTTTAAATTCCCGAATCATTATAATCAAACACAAAAAACACAAACACCGACATTACTTAGCGTAGATGTGAAGTACAAATTCAGAGTTGTTTTACCGAATCATATCGTTGTGCGAGGGTTGGCTGACAAGTTTCCGACCGCAATATAAAGATAGCGGCACTCGGCAATAAAAGCTAGTGAATGCTAGTTGTGCATTCTTGCAGTTACAGTTACTTACAGAAGTTTCAGTCATTTTGGACTCGCAGTTTTTAGTCGACAGTCGGAAAAATTGAGTATCGAGCTGTTATTAAATTCTTGTTTTTGAAAGGCAATACGCCTACGCAAATAAAAAATGAATTGGACTCTGTATATGGGGACTCTGCACCATTATTTACCACAGTAAAATTTTGGGCAGCTGAATTCAAACGTGGCCGTAAGAGCTTGGGAGATGATGAACGTTCGGGACCAAATGTTCACCAAATGGTGTTAGACGACCGCCGAATTATAGTGAGGGAGATAGTAGAGGTTATGAAAATGTCCAAAAAACGTGTTTGTTACATATTAAATCAAGGTTTAGGCATGAGAAAGCTGTCCGCGCGTTGGGTGTCGCGTTTACTTACGTTAGACCAAAAACGTGTTCGAATGAACATTTCCAACGCTTTGTTGGCGCAGTTTAGGCGCAATAAATCCGAGTTTTGGCACCGATTAATTACAGTAGATGAAACTTGGATACACCATTATACGCCCGAAACAAAAATTCAAAACAGTGGACTGCAAAGGGCAAGCCGGCTCCAAAAAAAGCAAAAACTTTTTTTCGGATGTGAGTGATGGCGACTGTTTTTTGGGATAGTAAAGTAGTTATCTTAATCGATTATCTTAAAAAATTAAAAATCATTACTGGAGCATACTACGCATCATTACTTGGAAGGCAGAAATTGCGGAAAAACGGAAACATTTGCAGAAAAAGGAAATCCTGTTTCACCAAGACAACGCGCCGTTTCACACCTCAGAGGTTGCCATGGCGAAAATCCATGAATTACGATTTGAACTGCTTGACCATCCGCCTTATTCACCAGATTTTGCCCCAAGCGACTTCTTTTGGTTCCTTCATATAAAAACTGCGCTCGGAGGACAGAGATTTTCGCCAAATGAGGAGGCAATCTACTATTTGGACGGGTTAGAGAGATGGGAGCATCGCTGGGAGAAGTGTGTAGAGTTACAAGGTGACTATGTAGAAAAATAAAAAAAAAAATTAAAGAAAAAATGTCTTGTATCATTGTTCAGTCGGAAACCTTTCAGACAACCCTCGTAGGTGTTATGCCCTTACAATATTAGGAACCATCACACCCACAAAATTCATACCCGTTATCTATCGGTTGTTACATACACTCAGTCACTGCACGCGCTGTATGACAATGTAATACAGCAACGGCAGTGACCGAGTGCAAGCAACAGTTTGACCAGGGAAGGAAGGTTGGGATGCCGGCACTGTGGATGTGGATTGTTTTGTTTGTTTTGTTTGTTTTGTTGATTGTTTTTTTTTGTACTCGCGCGATTTTTTTTATTTTTTTTTCCCGACGCGAGGAGCGAATTTTACAGTGCACTTGTGCGTGTGTCGATGGTCAACTCGGCCCTCCAACCTATGGCAAGCACACTGTTTCTTCATCTCATTGTATACAACAGGATTTTGCGGTCTCCAGATCTTGCAAGGCTAAATCAAATTGCGATCGACGTAAGATACACCTCCAGTATTTGTACGTCGGAAGGTTCCGGGCAGGCAACATTGACTCGAATCACCACTTCAACAAAGAAGAACCACCTACCGTGAGAATGTATGAAGTAGCGAAACCGTTTCACTGAACCCGTACTCCGAAATCTCTCAGCTACTCCTATGCCGCCAGCATTAAGTACCGAAGACAGTGACAATGCTGCCAACGTACTATGAAAGACTATGCAACTGATTCCTGTTAATGAAGATTGTCGGCAAGTACATGCAGCTAGATAAGAAGCGTACAAAGCGGCGCTGCAATGAAGGGCGAAAGCCGCTCGTGAGCTCTAAGAGCAGATGAGACGGAAAGAACATCGGATTCTCTAGAAAAAGAAAAAAGTGCACTAGAAGCACGCGATCGAAAATATAGAGATCTTGTGTCAAAGCAAGAAGATCCGTACAGAAGCCAGTACATATGAAGAAGGAAACCTTATAGTTGAGTAACAATTAGTGTTGAGAATATCGAAAAACTTTTTCCGTGGACTGTAGATGCCCAACGTGCAGTCAGAATAGACCATTGAACTTGGACGATGTTAGCCAAAACTTTCTTCTACCTGACCAGAACTAAGTAAGGTTAGAAATATCTAAGCTAAAATCCAATAAATCAGCTGGAGCTGACTGCTTATTCAAAGCCGCTGGATATGAATTTGTGGACAGGATATGTATACCAACCTATTTCTCAGATCTAGCCAGGGAGCGTATGCCTGGTGAATGGAATTTCAATATCGTTTGCGCGATCCACAAAAAAGGAGACCCCTCTAGTATACTATAGAGTTATAAGTATTCTCAACATCGCATACAAGATCTTATCTGCCATATTGTGTGAAGGTCTGAAACAACCCGATTGGCCCCCATCAGTGCGGTCTTAGAACAGGAAAGTCCACAACCGAACAGATCTTCACACTCCTGCAGATCCTGAAAAAAACTCAAGAAGTCCAAGTTGATGCCCACCATATTTTCATGGATTTTAAGACCGCATATGACGGCATTTATAGAGACGCGCTATATAGAGCCATATATACTTTTGGTTTCCCTGCCAAGCTCTTCCAATTATGCAGAATGACAATTGTCAACGTCTGTTGCTTTGATGTCAGAAAAGGTTGTAAAAAATGTGACGTGGTATCATGTGACTTCCTTAACATCATACTTGAAAGAATTGTGCTGCACAGCGACATCGACCTAGTCAGAGAACTGCATCAGTCCCCTGAGATGGACAGAACATGTAGAGTGAATGTACATCAATTCTGCGGCCCGCAGGGTCTTCGAATGTAAAGGAATAACGTAGGAGTGCCCAATTGGAGGCAGTTTGCTAAAGACTGTCCTAGCTAGAGAGTCCTGTAAGTTGAGACGCAGGTTCACCCCGATCTGTAGCACCACCTTAGTAAGTATGTAAGTAAGTGGGGAGAGGCTAGTCCACTGGAAGATTCGCTATAATTATTTGTTGATATTTTGGCATCTGGTATAGACCAAATAAGGGCTACATACGGTAACCTATACGGTCCGGGTTTTATATCCTCATTTGTGCCGCTACCATATTCAGAGAGTGATCTGAGATAATAGATGAATGCCTGGAATCCCATGCGCTATAATCTATCTAATAAAGGAAACCACCATGTTCGGTAGTGACCAGAGTTTTCTCAAGTTGCTCAGCTCAACTTGGGTCATTAGTATCTTTAGAGTAGAATGTCTATCTACGAGTATACAATACAAAATTGATTAATTTAAAAAAAATTGCTAGTGTATGAAATTATTTACATCAGAAGTTTTTCTTATTACCTATCTCGAAACGCTAACTGATAGCTGAGCTATAGTAATAAGCTTGGTGTCCCAGATGCAGGTTCACTCCAGACTGTAGTGTCACTTGAAAAGGTAAGCACACTAGAAAACATTTTCCAAATTAAACAATCCCCATAGACAAAACAATTTAAGCGCAAAGCTATTTTCATTTAAAAAAAAGCACTGAAATAAGCAGCTCAATTTTCCAGAATTGCGCAGCTCTTTCCGCCAGTCTTCGTATGAATCCAATTCACACTCTGAAGGAGATATCCTTGAGTTCCTTTCAAAGGATGTATATTGCATTAAAATTTGTTTCTGCAGACAATTTACTTTCCATTCTTTTTGAGCGAATACACATCGGATGCGATGTGAATGGAACCATGGGTTGAGTGTCTGTTTTGTGCTCCTTTGGGGACATTGCCACTCCCTTAGCGCGAATGACAAGAAATCGCTATTGTCACGTTATTCGTCTGCAACAATTCAGATGTCTATAAATTTCTTGTGCTTGACACATGAAAGAACTCTGGCCCCAAACCCCCCTCTATCCAAAAAAGCTTACGACAAATATTTGAACATAGAAATTATTTTTCAACTTTTGTGACTAAACTTATTTCTTTGTCGACATCATCAACCCTTAACAGTACACAAGTGTACAGCCCGAAGCTTTATCCCATCCCTTGTGTTCTATAGTGTCCTTGTGCCCAGTAAGCATTACTTTGTTTGCTCTTGTTTAAAACAGTTTCGGGATGCTGGCTGTTTTCGAGAGTGAAATTAAGAAAATTTTCTACTCTGCTAATAGGATGACTCTACGTAGTGCCTTGTTA
The DNA here is from genome assembly GCA_963966105.1 of Volucella zonaria. Lineage (NCBI taxonomy): Eukaryota > Metazoa > Arthropoda > Insecta > Diptera > Syrphidae > Volucella > Volucella zonaria. The sequence continues at coordinate 165,916,994 of OZ014533.1, read as the reverse complement.
GAGTGGATGTGTATATGTATTTTCAGGGAATGCTTCCCAAAATAGCAATTTAATTAGTTTGGTTATTTGCTCTTCTGGTGACTGTCACTGCTTCGTTGTTATTATTTTTTCTCTTCCGGAACAAGGACACTGTGACTTGTGCACATCATTTTCGGAATGTTTTTGATTTAATGAGATTTAGGGTTAAGTCTTTTTTTTCCTAGAAGATTTCATCGGATAAGTAAACTGCGATTATGATGATGATGACACGACTTGCTTTAGGATCTTAGGATATTAAATGCCAATTTGTAGCTATGGCATCCCAACATCTTTACTGGCCTTACCGTTGGTCTTTTCATTTTAGGGACAAATGAGATGGATCTAGCAAGATTTTCCGACTTCCAAGGGCGAGAAAGTGGTCGACTTTTTCATGGGCTTGAAATCACAGCAAAATGGTTGAAGCTCAACCTGATCAACCGCCAACAGCCTTTTAAAAAATGCAAGACGTTTAAGAGGTGCAAACCCAATTGTCGGCTGAGGCAAGATAAGTTACTAGCACATCTGGTCCCTTTTGGGAAACTATCAGCTCTGGCCCGCGATAATATTCAGTTGATGCAGATAATGTGTAATGGGCGAAGGCGGAAGATACGAATGATCCTTGATTTTTGGGCAGAACTTTCACAAAAGCGTCCAGCGTAAATAGTTTCTCCAGTGAGCTATCCGAAACGAAGTGAACTCCTTTGTCAGTAGCATTGCACCCCAAGAAAAATGACACGATCGTACGATTATTCCTAAGACCATTAACATTTCTGACAAAGTAGCATCTTTTCCAGAGAATATCCAGTTGTAGGTATGAAAACTCTGGGATGAATTCACCCTGCAGTCGCATTAATTTAGGATGGAGGACGCGTACAATGTTCAGATTCGAGGGCAAAGCCATGCTTTTTACTCCTGAAGAAGAGAATTCTTTCACTCCTTGGGGGTCTAGTACTCCCCTCTTTAGCTACATGCTTCTGAATAAATTTATGCCACAGGGTCTCAATGGTGCAATTTCATCTACCGTAAGATAGCTATGCAACTTGTTTCAATTGAACAACTCCAAAAAACTTCTTCTTTAGCGAAAATACCTCTTCCTTCTATGAGATACTCGAGAGAAAGTTTTCATAAATTTCAATATGTGAATGGCGTCGATTTGTTGAATTGGGCATCGCCAGAGAGTCAATCCGTCTGATTTTGCAGTTGGATTTGGGCCTACATCCGTATAAGATTGTGCTGACGCAAGAATTGAAGCCAGATGACCATAGACAACGCCGTGAGTTCGCTAATTGGGCGCTGGAAATGTTGACCGGAGATCCGGATTTTAGCCGAAAAACCATCTTCTCGGACGAGGCCCCTTTTTGGCTCAGTGGCTATGCCAACAAGCAAAATTTCAGTTATTGGAGCGAATACAATCCGCAAGTATTCGGCCAAGCATCAATGCATTCACAAAGATTAACTGTTGGGTGCGGCTCATGGCTTGGTGGCATCACCGGACATTATTTCTTTCGAAATGAGGAACGAGACATCGCTAATGTCAATGGTCTCAAGTATAGAGCAATGGTAACCGACTTTCTGTGGTCAGAGCTCGACAATATCGACATATACGACCTGTGGTTCCAACAAGACGGCGCTACGTGCCATACAAGCAATGCAACGCTCGAAGATGTGAAGGAGAAATTTGGTGACTGGGTCATCTCACGGGGAGCATTGGCCGGCCAATTGGCCGTCGCGGTCATGCGATTTGGCACCACTCGATTATTTTCCCTTGGGCTAGGTCAAGCCATTAATCTATGCTAACAAGCCAAGCACTTTGGGTGAGCTCGGGGCCAACATTCGACACGCTATTGCCGGAATAACGCCGCACATATTAGACCGAGTCATCAAAACTTGGACCGTCAGTTGAAGCACTGACAGCGGAGCCGAAGTGCACATCTTAATAATGAGCCATTCTACAGATAATGGCATGAACGTTGCTTTAAAAATAGGCAGAAACAATTATAAACCTCACACCGGTTGTCTTATAAGTTTTTTTCCAATCGTTCTTATCTGGTCACCCATTATAATGCCTCGTTGGTATAGAATCTTCTTGCCGAGCGTTGGTTCACTAAAAAAAACGAGAAACAGCCTTTGCAATCGAACAACTTTCATCTGCAAATCTCTTTTGGTGATTGCTAACTGAAAGAATTGAATGGTTAATCGCCCGCTTGGGTGTGTGTCAGATACCATAGACTAGAAAAAAAATATCACTGATTGACACCTCGGTCCTTCAGTAGTGGTCCCAAGAGTTTTATAAAGGCACAAGCATCAACACATAAGCCTCTGCCCATCAACTTCAACTCTCTGCGGGACATCACAGGTGTGCATAGTATGCCTTTTCCTTCATTAGGTCTACAGAGGAGGATTGACGATGGCATCCCGGTAGCATTCGGTTTGGGCTACGTGATACAAACTCCTCTTTTTAGCTAATGGGAGCTCCACAGTTGTGTATGGGTCCTGTAGTAGAGATGACAGCGCAGAAAACCTAATAAGGCCAAGGGCGGCTCTCAGATTCTTAGCGAGGCCACTGGCACTGAAAAGTTTAACAGTCTTTGTCCAGGGACCTGGCTATTCATTTATGGGCTTGCACGAGGCAGTAAAAGTTCAGAGACAACCAACAGCCTCGAATATGGGCGGGTATATTGTTGACGACCCTAGCAAACGTTTTGAAGATGGCGAATTTCGGCTTTGCACATGGAATTTTCGGACCTTTGCAGGATCACGTACTCAATTGATTGCTATAAAGAAGATGTTACGATCTACTACGGCAACAAAAGGGGAAGACGACCACGTTTATTACTATTGCAAGAACTCTTAAGCTTTCGGCATGTAAGAGAACGCCTCATAACAATCCGCAGCAATGCCAAATTCGGTAATGCCAGCCTGATTTGTATTCATGCTCCGGCGTCTACGGATCTAACTTCTGAAATAGTTCCTTCATGTGACGTGAATGAACACCATAGCTCCGGCCTAAAGAGTCTACGATTGTAATGCCGAGAGGCGGCGCAGTACAAGACGATGGCATCTTAGGTTGCGATAAATCGTGCTAGTCGTAGAGGCTTGTTGGATGAGACCCATATTCATCACTGACTGTACGGCCACCTAAATAAGAAAGAATGAAGCCTCGACTGAGAATGACTAGGATATTTTTAATGGAAGATCAGTTACCGTCTACAACTTGTAATCTCAAAAAGACATACGAAAAAGCAAGATGTTTTCCGAATTTTTCAATGTGAATCACTTAGTCATTGGAGGTACACTGTTTGAGTACCGGACCTGTCGTTACATCTGCTAAATCTCGTGTGACAGCGGATATCAACAAGATTGAGAATATCATAATAAGTCGTGTGCTTAAATATTCTCTATTTGCCCCCCGTCTACCATTGGCCGACCATCCGACTTAACCACAATCACCAAGTTAAGATAGCTTCGGTACACTGTTATACTACATTCTTTAATAGCATCGAAGACATTCGGTAGTCCAACATCGGTACTCTCCGGCATTCCATAGTGTGCCAACAATTCTGGAGCCAATTCTCTTATAGAAACGAAAACAATCAGCAGATCTAAGTTCACAACTACGAAGAATGACTATAGATCTGTGGAAAGAGTAGTGGATAGAGAAATCACAGTTCAAGGCATTTAGGACTGACCGAATTATGAGTATGCATAAGGACACCAGCGCAGAAATTGCCAAAAGTAATGAATGTACCGAAGCAACATATCCTTCAAAACATTTCAGAGATCGCAAATGTCGATAAAGCAGGTGTCAAGAAGAACCAGGTGGTGGACATTGGCGGAATTATTCCAAGCTTGAACTATTGTAGTTAATTAGTTTACGCCTGTGATTTCACGCAATCGTGAAAATTAGGGGTTCTGCCTAAAATGTAATGAAGTTAAGTAACCGCTCCCGGACTGTAGCGCCATATAAGTAAGTAGACAAGAAACGGCGAGTTGAGGTCAGTTGATTGGGCACATCTGAAGACAGATTTTATTAGAATCCCTTTGTCCAGTTAAGTAGGTTGTAAATGTTATGAGAAACAATTGGAGATGATTGAAACGTGTTGCGGATAACAGACCAACAGACCGCGAAACCAATATTAATACTCCGCGGCCTCATGACATGATAATGATCATCTCATACTGACCAAGGTTTCTTTCGTCTAAAATTGTCTGATGCTTAAACCGAATGTTCAGTCTCATGAACTTGCCGTCTAGGGTTCAAATATCCATTTTGCTAGATTCTCGTCCATTCCATGTGGTTGAGACAATACATTCGACGGATTTTTGCTCTCCATACTGTCTTTTATGCAGCTCGTAGAGTTTGCCCATATTGTGTTCTATGTTCGCTCTCATAGCAGATAGGCCCCCGTTTTACTTATTTTTGAAGGATCCCAAGATCTCCCATTGGATCTTACTCATGGTGCAGATCCAAGGCTACTAAAGTTAGAATTTCCTTACTCGAGTTAGGAACTTAGACATAATTTGTTTGCTAATATACCCAACTAGGTGGAGTTCAGATTTGCTCAGAAATAGTGTAACTTTTACACTATCTTGAAATTGCAGCCATCGAATGTTGCATTCTATTCCAGACGGCATCGGAACCATTTACAATTAGTCATCACCTCAATCATCCAAATCCAAAATTCCCTTTGCTTTGTTGAAGAAGCATAGTCTTGGCTTGCTTTTTATTTTCAAGGTGCCCCAATATGCTTCATATTTTCAGTCAAGATCCACAAAACCACTTTCAATCGGTCATATTTCTGAAACTCCAAATGCACAATCAATCTTAACATAGTCTTGGCTTGCTTTTTATTTTCAAGGTGCCCCAATATGCTTCATATTTTCAGTCAAGATCCACAAAACCACTTTCAATCGGTCATATTTCTGAAACTCCAAATGCACAATCAATCTTAACATACTACGTCCTCCAATCTGAAGTTATCTCCGGGGGGAAATCGCTTAAAGGTAATATTACATTTTACCAATCCCATTTTACTGACCAAAACATCCCCCAAGATTGAGCTTTAGGGCTATAGTATATGGCAACAAACACACAGCTCGGCCAAAAACACCCATAAATTCAAATGAAATCAAACCGTAGCCAAATCCTACGGTTAATTCTGAAATGAAATCCCAATGTCATGGGCTTGTGGTGAATCCTTCTAATACCCAATTTGTTTTCTGGTAAAGGGGGTATACAGGACATTCATAAGTGGGCGTGTGAGGCATAACACGAGCTAACGCCGATAACTTTAACGATTAGCGACTGTTGAAAGTTCATTCGTATTCCATGGCCAGACTTATGGTAGTTGTGTCGCCAACACACAAATACACACCCATATATCGTATCAGTTTTTGGCTGGTATCCGGACGTGTTCGACAGCCTGCATGTGTGGTGTACGCGTAGGTGACAACTGATGGCGTATAAAGGACATCATGCCGTCGCTGCACACAAACATGGCCTCAAGCACATTAAGTGGGATCTAGGGTTTTCCGTAGTGTGAGAGTGGGGGGGGGAAATGAAAGCGATTTTCATAGGATCATACAAAATAATGAAATGATTTATGTCCTTGTTATTTTACGGGCACAATCGAGACATAGGAATTGGGAACAATTGAAATGGATCCTTGGGTTTGGTGATTGGGTATTAGTTTGCAATTAGAAAACGGATATCGTTTGCGTTCGCCTTGTGGTTTTCGCATATAGCAACTTGGTCTTGCTTGAGTCGGGGAAGAGTTATAAAAAGGATAGAGTTCGAGATTTTATGTATGTACGGCACAAGTGTAGAAATCAAGTAAACCATGGATGTTCCTAGATACAATACTTTTCTGGATGGGCAACTATTTTGGATAGAAACATTGATGGAAAGCTAGACAAAAACGCTTACAAATAAGTTAAGCAGATTTATAGTCGTACTACTAAAGGACAGCGATCTGCGGATCAACATGTAGAATGTTCGGACCCTTAACAGACAGTCCACATGCAGCCGAACAACTAGTGGGGACCCTCGATTGCTACAAAGCAGACATAACTATCATCAAAAAAGTGCGATGGACCGGACAAAAAGAGGATGATAAACTGCTATATATACCACGGTGAATGTTATAGACAACCGCTGAGACAAGGAAAGCGTTTATTTTGATGCGCATTCACTGTAGGTGGAACACTTAAGGAATGAACCAGTCATGGGCTTCAGGCATGTAAGCGAACGGTCGACGACGATTTCGCTAATTTCGTAAACGTTACTCTTATAAACGCCTATTCTCCGATAGAGGAGAAGGATGACTTTCCCAAAGACTGCTTCTACGAATTCTTCGACAAAATCTGCCATATGAGCAATGCCCCAAATACAGCTTACAAACCGTCCTTGTTGATTTGAAAATCAAGCTAGGCAAAGAGAGCATATTTGGTAATACTGTTGAAGGTATAGTATCTCAGAGGTACCTAATCTTCGCATGCAGAGACATATTTATTGATTTTGCGGAGGCACGTAATATAACTATAGACAGCACATGGTTTCCAAACCTTGATATCCATAAAGAAACTTGGCTGACTACTATTCAGCCTATTCAGCCTGAACCGTCAACCAAATTGATCATATAGCGATTAACGCAAATCACTCCCCCTTAGTTTTGGATGTCCGAATATTGATCGACTGGAAACATGTTGTAGTCAAGATACGGATGGGGATGGCCGCCCAAAGCCAGCAAGCAATTGTGAAGAAATTTAACGGCGAATGGCTACAATTGCATGTGACTCCCTGGACCTTTTCCCTATCGAGTCTCTCTTAGCCCTTCGAGAAGTCTGATACCGCCAGCGCCAAACCTAGAAAATAAGTGGCATCACTGTCAAAGAGCTATCAGAGAGGCCTTCTCTGATGTTACGCATTTCAATCCGCTCCAACAAAGAAGCCCCTGGTTCGATGATGAATGCAGATAGGCAAATTTAGAAAAACAACGGATGCACAGAGCGGCCCTGCTCAGAATGGACCATTCAACCTGGACGAAGGCAAACAACATTAGGTCCACCCGACAAATATGAAGTCAGGACAGCAATTTCCAAGCTTTGGTCTACCAACGCCGATGGATCCATTGACTTAACTGCCGACCTGTTAAAGGCACTGGGCGGTGATTGAATATTAAGCATACTTTACTGTTTGTCTCATCCAAAATCCATCCTAAAGAAGGGATCCCGGAACTGCACCAACTACAGGCGAATAAGTCTCCTCAACATCGCATAGGATTGTGGACAGTCTGATCGGCCTGTTTCTGTGTTTTAAGCCAGGAAAGTCCAACATACTCGTAGATCAAATTTTCACTCTACGGCAGCTCTTGAAAAATCCACATCGGTACACTTCACCTCTTCATTGATTTTAAGCTCATTTGACTATGCAGGGTGACGATGAAGAAAGCACGCTGCTCTATGAAGGTTGGTTATGACAAAACCGACACCTTAATTTCGGATTTTCACAGGAAAATGGGTTATCATGTGATTTTTCAACATCGTTCTTGAAAGAATTGTGGTCGTAAGGATCGTTGCGCCGTCTATGTAGGTAAGACTTACTCATTCTAACAGACTGGCATCATGAAATTCTTCCCGATTATTTTATTCATCTTCATTATTTTAAGGTCGGCCATGCCTTGAAAAATAAACAGATTAACTTTGCTCTTTTAGAAAGAGCTACCCTGGATTTTGAGGAAGCGACGGTGCCACTAAAATTCATGGTGCCGAGCAACTTGTCTATGGCTATGAATCCTCACCTATTGAACCAGAGAAGCACTGCCAGGCATAGTGACAAAATTGTCCGCCTTTATAAAATTGGTGTTTTTGCTCAACGCCTCACTAGGGTAGAATTGTACGCACTCTGACATTGGTGTTCGGTACACGCGAAGATAAGCCCTAAGGTAAACTCACTCAGACTATAGAATCTTTTTCAATACACTTGCTCTCACGGTGAGGCACATATATTACAAGCAACTACCGGATAAGGTTGGCTGGTAGAAAACAATCTCTTCGTAATCGGAGAAGCACCTTCGGCTATGCCAGAACCAAATCCCAAAGTTTCTGGCTATATTTCAACAAGCAAGCTCCTAGACCAAGAAGTTGTGAAAAGAATGGTGTCCGACTTCTAAAGTTGATCTCTGACTCTGAGTTCCAGACATCACAATATGATATTGCGGAGGTACAAATTAAGTTCTCATCTCAGCTTTCAGTTGCAATTAAATTACAAGCGATGCAAGGCAGTTGTACGACGAGACCAGCAAGAAAAGCCTAAAACCCACGTAGGTTTGACGATCGCATATCCCAATGTCGTTCAATGAATTCTTATTCCCGATGCAAGTACAAAACTTGACACAAAAGAGTACGCGGATGATAATTTTCATCGACATTGGCGTTGTTTTCGAAAATACCCTAGATGGCAATTCTTGCCAATTGCAAATGCTGATTTCGACGAGTATGTGGTGGCTGACCCGCAAGGAATCAAGTAAATATTAAAGTGTCATCCTATAGAACAAATTTCTTTGGACTAAACATGTTCCGTCAAAAACCTCCAAGGCACTCTCGTTATTCTGTCACTGAGGAGGATACTTTGAACTTACACAGCTATGATATGATCAACGCACTGATGAATTTTAGTCTCTTCAATATTCACATCATGGACTGAACTCTCGATTCCATCGTCCCTTTTAAAAGAGGTGGTACGCCATGAAATGGAGTTTTGGTGACACCGAATGCAGTTCTATGGATACCTCGTCTGATGCAATAACACCGAAATTCCTTGTTAATGCGAGAGTTGGACGTCTAATTTCCCTGTGGTGAGAAACCGATTCGGAATGAATCTCTGTTTCACAGAGATATATATACGCAAATCCGATGAAGGGCGCAGAGGATCAACATCAGTAACTACAGCCCATCTGCGATCAAGGCTATACCCTGCCACTAATTCCGAGCTAGTTCAAAAATGCAAAGTTTACTGAGACAGCTAACATTGAACTTGCCCTTAGCTTTCTATTCATTAATGTCTCCTTGCTCTGCCTAATCGGTTCCGTATACCTTCCGAAAGGACTGCATGTCAGCTTCTCTCTGGTACAACAAGGAGTTGTGCTCTCTCCGTAATAACAGAAGCAAGTTGTGGCATAAATTCTTAAGAACTCGATCTGATTTCGATCTTCTGTTGGCCCAAAAACCGTTGAAAATTTCTTTGCCTGTCATTTTAGCAAATCTTTTTCGAAGTAAACAGCTGAACCCGATCCTAGTTACTTTAGCTATATGAGTACCTGTCCTGAAACATTATCCATCTCACTAAATATGACAATATTTTTGGTATCTGAAAATATTACCAAACTTAAGGATAATTTTACGTCCAGCCCTGAGGGCCTCCCGGCCCGGAAGTAAGGCTGAAGTCGATAATTATAGGCCCAAAGCAAAACTCTTTTGTATACCCAAACTTTTCGAGGGCATAGTCTGTTAACAACTGCTTGCATACTGCAGACACAAATCAGCACGGTTTCATGAAAGTTAAATCAACGAGCACTAACCTAATAGCGTCCGTCTCTAGGACGCTTCATGCTTTAGAACACGGTGATATAGCCGATTGAATTTCCACAGATTTGAGCAAGGCATTCGATAAAATTTCTCACCAACTTAACATTTTTAAACCAAAAAAAACTTGGGTTTTCCTCTTATTTTGTGGCATGGACCAAATCCTATTTAAAAGACCGAGAATACAGTGTCATCTTCAGATCTTTAATATCCGACCCCATTAAAGCAACATCTGGTGTCCCTCAGGGTAGTCACCTTGGACTAATGATTAACGATATAAATCTCATCTTAACGAATTCTAATCTTTTTACTTTCGCTGATGACATGAGAATTTCCAAAGTCATTTCAATGCCTGCAAGATGACTTAAATAAGTTTTCGGTATTGTGCAAGCAAAAATTTTGGAGCTTAATGCCAACAAATGACAAGCGATAACCTATTCCCGCAAACGTCTACCGACCACCATTTCCACCCCATTGGGTTAAGAATATCTTTGTTAGTTTTCGAGCCTAGTTTTAAGTTGTTGCTTGTTAATAAGTTTAATAAAGTTCTCCGAGCTAGACCCGGTCCAATAGTAACATAAAGAAATGCCAAACCATCTGACACTCTCGAAAGCGTTCAACTTTTCCTGACCGAACTTACTACATCTTTGGTGACTTCATTGCAGGTGTTATCTGAGATACTGAACTCAATTTCAATTACGATTCCATAATCAGCAAAGCTTACTTCGCTCTTGGGTTTGTTAAACAATGGTCTAAAGAGTTTTCTGCGCTTTACGTCACAAAATCCCTGGCCATCACCTCTGTTGCACTTCTTCTCCGATATGCTAACCAGGACCCCTTACTAAGCTGTCTAAAGTGGAGTCATACGATTCGATCAGCGCAGGCTCCCATGCGCTGACCAGTATATTCTTCCGCCCTACGATGACCGATCCAAATAACTGGGTCTACCAATTCTGGAAAAACGTCATGAATCCATCAATATTCTCTTCGTATACCAGTTCTTAACTCGACTGGTCCTTGAGGTCTGTGCCTCTTTTTCGTCCAAATAACCACCGAACGGAATATGCTACGTGAAAGTAGTAGAACTCCCCATCTGTTCGATTTGTATTGCAGCAGAAGTACCCTAAAAAACATCCTCAATTACCACCTCTCACGACCCTAATCACCGCTGAGTTGACCCGAGCCAGTTAAATTAATTAAACTCGGGGGCATTCTCGATATAGCTTGTAAGTTCAATCAGGCCTTACAGACATAGTCAACGTTTATTTAAGAAAAACATGTACAATAGCATTATTCGAAGTATTGCCCATCTGAAGCTATGACTTTTTCCCATCTTTCTGGCAATTTGTGGATCCCATCCCAAAAGAACTGCGCCGGCTTGGCAGCCAAGAATGAATCAAACCAATTTTTGATATTCTGTTCTGATGTGAACCGTATTTCAGTGAGGGCGTTCTGCATCGACCGGAACAAATGGTAGTCAGTAGCAGGGGCAAGGTCTGGGCTATAAGGCGGGTGGGGTAAGACTTCCCATCCACTGTTTTCCAAATAGTTCTTAACCGGAATAGCAACGTGGGGCCGAGCGTTGTCATGATGGAAAATTATTGCCTCGTGTCTGGTCGCATATTCCGGGCGTTTTTCGGACACTGCTCTCTTCAAACGGATTAATTGTGTTCGGTAGCGTTGTCCATTGATGGTTTCACCCGGTTTTAGCAGCTCATAATACAGCACACCCATCTGATCCCACCAAATACAAAGCATTACCTTAGCGCCATGGATATTCGGCTTTGCCGTTGATTTGATTTTTTGCGCTTGGGGTTGTCGTAATGGATCCATTTTTCATCACCAGTAACAATCCGATGCAAAAATGACTTCCTTTTGTGGCGTTCCAGCAGCATTTCGGACATACAAAACCGCCTTTCGGCGTCTCTCGGCTTGAGTTCATGTGGAACCCAATTTCCTTGCTTTTGAATATATCCAGCTGCTTTTAAACCTTTTGAAATTGCTGGTTGAATGACACCCAAAGATTCTGCGAGCTCTTCTTGTGTTTGGCAACAATCTTCATAGAGTAATGCTTCCAGTTCTTCATCCTCAAACTTTTTTGGCTGCGCAGGACGTTCATCGTCTTCCTAGCCAAAATCACCACTTTTAAATCGTGCAAACCACTTTTGGTACGTTCGCTCAGCTAGCGCATATTCACCATAAACTTCCACCAAATTACGAAGACTTTCGGCAGCAGTTTTCTTCATATTAAAGTTATGAAGAAGAACTCCCCGCAAAAACACTTTTTCAGGCACAAAGTTCGACAGATTTGAGTGAAAAAAAATTATTGCTGTTTACGCTTCAAATGAATGACATATACTGAAATGACGTACAATGACAGTAGCTTTCCAACGCATGTTCCAAAGGAATAATACAAGTTACGCCACCTCTTAGCAAACCGCACGAATATATTGGGTCTACAAGTAAGTTTCCAGCGTTTTTTTTTCAAAATTTGAAGTTTTATTATGAAAACATAGTTACAATGCTTTATTCAAAGTATCGTCCATCGGAAGCTACAACTTTCCCCCATCTTTCTGGCAATTTATGAATTCCGGACCAAAAAAATTTCTCGTCTTTCGAGCCCAAGAACGTATCGAGCCAATTTTTGATTTCCTCTACTGAGCTGAAGCGTATTCCCGTAAGAGCGTTCTGCATCGAACGAAACAAGTGATAGTCAGATGGTGCCAAGTCTGGACTGTAAGGCGGGTGAGGCAGAATTTCCCATCCACTATTTACCAAATAGTTTTTCACCGAAACCGCAACATGTGGCCGAGCTTTGTCGTGATGAAAAATGACGGACTCATGCCTGGTCTCATATTCTGGCCGTTTTTGTTTTAATGCCCGCTTCAAACGAATTAGTTGGGTTTGATATAATGGTCCTTTGATGGTTTCACCACTCGGAAGCAGTTCGTAGTATACGACACCCTTTTGATCCCACCATATGCAGAGCATGACCTTATTCACGTGAATATTTCGTTTCGGCTTCGATTGGGCGGGCTCGCCGGACTTTGTATACGATTTTCTGCGTTTAGGATTATCATAATAAATCCATTTCTCATCACCAGTGACAATACGATGCAAAAATGATTTATTTTTATACCGCTGCAGTAACATTTCGGACATGCAAAATCGCCGTTCGAGGTCTCTTGGCTTCAATTCGTACGGCACCCAGTTTCCAACCTTTTGATTGAATCCCAGTGCTTTTAGGCGCAGGGAAACGGCTTGTTGCGTGACGCCCAATGATGCAGCAAGTTCTTCTTGAATCTGACACGGATCCTCATCCAGTAAAGCGTCCAATTCCTCGTCTTCAAAACTTTTCGGCTTTCCGGGGCGATCTTTGTCTTCAACTCCAAAATCACCACTTTTGAACCGTTTGAACCACTCGCGGCACGTCGATTCACCAATACATTGTGCCCCATAAGTTTCCGAAAGCAAACGATAGGCCTCAGCCGCAATTTTCTTCATATTAAAGAATAAAAGCAGCGCTTCCCACAAATGACGTTTATTTGGCTGGAAACTTGCCATGATTTTGCTCGATAAAATGTACGACACCGATAGAACTGCTCAAATATAATGCTGCAAAGTTGTTGACAGATACAAAACCTACAAATAAAACACATGGGGTCTGACATTGCTGCCCGGGATCCACTGGTGGCGCCATCTCTGATAAACGCTGGAAACTTACTTGTAGACCCAATATCTCCGCTTGGAAATCAGACGCAACGTGTCCTAATGAAAAGTGATATCAAAAATTGTCACCCTCCAAAAATACGCCAGTTTTGGAGCCATCGTTTAAGACATGACTATATTTTTTTACCGGCTCAGATTCTCCGTATTCTTGAAGCAACTGGAGTTCTAGCGTCATTGCATCAGACGGCGTCAAATGACAGTCGATGCGAAAGGTCACCAAAACTTCAGTGTGTGGTCTACCAAGACAAAGTCTTTAAAAAGACGGCTTTGATAATGAAGCCCATGATATGAATTTCAAGTGAAGGGAAATTTCAGTGCATTTAGGGCAAAGTCAGCCATGTTAGCGATATCCCCGATTGCAGCCGACACAGACCGTTCTGGTGAAAGCAGCAGAGAAGAATTTTCGTGAAATCCTGTTCGCCGAAACAGACGACACATAAAATATGGAGTTGACAATCCCTTGACATGATCCAACAGACAGTGCATCAATATCACTGAATATGGCATAGATGTTAGACGTTGGACGTAACAATAATAGCCGATTTAGACGCCGACCTAGGAGTTGCTAAATTTTTCTATCTCGAGGACTCCTATTTCTACGACATATTGGAGATGTTACCGGAGACACTTTGCCTGTTGCCATTGAATAGACATGAGGTTGTTCAGAGTGTTATTTTAGACGGGTTGTCCCATGAAATCTTAAAAAGCGTTGGACACTCTGAAGGACTACCACCTAAAAAGCAGTGAAAATGTGGTGCAAAGCCACGGTCCAAAAAGAAGGCAAATACCGTGGAAGGCACGGTATCTCACCAGCGGTAGCAGATATTCGAACATATCGGCATATATGACACTGAAAGCAGCTACTTTAATACTCAGTTGCTGGCTTTGCAAGCCCACTGCCCGATTCTATTGTCTTGTCGTGTTATAGAGATGATACGAGATTATAATAATTCAATGCAATTTCTATCTATAACTCTACAATCTTAAATTAGCTCGTCTAAAGACATATTAGCGCTTCGAAAATATTTTTTGACAATCAAATTGAGATAGACTGTGCTGTTATACCCTGTATCCTACAATTAAAAACACTTATTCATCCGATAGATATGCTCCTTAAAAATTGCTTTTCCATTTGCAATTAGCCGTTGGAAAACCTTTCCCAAACCCACATCCCCAAACTCAACACCATCGTTTTCATTTATCTCTTGACGTTTTAAAATTGCAAAAATTAGAATTTTTTTTTTATATTTTCAGTCTTCTACTGTGTAGATAAAAAGTTAAAAATTCATAAACCGACAGCTAAATATTAAATTTCCTCATTACGAATTCATTTCTCTCTTTGTATCTGTATTTGCGTAAACCCCGAATGCGTACGAGTGCGAGTGAGCCGGTGGTATTCTAATTAAACTCGATACAATCGCGGGAAATTTGAATTTCATCCCCTTTGAACTCGCACCAAACCAAAACTGGCCACGAACGGCAGTGGGGGCATACCATATAATTCCGACAGTAGGTCTGCCATTTATGAGATGGCTCTCTGTGATTGCCCTCTCTAATCCTAGGACTCAGCAACAGTCCCTGACTGAATTTATATGTTAAATAAATCAAAATTGGAAATTGTTTTCCAAATGAAATTGCGGAGGATCTAGATCTATGGGCACCAGTGTCTGTACTACCAGCAGGATACTGTACCGAAATTTGTACGCGCTCCATTTATTGATTACATCGAAACAATAGTGGGGTGGCTGGAAGAAGACAAGACTCATGACCATCCTTGGCAGTCACGTTTTGGCTTTCATCCATCCCCCCAAAGAAACAATGAACAAAAAAAAAAAAAAAAAAAAAACCAAACAAACGAAAACACAAATAAAAACGGGAAGTCTGAAGAAGAAAAAAACCAAAAAACAAACGACTTGGTCCGAAATGATGATTCCCATAATAATGATCCTGATTATCCGCTATCAATGTGCGAGGCCATGGCAATTGCAAAACCTTCTTCTTCTGTCCCTCTTCAGGAGCGCCTGCCTCATTCAATTCGGCGACAGCCACCTTCCCCATGCCTCAAATGGCATTTTGGAACAGAGCATAAGCTAAAACAATAATAACTTTAATAGAATAGCTAAACAAAGAGTAGGAAATTATTAATGGCTGACTTAATTTCCATAATATCCTTGCTAGTCGTAAATGCTGCATAATAAAGTACTTAAGGATCCCTTCCCTGCGTTTGGCCCGTTTTGTTAAAGTTACGAATACTCCTTGTCCTGGTTCTGTTCTCTCACGCTTATACGTAGCGTGCATGCGTTTATGTCGTCTTGAAATATCATTTGGTCTATTATCCTGTCAAAAGGGAAGGGAGGCTAGCTAAGGGGTGGTTAAGATGCTCATCCAACAGCACCCTGAAACTTATTTTACTGCGCCCAACCTTCCACCCCGTGGACGCATTAGAACGCGACTATTACCTATAGGCGTACCATATACTCGTATACAGCCGCCTTAATGATTATTATTTTTTGTTAAATACGCATAACCTCAAATAATCGTTTACAGGCAGCCTGCCGTGGCATATACTGACTGCCTCACGTACGCGTATGCGGAACTTAGGAGCCACTTAAGATGAAATATGTTCGGATGAGGCGTACAAAGTTTTGCCCGTTTTTCCGTCACGTATGCACATTAATTGAATTGAAAAGGCCGTCATGGTGGAGGATATCCTTGGCAGGGGCGGGCGGATATCACCCCTTTTTGGTTGGGAGAGTTGAGAAATTAATTTTTTCGTGTTTACCAAGAGTTTTGAAAACGCTGGTGGCGTTTTTGGAACCCATACCTGGTGCTGCTGTCGGCGGCGGTAATAGGCGTGATAATAAATAAGATTGAAACAATTCGTGCTCGGTGGAACAGGGGCCTTGTAGATCAAACAAACGCCATCGGGCTGGAAATCTTTAAATAGGAAGAGTGCAATAAAAATATTCTATTTTCGTTATGAATGGGAACTATACATTGCGGCTGAACTTTAGGGCACAATACACAGTTTGCGGTAACCAAAATGTTCTGTGAATTCTGGTATCCCTCAGGTGTCCTCATAATAGATACTGGCAGTGTATCTGATTGGCTTTAACTCGTAAACGATTTATGAATGAATATTCGTTCGTAACATACGTTTCAGTATTTTTTAAAATCTTTGGTAGTAGTGGCTAGCAGTTAAACTTAAGGTCCTTCTGTCAACGTAAGCTGTTTTTGAAACCACAATCCAATTGTCAAAAAAAAAGTACCAATCAAATCTAGTCGATATTCATAAAGGAGATCTGTTATACAAAGTAGTTTCGTAGCAGTAGTAATAAAAAGCACGACGCAACGCATCCATCAATGCATACAACCTGTATGAAAGGCGATGACTAGTCTAGGTCCCGCTGATTTATCTTTGATGTCAGGGAAGTGGATTAAGTTCATTTTGTACGAGTGTAATCAGCGTTAATTTTCAGAGCAAAAGACGGCTATAGGTGTTAACTATTAACATTCAAATAATTTGGCAGCACTGGTATTTTATTTATTCGGAAAGTGACACATGCTTCTGCGTTGGCATAGAAGTTATAGCTACGAGTGTAATGGGAAAATAGACCTTTAAGCATTGTTGCTATCCGCATCAAATCTAATAAATATCCTGCATTCAGTTAGCACGTATAGGCTGAGTTGTTAATGTAATTCAAAATTGGATACATAATAAGCTTTACAGCAAATGGAAGCGAAAACGTTCTTCTTTTAATTGGGTCGCTTATAAAAATGCTCGTAATACAGCCACTAGCATTGTGCGTGATTCGAAACGAAATTACTATTCCTCTAAACTTAGTATGTCTTTGCCCTCAAAGGAGCTGTGGAGGAGTCTTCGGCAAATTGGTGTTAGCAAAGGAGGGAATGATAACTGTTCGTTAAATCCAAATGAGCTAAATGCACATTTTGTAGACAATGCAATGGCTGGTGGTATGTTTGATTTTCATCCGAACACCTTTACATCAGTGCAAAGGCAAGTCGATTTTGAGGTAACAACTGACACTGATGTAATTTCAATTATTGCCTCCATTAAGTCTAAATTTCTAAAAATAATTTTACCCAGTATTGTAAGCCATATAACTCATATAATTAATTCGTGTATTATGACATCTACCTTTCCCCAGGTTTGGAAACATGCACGGGTTATTCCGATTGCCAAAAAATCGAACGCAAGTTCTGTCAACGATTTTAGGCCAATAAGCATTCTCCCATGCCTATCAAAACTATTTGAGAGAGTCTTATCCCGCCAGATCAAATGCCACTTTTCCTTCAACTCTCTATTGACTTCTTCTCAGTCAGGCTTTCGAGAAGGGCATAGCGGGTTTGGCGAAAGAGCTGTTAAACTTTTGCAAAGCTACTTGTCGAACCGATTTCAAAGGGTCGTTGTTGGTGGAAGGATTTCCTCTGTTTTGCCCTTATTACAAGGTGTTCCTCAAGGTTTCATCCTTGGACCGATTTTATTTTCCATGTTTGTCAACGATTTGCCATTGGCATGTGTACATACTCGTATGAATATGTACGCAGATGACGTTCAATTATACATGTCTATGCCTATGAATCGGCTTGTTTAAACAGGGATTTATCAGCAATTAATGATACCCATTTCAAAAACCAATTTCGAACTGGGTCTGGTGCCAAATATATGCATATCGGAATCGAAATTGGCGATAGTGGAGTCGGCTGCTAGCTTTGGGTTCGTAATAAACCGCAATCTGTCCTGCAACAACCACATAAACTACGTCATTGGTCGCATTTATGGTTGTTTGCGTAGACTGTGGTTGGCTGCAAACTTCACACCCTTTGAAACTCGACGGAAGCTCGTTCAAGCCCTTATACTTCCCATAATAACATATGCCGATGTTGTTTTTAGTAGCATGGATTCGTTGTCGCGTAATAAGTTACAGGTAGCCTTCAATGATGCAGTTAGATACATTCATGGACTACGCAGATACGATCGAATATCGGTCTATGTGAAAGGTTTATTGGATTACACTTTAGTACAATATATGTATGTAAGAAATTGTATGTTCTTACACAAAATTATAATGACAAAAACGCCAAATTGTCTGTTTTGCCAGCTTGAGTTTTCTTCTTCTTGCAGAACACTTAATATAAATTTACCAAAATTTAAATATCTCAATTCATCAAGGTTCTTTTTCGTTCACTCCGTGAGGTTATGGAACTCTCTGCCCTTGAGTATCAAGGGCATTAGCATTGCCGCATGGTTTAAAACTTCAATATTTAGGCATTTTTCTACTCAGCAACAATAAAGATTAATGTATACTTACTCGTATCTCCTCTCTCTCTTACTTCTTACTTTTCATCTTCGCTGACTTTCCTTTCTTTTCTGTTCTTTTTGTTATTTAATAAATTATAATTTATAAATTATATTTTTAAAAATGCTAACCTTTCTTATTTCAGTAATCTTATGAATTATTTTTACTTTTGAAATCTTACATATCTTTAATTTAAACATCTAATGTAATGGAATTAAGTTCTTATTTTAAATATCAAGCCTAAGTACTATAAGAGACCTATGTCTTAATGTACATATCATGGTATCTAATAATAATAATAATAATAATTATACTGACACATTACACTGATGCAAAGTATCGACTTAGCTGAAGAGAAACCAAGTAGGCACCCTTTAGCAAATCCATCAAATAGGCTCAGAAAGCTGTTCAGAACCCGAACGACGCTTTCAACAAGTGTTTTTAACTTTCGTGTACCGCCAGAAAATGCCTCTAAATCTCTAAACCTGCAGCAACTAGGTAAAGGAACCACGTTAGGTCAATTTAGACCATACTTACTTAGCTAGTTGCCTTCACACTAAGTTGGCTGAGGTCCCCTTTCACTTGCGCGCCAGCAGAGTCACTGTCTTCCTCTACGGCCCTGTCCCTCGTGGGCGCATTCGAGGGCTTTTCGGGCTTGAGCAATGGTGTCCATACGCTTTACATGACCCAAACATCTCAGTCGTTGGACCTTCAATATTCAGGCAAAGTCTATGTCGCTGTACAGCCCGTACAGCTCGTTGTTGTATCTTCTCATGCAGACGGGACCGAAAATTCATCCGCAGAATTTTTCTCTCAAAGCAGCCTAGAGCATCGTCATCAATTTTCGAAAATACCCATGCTTCTGCACTTAGAGCAGGACTGGAATAGTTAAGGTCTTATATAGGGTCACTTTTGTTGTTCGAGACAAGACTTTGTTAGTCAATTGCCTTGTTAGCCCAAAGAAGAAGTGATTGGCAAGAGTTATTCTTTGTTTAATCTCAGCGCTAGTGCGGTTGTCTGAATTGATAACTGAGCCTAGATAGACAAAGTCTCTTATTACTTCAAAGTTATATCTCTTTAGATCGACGTTCTGTCCGACACGTCTGTGTTGGATGACTGTTAAACCTACCTTCACCGATTCCTTCACAATACTCGCCAAAGCGCCACTGACATCACACTGCTTTCTTGCGATTATGTCAATGTCCTCGGCGTATGCGAGTAATTAGAAGGACTTTTGAAAGTTGGCGAACGAGTTTTACGCTATTCTTTCAAGAAAGATGTTAAAGAAATCGCATGACAGCGCATAGACTTGTCTAAAGGTCAACCAACCCTGATGGAGCAGCTTGTTTTCTGCATCGTCATCCTGCACAAACGGACGAGTCTGACAAGGATGCCAAAGTATCTATAGATGCTTCCATACGCGGTGTCAAAATCGATGAATAGGTGGTAGATCTATCGTAGTGTGAATATTTGGTCGATGGTAGACTTTCCTGGCATGAAACCACTCTGATATGGGCCAATCAGGTTGTTAAGGAACGGCTCCAGGCGCTCACAAAATACGGCAGATGGGATCTTATAGGCGCTGTTAAGAAGACTAATGCCTCTGTCGTTAGGGCAATTCAGAGCGTCTCCTTTCTTGAGGATCGAACAAATAATGCTGAGGTTCCATTCATCGGGCATTATTTCGTCCGACCATATTTTATAGGTGAGTTGATGTATGATTCTTACCAAGTCATTGCCTGCCACTTTGAAGGCTCGGCAGTCAATCGGTCAGCTCCAGCAGCTTTGTTGGACTTGTTGGACCAATGTTGGGTGGACGGAATTGTTGGTGTACCTCGTCCAGGCTGAACGGTTAATTCTGCTTAACAGCGGTATTTGGTTCATCATCGTAGTTACACAGTCTACAGAAATGCTCTTTCCAAATCCTCCGCTTCAACAGGTGTCGGCTGCATCTGCGGCCGTTTTTTTTTTAACTTTTGGTAGAACTTCCGAATCTCATTTCTGGAGTAGCGCCTGTCAATCTCCTCAAGCGCATGCTTCACATGCTCCTTCGTTTTCTTCCTGAGAAGCCGGTGTTCGTTTCTCCTCGTCGTAGAGCTCGTGAGTAGGGCAAGTCATTCTATACAGCGCCGCTTTGGATACACCTTGCTTAGCTGCACGTGCTTGGCGGGACTCGTTATCAAACGAGGAGTTTCATTATGGTGGCCGAGTAAAACACAGCGGCATATCTGATGGTTTTTTGATAATGTTGCCACTTGTCTTCGATACTTGATGTTGGAGGTATGGACCTTTTAAGAGATTAAGGAAGAGTCAATCCGAAATGGCTTTGCCGATCTCTAGCGATTATAGCCGTTCGACGTCAGACTACCTCACAGTATTAGCTTGTCTTTCCGAACCATGGCTATAACAAGGTAATCTGGTTGACGGTTGATTGATCAGGGATATCGAGATGCGGGAACCGCTTCCTAGCCTGAATCGGAGGTGGTGTCGTGCATTCCTTCTGCCTCTCTTCATAGCTTTGCATTGAAATCGCCGAGGATAATTTTAATGCCATAGCCAGAGCACTGCTCATAGGTCTTGTCCAAGAGCTCGTAGAAGTGATCTTTGGTGTTGTCATCTTGCTCCTCTGTGGGGTTGTGCACTCATACCCCCCTACCTGGAGGGCCAGTTCCATTATAGATACGTACCCCTAGGACGAGGGTTCGGTTAGGCCGAAGCCTGTAACCCGTACGGGGATATTAGCGCTACCGTTGTTCCATTAAGAACTCATTCGCTCATCTTTTCCAAGAGCCTGACTTAGTCTTGGAAATCCTTACCGGCATGCGCTCCAAATGTGTCGGAGTACCCGAATGATGTCTTATTTACTTTGTTCCGGGATTTTACTTCACCGTTGATTCCATCTGGCGAATTCATCCTCTATCCCGTTTATATTTTATTTACTGGTCAGCACTCGCACTTGTAAGTTTGGACAGTCGATAGTTACCACTTGGAAGTAAAATTAGCACTTCTCGGTGCCTACCCTATTTCTACAGCATCCAGGTATCTAAGATCTAATTCGGATTTCCAAAATTGCACCTGTTAAGGAAAGATGCGAAAAAATCTAGAATTAGCACACTAGTCAAAGAATTCAAGAGGCTCAAACCAACTTGACTGAAAATATTCAAATAATCTGATAGGTACTTGCACTGAGATAAAAGCAAATACTTTGAGTTTCATTGTCGAAACGCACCTTCCCAGGTAGTCCAGTCAGAAGCAGTTAATAGCCTATTATCGGAACTTCAAATGAGCTAAGTAAGACGATCTGACGTAGCTAGCAACTGGAACGGTAGTGGTGACAAATGACCGCATTAAATGTTCTGCAGCGTCTTTTGATGGCTTTAAATCGCCTGGAAAGAATGAATTAAATGCTGAAGAGTCAGTTTATTACCAACATGACTCTGATTGACGTACCGAACACCTGGCGAACAAAGAGAGTAGTTTCTGCACGATGCCAGAGATGACTTAGGGATAACACTCATACTAACGAGGAAGATCTTGAGGAACTGGGCATCTAAATCTAGTAGTCGAAATGGAATGAGAAATTGAGAAATCGACAAGATAGACTACGCATTGAATATTTTGTTTGCCTTTGAGATCGCCTTCGGAAGCGCAACATTTGACAGTTTGAGTACTTGTAATACAACAAGCAAAGGCCCTTGTTTTAAAGAGTTTTGAACTGATCCTATATGTCACAACTCACAACATGGCTTCGAACATGGCAAGAGACAGCTTGATCAGTTTTACAGGATCGCATATTTTGAATCGATTTGTAGATCCGTAAACGATTCGTCCACGGTCAATATTGTCGGAACATAGAACCAAATAAGGGTGAAACTTTTCTCGATTTTGCGCGCAAGAAGCCACACGCCCATGAGTTTTTCTATGAGAGGAAACACTTACAGAATAAGGCTTGTACTATACATGCATTACATTCATAACAAAAAAAAAAGGTTCATCTATCTTGAGGATATTCTCTATTGACTCTTGAAATCCCGAAATAATTTAATTGGAAATGCGTCAGTGACAAAGGCTTCAGATTCACAATCTATCCTCACGTAGTGAGGTACGTACAATACTTAGTTTGTCAAGTGAAACTTCGACTTTTATGGGCGTAGAAATTTATTCGTGGCAGTGAGGAACCTTTGAGTCTATAGTTTCTGCGAGGGCGATCATATCAATGAATTATGTACTCGAAAAATTCAGACAAGTTTGGTATTTCCATCCACTTTTGTCTAATGAATGGTACTCAATATTTGTGCAGGAAAGTTCCTCGGTGGTGGTAATACGCAACTTTCCAAAACTAACAAGAGGTACGGGTGCGGATAATAGGATGAAGCTTTTCAGAAGCGACGGCACATGGAATAAATACTACGAATGTAAGAAACAATTAAAGTATCTCGTTAGATAGTTAAAAAGGGCTTAATGGCAGAAGTACTGCGAAACTATTGTACATACCAATAGTTTGAAGAGAAGTTAAGGTGGTTTTCATACTTAAAGCTGGCAAACAGAGGCATACAAAAGCAAAAAATTTCAGGCCAATATGCCTGCCATCATTTATGCTTTAAACCCTAGAGTGATTATTGGAGATTCACATTAAGAATAGATCCAGTAATGGCTTTTTGACAGAGTCGCAACACGCATTTATCAAAGAAAAATCTCTAGAAACCGCCCTACACGAGGTCGTCACGAAAATAGAGAAGAGTCTACAGTTCGGTGAGTTACCGAAATAGAAGCAGCCTTCAATAACGTGGAGTGCACTGCAATAAAAAATGCTCTAGTAGACGCTAACATTAAACAGGGCATTACAAACTGAGATTGCAACATGCTTGCTAGTAGGAAAATAATGTTCCAATGGTCAAAGCTCTGTTAGAATGCCCGTAACCAGGGAAACCCCTCAGGGTCCTATCACCACTCCTGTGGGTGCTGGTTATCAATGACATCCCCAAAAAGCTTAGTACAATGGGTATAAGTGCCGCGGCATACACAGATGCTAATAATAGTGCAGGGAAAGTACTTAAATGATGGAGGTTGGCCTGAAGATGATCGGCACTTGAGCAAAAAGCTGGGGTCTTAATGCCAACCCTTCCAAAGCGGAACTGGTTCTTTTTACCATAAAGTACAAGATACCGCAATTCAAACTACCAAAACTAAAAGGAGTGGAATTGTCCCTCTCGGACAGCGCGAAGTATCTGGGTGTAATTCTGGACAAAAAACTGAATTTGAATCCTAATGTAGCGGAAAGAATCAAAAAGGCATATACTCGTAATGCTCTTTTTATTTGCATAAGAACAGTAGGAAGAATAGGGGGCTTAAAACCTGCTATGGTGTACTGGCTGTATATGGTGGTGGTCAGACCCATATTCACATACAGCGCACTATTATGGTGGCGAGCAACACACAAGAAAACGATTTACGGAAAATTAACGGCGGTTCGAAAGACAGCTTCCCTAGCCATTGCAGGTGCACCTAACACTGTTTGATTTACAGATCAAAAAACTTGCTGGCAGCAGTGCGATAGGACTCACTAATCTTGGTTACTTTAAGAGCAGTAGTTGCGGACATGGAACGGTCCTAGCGGAGCTACTGCCGGGAATTCAATTCTAATGGATGACATTCCTTCCGGAGAGGGAAGACTGGCAAAAAAATGCAATGATCAGGTCGGATGAAATTGCAATTTTCACAAATGGCTCAAAAACAGAGGAACAGAGGAAGCAACAGGTTATGGTATCTTATTAGAAGACCCAGAACTAAGAGTGTCTATAAGACTACCCGACGCAAGCAGTGTCTTCCAATTAGTGATAAGATCGATATCCGAAAGAGATATCGGTATCTACATCGCTAGCCAGGCCGCACTCGAGGCAATGGAATCAACCAACATCAACTCTGATACAGTCAGGGGCTGTCGCACAGTGCTCAAGGCGCTATGGAGTCAGGACCAGGTAAGACTATGCTGGTGGCCAGGACACTATGATACTCAAGGAAATGAATAAGCGGATGAGCTTGCAAGAAAAGGAGGGCTACTCGACAGTAGTGAGGTTACCAACATCAAACATTTACATAGTATGGGGCACTATCGAGGAAAAAATCACAAAGACTGCCAACCAAAGGTGGTGAAGTCATAAAGGACAAGGGGTATCCAAGGCTCTTTGGCCGCTTTTTGACGGTAAAACATCTAGGAAGTTAATAAAGTTAAATAGTGATGGGCTTAGGATAGTAATAGGAATCCTGACAGAACACTGTCTCCTGCGGAAACACGCAAAGAGACTCAAATTGTCAGATACGGATATTTGCAGATTCTGGGGTGATCTGAAAGCTGAAAGAGGACATAACACACATACTGTATGAGTGCTAGGCAATATTGCGTAGTCGAAGAAAATTTTTAGGGGAATACTTTTTCGAAAACCTTGGGCAAAGAGACGGCGCTAACTTCAAAGGCCTTCTTGGCTTTTGCAGGGAAATTGGGTGTTTCACCATGGAGATTGTTTAGGTTTCTGCCATTTGAAAACAAATTCAACTGGTTCTACAGGGATCGCGATGGGCCTGTTTTGGTGCCTAGTGTCCGTGTGATGAAATATAAATCATTCACCTGTTTAACCTAAGCTACTGGTACGATGATAAGGCTGTGACTCCTAACCCACATGATCCTGAATTATGAGTGAAATATTTCAAACCAATGGTACTTAAAACAATAATCTCTCATTTCACCGTACAATGCAAGTTTTACAAGATACGGCGGTTACGATCAGGAATAATGAAAGGACCTACTAGATGTTACATTTATTACAACCCTAATATTGCAAAAAGCTACTGTGATTATGCGGGCTTGTCATAGGAAATTAGTTAAAGTCAACAGTGATGAGCTTGGACAAGATCCGACATCGTCTATCTGTGATCGGCATTATTACCGAAGAAGTTGAAGAGGAGTCTGCTCGGTGAAAGTTTACCACATATGTAGGCATATTCGCGAACATAATCCTGATATGGGATCACGCCTTCACAGAAGAAATTGACGTGACAAAGTGCGATCCTACGATCTATGCGCTAGGTATGATTTTTGGTGACGTAAGCTCTAAAATACAGTAGGATAGGGGATATCTTTGTTGAGGGGGTGAGCTGATGATAATCAGTTACGGAAACACAGGAGAGTAAGGTGAAACTGAGGCATTGTCACGCAATATTTACCAAAACAGTCTGCATTTCAGCTAATTCTACATGAAGAAGTGAAAAGAGGTTTGGTCCATTTGATGTACCCCTGACTTTCCCAAGTGAAGACCGAGCTTGGTTTTTCATTCGCATCCACTGCCCAGGTTGTCCCACAGAATCCACATTTCATCGCAGGCTTTTATCTGCGGCTGATTTTGGTATCTTAGGCTGAGCGATGCACAGATTTCTAGCCGCACTAATTTTATGAACTCGCTCAGTTCATGGGTTACCCATTTGTCGAGTTTCATCTTTAGAAACCAATCAAAGATTACACTTAACATTGCTGTTTCTTTAGCCCTAAAAGGCAATTCTATACCAAAACCTTGCCAAGAAAGACTAACGCGACTCTCTGTAAGATCCCCATCGGCCCAAACCTTCTTCAAGACGGAAAAGGATGAACTTCAGCGAAAGTGGATTATGTGCTTATTAGTCTCCTTTGAGCTGATGGATTTCGGACTTTATTTATTTTCAAAGGATAAATTTGTAAAGTCCGGGATTTTACGCCGGGGTACTATGCCCATGTGGTGTTTTTTGTCAACAGCACGCGGTATACCGAGTTCCCATGTGGTCCCCACCTAGGTACTTACCGCGCCCAACACTCTACGATCTGATCAGAAAAGTGCGCTTTAGTCATCTGAAACTACTGGGATATGTAGAACGACTGGGTACTAGAGCCTTCTACTCCTACTGAAGAGGACAATGCGATATAAGCCCGCGCAAATATAGACAAACCTCAATTATCTTGGCGTGCGCAACTGGAGGCAGTTGACTAAAAATCGCGTTTAAGATATAGGTATATTGGTTGAGGCTCAGCTGCAGTCCTTTCTGTAGCGTCGTCTAAGTAAGTAAGCAAGTGATGTACATTTTAGGGATCCTTCCGAAACCGTTGATATATGGTAAATAAAATAGTAAAAGGACTCATTTTTCTTACATGTGATAGGTATCTCCAATTATGGGCTCAACAATGTTTGACAACTTTTGGTCTACCAGGTTCCCAGTACTGTACAGGACTGTAGTTGCAGTCTACAAAAATGATGTGTGACTAAGTCCTCTAATTTTGTTCAAATGAGAGGACTGTAAGGAAGAACCAAGCCCTCTGAGTGCCGAATATTCAAACCGAAGGAGGAAAAGGAAATTTCTAGTTCGGACATTTAATTAAAATAGTTGGAAGGACTTATTGGCAATATTTATCTATTTATTTATGGTAAAGTCCTCCGACTACAACTGTACCGCAGAAATGTACAAAATAACGGTACATCTGACAAGTAAACCGCACCAAGATAAGAAAAATAAAATAATACAAAAGAAGAACTACACAAAACCAATAAAGGATAACACCGCAAACATACAAAAAGCACTAAAATAGAATTTTATGCGATGTTATACCCAATACGTGCAAATGTTATCCACCGCCAGTTAAAGTATCGCCATCAAACCTCTCGCCAACACTAACCATCACCATCTCTGGCATGACATGCACAGGGACTACCCTTCCACTGCTAGTCCTGTCGTTATGTCGAATCGAATCAGTCCGGTCCCCTCATAATCACCAGATACTCAAACCTATCCGTCCGCATCGTAAGTTGATCTAGGTTGCTGCTCCCTACCCTAACACTCAACCCTTACATCCTACCCAACCACCCATTCCGGTCATATCAAAGTCCAAATAGAGTGTATTCCATACAATGTATAGTCAGAATAGAAACTCTTTCAGGACATAGGCAAGGCAAAGCACATTCACCGTTTATCATCGCTGTAATGGCTGGCACTGGTTATGCCATTCAGGTCAGGCATTTAACGGCATTCGAATGCCTCATTTTGTATTATTCTATAGACAGTTATGAGGGCCGCACACTAACACAAGACTAGAATAACATAGCAAGCCATAGTGCCAACTACATACACGTATATGTAAGCTGAAGGATACTCGTAAATGGTTACACTACCCCCAGTGACGATGACGGCCACTAAGAAACGGAGCGTCCGGAAGTTGTGCGCTTCTTCATACGAAATGAAAACATAAAAGTAAATTATGCTACTTACACTCTTGAGTAGTGTTCGTTGTTGTTGTAACATAGCTGCTCATGTTATTCCACGTTAACTGGGTTGTGTTAGGCCCATTTGTATGCTCCTTAATAGAGGCCAACTATACGGCAATACACAGCTATAGACGAGTAATATATAGGGATACGGTATATTCGAGTTGAGTGATGTTCTAAAGATGTTGTTAATTCAAAACACTGTTTCTTTTTTCTTTTTTTTTCTTTTTTTTTGAAGCGCGCTACCGGAAACTGTGCACAAAGGCTGCATGATGGAGGTTTATGAAGTTCCTGTGTATAAGGGAGTTCTGGTTTGTTTGCTTGTTCGCTTATGCTTCCTCTCTGGTCATTGTTTAGTGTAGGATGGACGAAAGTGAGGTTTTTGTTAGAAGAAGACTCGACTTGAAGTGTTTCCAGGTTCCTTAAAATAATAGATACGAATCTACGGGCAGTCAATACAAATAGATACACCAGAAGTGACCAAGTTGTACGTGGTGGAAAATATGGATCATACTCAAGTTAGTTTGAGAACCCTACAAATAAGTTTTATTTCTACCTGAGGAAGGAGGAGGTCCTTCAAATTGTTTAAGGATCGCTACAGGGCAACGTCTCAAAGAGCCAAAAGAAGCCGTGCTCAAAACCACAAGGCTGTTTTATGGAACTGACAACTCCCCAAAAGCTGGTAAGCCAGTTTCAGTCGTACGAGTACGCATCCTTCCTCGGCAGTTTATACGCATGAAGCCGATGGTGTAGTGCTCGCCACGGCTGTTTGCAAGAGTTGTTGAGCGCTGTTGGTACAAGTACACATGCAAGATGTTATTGAGGTCCTTTAAAACGAAAAATGATTTCGTCTGCCTCACCTCTTTCTGTTCGTGAAGGAATCCAATGGGTTTGTGGATTCTGCTGGAGCCTGATAAGAAATTTTTTAAAAGTAGGAGCACCACGCTGTGACTCATCTCATACACAGAGTTGGAGTAACACAATTAGAAGTGCTAGAAACCAGCTCTCGAGTAGATGAATGATGAAGGCCATCTTTAGGGTCACATGCCATCGCTCTACCATGACATTTGCCTGCGGTTTATAGACAGCAGTGTGAATGGTGCTACTATCCAGAAGTCAAGTAGACGTTTCAAAAAAAGGCGGACTCAAATGGCGGCCCCTCTTTCGTGTTTACGCGACGCGGATAACCGAAGCGTGGAACCCAGTGCTGGAACAAAGTGTTGGACATATGGAAATGTTATGTCAACTACAGGAATAGCTTCGGTAAATGCTTGAGCAAGTGACCAGATAATTTAAACCTGAGCAGAGCGTTTCCACACGGACACGCTCAAACTTTTAGCGGCCGGAAATACCTCTAGGTGTTGGCTGGAATGCTTCTGATTTTCCTTGAATGGCAAGAGGTACAAACGTGCACCAATTTGCCAATTGGTTAATCGATGGTCAGAAAAAGCGGGCTGCAATCGGCGCAACTAAAACTCGATGCTGTGTATGGTCAAGCACAACCAAAAAATATTTCGTAGATGGTAGCTGACTGCCATACTGGGAAAATAAGATTAATAAACCTAAGTTTCAGACTCACCTATTTTAACTTCTCTAGCTTGAGGATATTGCTTTTCTCGTTGACGATGGCAATGTGGTACAACACCTCGGGACTTGCATTTGCTGTTACCCGAGACAAGTTATCGGCGACTTCATGTTCTCCTTGTTGATATGACGTATATCCTTTAAAAATTCGCTTATGAACAATGGATAGTGTTGACGACGAGGTATTTATATAGGCGACAGTACGCTGCGGAAGGTAAATTCCAACGACTTGTAGTCGGTGAAGATTGTAAAAGGTCGGCCCTCTACAAAACGGTGAAAGTACACGATGGTCAGCTTAATAGCAAAGAACTCCCTATCATGTGTGCTATATTTTTGGTACGCAGGAGCCAAGTATTTCGAAAAACATCGAAAAGGTTTCGCTTGCGCCAATTGGAGTGTTTGATGTGTCGCACTGGAGGCATACTTCTGAATCAGGTAGTGGGTGACCGAGAGAAGCTGCCTCCATTAGAACCTTATAACAACGTTGAAGTGCTATTGTGGACCACGAGAGATGAACGGTCCTTCTTAGTGGAGCCCTGGAGCATTTATGGAAATGATACTTCGTTGGCAGGGGCAAGTGGAAGGCACAGCAATGGAGTGCTGACTGTCGCTATCCGATTAAGCTGTTCGTTTCAGGCCCAAAATATACTATAGACTGCAACTATAGTATCCTTGCAGACTTCTATTAAGACTTATTGAATATTGGGGGTAACTCTGGAGTTAATAGCGGTCCTACTTATCCGTAGGCGATTTGGTCATCTGAACACTCCCATGTTCTCTTGTTATTCTGCGTGTTCTAAAGCCGTTGAATATGATGGACTTGATGTCTTATTCCTCTGAAGAAATGATTTGTCCGGGTTCATTTCTTCGGACATCTACACAAATTGCTTGACCGCATGTGAATAATCAAGGATCATAACGTAATGCCAGCATAGGCCGAAAAGTCGCAGAGATAGTTCTGAATGGTATCGTCCTCACTCTCATAGCAAGCATTGCAGGATGTTGTGTAACATACGTCTGGTACACTTAGATGATTACGATAGTGTCTACAATCTTTCCTGGTGAGGGACAGAAAGGAAGACGTTGGCCTCCTAGAGATGTCGAAAACCATCTATTTGGTTTGCGGGCATCATGAACAGTCATGCCATCTGCAGTATTACTCGTTATAATTGTCAATTGAAGCCATTACCGAGGCCCTATAGAGTTATAATGACAGTTATTGTCGACCATCTCATTTTTCGTCATCACATTATCACCTGGGGCCGAAAGGAGACTCTGTGAATTCCATCCTGTCGATTGCTATCAGAGAAGCTTTGCAATCTTAAACTAGCCTGGAAGTGGTTAAAGGGATTACTCTAGCGATTCTTCACATTAAAGTCCATTGCCATCAGGATTTCGCATATCTGCGAATGGAACAAAAACAGAAGACTGCTTTCAGAGTGCAGCCCATGATATGAATATCAGAGGGAAGAACATTTATCAGTGCGTCTAGAGCAGAGGCAGGCGAGGTATGGAAAGTTCCCGTACAGCCGTAACAAACCGCTCTTCAGGTCTGGTAAAAACAGAAATGAAGTATTTTCGTGATAGCTTGTAGCACCAGTGACCAGACTCTCGTCGGTTACAAGCCCCGTGTTTCACCGAGAGCTAATTTACATTGCCAAAGAATGTGCTCAACGAAGTTCAGCACTTAAATATCAGTTTTTTTTTGGCCTGCAACAAGACTGCGCCTTATTATCTGACCAAGTTACACATGCTGGGAAAAATTGCCGAAAACGCCCTGAATGTCGATGAAAATTCCCACCACGTACTACAGGGTCTTCCAATATGGACTTCCATACTTTTACATTTGAAAGCGGCCATATTGCTAAAAGTACATCAGTTCAGGATGTTCTGTTCGGGCAACGTTCCGCGCCATAATCATTTTACCGAGAGGACTATTCGCAGTGTGGTGGATAATTTTGGGTCCACTGGTTCCGTAAACGAGAAATCAACATCTGTTCGTCGACGAAACGCAAGATCTGCCGAAAACATCGCCGCTGTCCATGAGAGTGTGCCCAAGAATCCGAGGCAGTCGATTTCGCGTCGCTCACAAGAACTTGGCGAATTTTGCATCGTTCCTTGGGCCTGCACCCGTACAAAATTCAACCTACCCAGGACCTGAAGGTAAACGACCATAGACAACGACGTGTGCTCGCTGAATGGGCTCTGGAGCAGTTGAAAACTAACCCTAATTTTCGTCGAAAAATCATCTTCAGCGATGAGGTCCATTTCTGGATGAATGGGTACGTCAACAAACAAAATTGTTGCATTTGGGACGATATCAACCCACATGAGATCCAAGAGCGTCCAATGCATCCCAAAAAGTCACTATTTGGTGTGACTTCTTTCCACCTGAATTGGATGATATGGAAACCACCGATATGTGGTTTCAACAGGACGGCGCTACGTGCCACACAGCTAAAGCCATATTGGAAATTCTGCACGAGTGATTCGAGGGCATAGTCATCTCACGTGAAGGTGATGTGAACTGGCCACCGGGATCATGCTACCAGTATTTGACCCCGTTAGACTTTTTCTTGTGGGGTTTTCTGAAGTCGCAGGTCTGTGCGAATAAGCCGGAAACCACAGCGGCCCTCAAAGCCAACATAACCCATGCCATCGGTCAAATTCAGCCTGATTTATGCGCCAGAATCATGGAAAATTGGGCATTTTGGATGCACGCCACCCAGAGAAGCCGCGACAGACATTAGAACGATGCAAGATTCTATACATAATGGCATCAATATGCCTTTCAAACGAATAAAAAATTTCGACGGTATCTCACACATACTTTGTTTTATTTAAATGGAAAGATATGAAGCGCTTACTGAAAGACACTTTACTTCCTTAATTCCTTCCACCAGATTTTTAATCGCATTCTCGCAGCATCTCCTGCATTTTAGGGGTTAGCAGGCATGGATGCACTGACAACGTGGTTATGGGTACGTCAAACTCTACGAACCACTCAATGCTCTTCAATATGAAGCAAACTAGACTGATAGTTCTGAAGCTCTTGACGAACGCATGGTCATCTTTCCCGTTTTTACTGTAGTCATTCTTTTTCGGTCTTACTGTTCGCGAGAGATTCGGTGTGCATGCTTAGATTCGATTAGATGTGGTATAATGAATCTCAAATCACTGCGTTCACATATGGGTCTATTGTGAAGTCCTCCATTTAGACCTCATCTATGATGCCGCAATTTGTGAGAAAGGCGGCTAAGTCTTCAGATGAGGTGGCAGCTACATATGTCCGCAGCTTCGAGGTAGAATTTACCTAAGTAACGTTGACGTGTTTCCATTAAACCATTGCAGTCGCATAGTATGAGTTCTGCTGTTTCCACGTCCTTGTTGCAAGATCTGCATGTATTTTCTTGCTCTATGCCCATTGTCATCGGGTGTTTTTCACACGGCAGTGCCCTGTGAGAAAACCTGTGATCAGTCGAATCTGACTGCTTGGCATGAAATTGTTGGCTTCTCTGCTTCCTTCAGTTTCCCTCCAGAAATGAGGCTTCTTTTTCTTTGGCCAGGTTTAAACACTTCTTTTTATGGTGTTTATTGATAGCCCATAGAATGGTCTTGGCATCATGAATTGAGCTGCGAATTCTTTCCTGGCTAGTTCGTCTGCTTTTTCATTGCCTTCATATCCACTAAGTATATCCTGGCACTCAAATCAAATGTTCTTTGTTTGTGGTGACCAGTAGTTGTAAGAATTGAAGGCAATCCTTAGACCAGTTTTACAGGCGTTAACTGCAAGTAGAGTTGCTCTGCTGTCGAAGAGAATATAAATGTTTTTATTTGTGATATACGAGTATCTACTTAGATTCTCCCAAATGCAAAGGTCTATTGCACTGATTTCAGCCTGAAATACGGAACTAACATACCTGTATCCATACTGGCATGTATGGCTGTTTGAGTGCGAGGGCCGTATACTCTGCCGGCTCCAACTCCTTCATTTGTTTTGGATCCGTCTGTGTACCATACACGTGAGTCCTTGGCAAATGTTGGTTTTCCTGTTTCCAGTTAAGACGGTTTGGAAATGTAATCTTATATCGTGTTAGACACTTGTCTATTAAGTGTATTGAAAATAGTTCGTTTTTCTTGAATTCATGAAGGATTGCTTCTGTGTTGAGCATGTGGGCATATAACATAGCTTCTTTCAAGAGTTCTAGATGAAGTGGTGGGATGTTTAGGACAACTTCAAGCGCAGCGGTTGGTGTGATTTTTATTGCACCAGTTACACAGATACAGGCTGGGCTCTGCATTCTGCTGAGTTTAGCCTGTGTTGACCTTTGTAATGCTTTATGCCACCAAATGGTGGCTGCATATGTGATGATCGGTCTCGTTCTTTTCGTGTACGCTCACAGTGTCATTTTGGGATTAGGTCTCCAATTTTTTCCGACTAGACTTTTGCTGGTCCATAGTGAGGTCCTGGTTTTATCAATAGCCTTAGAAAGATGAATGTTACACATAAGCCTTCCATCCAGTGTGATTTCTAGATATTTGACTTCCGTTGAGAACCCTATTTTGCCACCGAAGAGTGTGGCATTTCTGAGTCTTTCCCGCCTTCTTCTCCTAATGAATGTAACTATGGTGCTTTTCTCGTGATTGACTTTGAGGCCAACTTTGGTGTACCATTCTGTAACTAGGTTCAGTGCCCTTTGGAGGCGATCCTAGATTGTGTCTTCGAATTTATCTCTGATGAAGATAGCAATGTCGTCTGCATATCCCTGGACAGAGAAGCCATCATTGCTTAGAATAATCAGTAGTTAATTAACTACGATGGACTATAGTAGGGGTGAGAGTGCTCCTCCCTGGGAGCATCCTCTCGTAGCTATTACACTGAGCTTATTGCTGTTTAATGAGGTTTTTATTGTTTTATCCTCTAGCATACATTCTATCCATTTACATGTAGCGTCGTCAGCCCCCATGTTTTGAATACGTCTGTATATGTCAAATGCTCCTTCCATATCGAGGAAACAACCGACAGCTACCCCTTTATCTCTGAGAGATCTTTCAATCCTTGCGGTAAGATTTTGTAGAGCGTATGTGGTTGCTTTTCGAGGGGGTTCATTTGAAGTGCCACGTCTCTGATATGTCTGTCGAGGATTTTTTCCAAAGTTTTGAGGAAAAAGGAAGTGAGGCTGATTAGTCTATATGATTTTGGTATTTCAGACGGTCTGAGTCCTACCTTAAGTATATATTTGACAGCAACCTCCTTTCACTTTTTGGTAAGTAACCCCACGCGTAACTCACCTTAAATATTTTATTTAGTACATGTAGAATATGCGGGATGCCCTTTTGTAGTAAAGCTGGGAATATTCCATCCTTACCAGGGGCTTTGAAGGGTTAAGAAGAGTTGATCACCCAAATTATTTTGCCTCCATGAAAAATGTCCTTTGATCTGTTCCAATCCTCTTTGAGCGGTCTTGGGCTTCTGGAATTATCGTCAAGTTTGGGAAGTGTGTTTCGACTAAGAGCTGAAGCGTCTGTAGCCCGTTTTCGGTGTATGTGCCATCCGATTTTTTTATTGAACCAATAGGGTTAGTTTGCTGCTTAGAGAGTATTTTATGAATGCGCACACGGCTTCTGGTGCCGTCGAATGTATGACAGAAGTTCCTCCACGATTCTCTCTTGGCGCTTCTAATTTCGTGGTTGTACATGGTCAGTGTTTTTCTGTATATTTCCCATTCACTATTACGTTTAGCCCGGTTGCAGAGCTTTCTCGTCTGTGTTCTAAGTTTGGCTAGTTTTCTATTCCACCAGGGGGTAAGTCGATTGCCAGTTTTTCCTTTTTCTGGGCAAGCTTGATGAAAGGCAGTTGTGATTGCCATATTGAGATTATCACACGTTAGCTCAATATTGTCTATATCTCTGATGCTTGTGTTGTATCTACCCAGGTTATCCACGAGTTGTTGACAGTATATGTCAAAGTCTGTGTTCCCGATGGGCACCACCGTATGGCGCTCTCATTGTTCCGATTTGAGTTCTGTTTTTTTTTTTAGGTTGACAAATCTGTTGTGGATATTCTCTCTAAATCTTAGCATCACAGCTTGACATTTGGAAAAGTTACGTAGCCAAGAGTACATCTATCTCTGTGTGTGTTGGCGATTTTTTTACAATTTTAGAAATGGATTTCAATTTGCACCAACGAACTTGTATTAAATTTTGCGTAAAAAACGGATTTAATGGTGTGCGAACGTGGGAAATGTTGGAAAAGTGTTTCGGCAACGATTCTCTAAAGAAAACGGTCGTTTACCATTGGCAGGAGCGGTTCAAAAGTGGTCGGGAGTCAATCGAAGATGATGAACGCAGTGGCAGACCATCGACATCGAAAACCGATGAAAACATTGATGAAGTACGAGTAAAAGAAATGTTGGTTAATAATCGCAAATTAACCACCAGAGAGATGGCGAAGGACTTGAACATTGCCTATGCATCCGCCCAAGACATTTTGGTTAATGATTTGGGTTTCCGTCGTGTAGCAGGAAATTTGGTGCCGAAACACCTCAATTTCATGCAAAAAAGAGACCGTGTTGATGTTGCAAAAGAGATGATTTGCGAGGCTGAATCCGATCCCACATTC
Source organism: Volucella zonaria (assembly GCA_963966105.1). Lineage (NCBI taxonomy): Eukaryota > Metazoa > Arthropoda > Insecta > Diptera > Syrphidae > Volucella > Volucella zonaria. Next base: position 165,880,857 of record OZ014533.1, on the reverse strand, counting down.
ATCAAAAGGATTATTACTGGAGACGAGACGTGGGTTTATGAGTACGACACGCAATCCAGACATCAGACAAGTGAATGGCGTTCACCAAATGAGCCGAGACCAAAAAAAACACGTCGTTTTCAGTCAAAAAAGAAGGCAAGGCTCACGGTTTTCATGGATTACAACAGTGTAGTGCATCATGAATTTTTGCCAGAAAGCCAGACAGTAAACAAAGAGTATTATTTGGGCGTTATGAGACGTTTGCGTGAAAAAATTCGTCGAAAGAGACCAGAATTGTGGGTAGAAAACTCGTACGGGGAACGCGTTTCAACAGCCGAGAGGAAGTAATGGAAAAATCGCAGGAAGCACTGATGGACATACCGAAAACCGAATATAAAAAATGTTTCGAGGATTGGATCAAGCGCTGGAATAAGTGTGTTGCAGTCGATGGGGATTACTTTGAAGGGGACAATATAGATCTAGATGAATAAACTTATATTTTTTAATTTTCTGAATAAATTCCGGGAACCGGGTGGTATGTCCCAACCTGTGGATTTGGGTTGTCTATATTTTTTACCTGTAGTAGTACCTAACTCAAGGTCAAATAGGATGTGGCGATGGTCCGACAAGAGGGCTTCGGATGAGATACGCCAGTTCCTAATAACTTTTTTTATAAAGGTAGCGCATAGTGTGAGATCTAGGACCTCTGTCCTAGTGCTATGTGTGGTGGGAAATTTATAAATTCTAGTAGAGACTCACTCTGTTTGTTAATGTTTGAGCTGCTCCAGACCGTGTGATGTTCGTTTACGTCTCAGCATATAATAAGTTGCATATTCTTCTTACCGCAGTAGTCTACCAGTCCCTTCAGTGGCAGAAAGTCCAAGTCACTGGGACTACCTGGCAGGTAAGTTGAACATATGACAGCTTCTGTCCTACCTGCATTGGTATGCAGCTCAGCTTTTGCAGCTATCAAATCCTTGTTGGTGTATTCTGGAATTGGAAAGAGTTTTGAATTGTTATTCGTTAAGACATTTGCTCTGGCTTTTCCAGGGTTAGTGGAATCAAAAAATAACTCACCTAAGAGTCACTTTACCGGGTCCTTAAGAACATATGGTTCTTGGATAAAGGCGGTGTGTATCAGAGAACAATTTCTTCAGAGCTGCCATGTATATCAAATACATATACCATCAGTGCCAGGTGACTTAAAACTATCAAAGGAATCAACAGCGTATTCGAAAGACTCACTCGCCACCACAACCGATGGCAGATACCAGCTATGGCGGGCTTCAACTCACATTCAAATTCACTGATTGGAGACGGCTGCAAACTACACTAGTTCTGACCAGACTATTTAGGAAGTGAGTCTCGTGTATGAAACAGAGAGCCTCTATCTTTGAGTGGGTGTAGGTGACATTTCTGAGTGTTTTCGGTCTTTGCTTTCAGTCGGTTGATTTGCCCTTTTGTGGACTTTAGCTAACCTGCTGGTTTCGCACCCTTCGCAATCTGCACAAGTTTCTTAAATTCTTTTTGCTTCGATCTATAAAAATTACAATCTTCCTGTTCTATTTAAAAGTTTTCTAGTTTTCTTACGCAGTTTCAGCACATCTGTGACACGTGGATCTGCGAGCGATCCTTCGATGACGGCATCGTTGAGGTCCTTGATATTTTCTTTTACCTCTCATTTCATACTGAGCTTATGCGGGACATTAATGGACTTGTCGAGATCCAAATTACAGCGTATCCGGTTAGTTTTTTGCGAGTTCCTCCCCTCTACAATGCCTGAATCTGGCATCCGATTTTAAATTGGATGTACCTATGGTCTGACATGGAAATGTCCGATGGAATTTTCCAGCCGGTAATAGCGTACCAATTAGATAGTGTTAAGTGTTAAGTGTTATATCAAATATTGGCTGGGAGCCAACATTGCTAACAACCAGGTCAGGCGAAAATATGAAGTTCGGAGAATATTTCCTCTGACATTGCATTTGTTCTCCAAAAATATTCTGGACATTAGCATCCCGTGATATGGTAAGCCTGTATTACATAAGTTTGGTTATATCTAAAGGTGTCGTTCCTCGTACATTTGTTTTGAGAGTAAAGTCTGACGAATGCAATTTCGTTCGCAGATTGGCTATTCCTGATGCTGACGCGTCCCTAAAATGGGAGCGTTCCTCTGATGGGCTTGTGGTCAGTTACTACTCATTTTATACACGTATTTTCCAACACATCCTTGCTTAATTGGGTGGCAAATCATGAGTGCAGCCTTCGATCACCACGACTCTGATTTTGCTTCAATGTACTTCTTACGATGTATTCATGGGAATAACATTTAATTCCCTTTAACGGCCTTACATCATAGCGTACACATATACGTCAAACTTGACAACATCTGTCATAAACTCTTAATTCACACGCATGGATGCCTACTTAAAATAAAGGTTCATCAAAAGCTGCAGACATTTTCTATCACATTCATCTTCCAAACGATAATTATACCACTTAAGTGTGATACATGACAAACATGACCTCAAACTTTTGTGGCCCCTTTTTAGCAACAATTTTCTTTTCAACTGTCACTGCTTGTATCTTCTCAATATGACAGAAGACAACCCACCACCAAAACCCATGGCATGGAAACAAATTTTATTAACAAAAGTATCTGAAAATCCTACAACCTTTCCGACTAGAAGTTTGTATGCATAAGTGTAACGCACGTGGCGAACCGGAATTAATTCCTTTTACCATAAATCATCAACACATCATCATCTCTTGGCTGTCCTGCCTACAAGGATTCTCTTCAACTGATACACACACACACACACACACACACACACAGGCAGATAAATCCATTTATTTGAGGCATACACAATCAGCAGCCTTTGGTTATAAATTTTCCTAAGAAATCGTTCTTCTCACATCGGTCTTGGGCTAGATCTGGTTGGGACTCTTCCTATTCCTTTAAGGAGGGGAGATCAACATTTTAGCCTAATGGAGTTCACTGCCACCATTAACACATGTACCACCACCCGATTAATTTACCCCCAGGGATTGTTCCGTCATCTTTGCTCTACTAATGCGACGCATTAAACAACAAGCCCCCGAGATGTGTTATTTAAATGTTCCTCACCGCCTTAGATGGCAGCCTTATTCCCATCCCGACTAAGGGCGAATTTGTTGTCGTTATGAATAATTGAGCAGCAATTAGCAGGGGCACATGTGAAAGAGGAGACAACCACAAGAAAAAAAAACAGCAAAAAACAACAAATTCCTGAAACCCCGAAACCCCGAAACCCCGTTGTAAACAGGACGCAAGAAAAGTTTAGAAAATTTCCCAACTTACACCCTCATTCTGATTATGAGGGCGGGACAAGGCAACTTTTCGTCACTTTTCGCTTTGTTCTTCAGGGACCTAGGAGTAGGTTTCGTTGACTGTAATCAAGGGATTGGAACTGGGGTATAGCAATTAGTCACCATCTTTTGGAATGGAGATAATTTTCTTGCCTAAGAGAGTGTGTCTGTCTGTCATGTCATCATTAGGATGTGTCATGTAATCGCTTTTGCAAAACAATACACTTGAACCGATGACGACATTGCCTTAATGTGCCTTATTCCCTTCATCTTCCTATTCTCTGGCGCCGATAGAAAACTGAATGGAATGATGAGACATCGTCCTCTTTCACTAACGGTGACAGGGAAGGAGTTGAACAGTTCCAATCCGACACATGCTTAATATTTTTCGTCTTTCACATTTAATTAAATGTTCTCGAAGGGATATGTCAAAGCGCTTTAATGCGACATAGTCCTTAATGACTGTGCGCGATTACACTTTTGTTATAGCGTGCAAATTTGAAACGTTGCCCAAATGATAGTCATTTTTCTTGGCAAACTTTTCGAGAAGATTGTGATGTTTGTCCGTGGGGACGGACCGATTTGACTTGGCTTAAAATTGGGGTATGTAATTTATTTAGAAATAAAATTTCAGGGAACAATTAAAACGAAATGTCAGGATGATATCTGGATCGAGTCCAAGTCAACTGACGTCCGAATGCAGTTTTAATTTTGGTCAAAGTTTATGGTGATGCAATTTTAACTCGGACAGATACGACGACTACGAATAGTTGTCCCCTTGGGAGGTGTTTTTTTTTTTGTTACTTCGTCCGTCTTATTTTAAAGACTTAATTGATGAGTATTCTCGGTGGGGTTGAATGAAATGGACTTTTGGGGGCTGTCGGATATTATGCGGTGAGGAACATTTTATTGGCGCATTGGGAATCGAATTGCCCTTTATAGAGTGCAGCCGAAATTGGGTTGCCTGTAATGAAAGTTCATTTGCCGAATCAGTTCGGTGTTCTTTAACAACTGACCACTAAAATAAGTTACATGATATGTCCGCGTTATCTTTGTGAATTGCTGACCAAAAGTGGAAATAAAATTACCAGCCAACGAGCATTTAATGAAATCATTGATATGGTCAGTCAGGGATCACTTATCGTACTATAGTTGGACATCAGAATACTTTGGTTTGTACTGGATTCTCTTCACCTACTTGAGCTGTCTGAAAAATCCATCGGTCCAAGTGCTCCATTCTGATATTGCCCACTCAGAAAAGGATCACAATATAGTAGATTACATCCGAAGGGTTGAGGAAATTGATGAGGATTGATGCTTGTTTAGATGGTTTGAGGGGTCGTAATTGTACTGTCAATTTCATTGGAGCACTGTCGTTAGAAGTAGCATAAAAACAAGGCAAGACAAGCGCTGTTACAACAGAGTTGGAGGTTACAAACTGGTCACCTATGAGGCTTTAAAGGCACCTGACCAGATGTCATACAGACCTGCGTGGCGATTGATTGGGAAACTACTAACAGTCCTATAACTTGGATTGGACCTGCAGCGCAACTATCCAGTCCGTAGGGCACTGCTTGCCTTATCTCTGAGTGGTGGTCCCCGATGACTGTATTCTTACTCATGCTGGATAAAATGGCGAGGACATGCTAGGCCAGTAGCATTATACTGGCGAACAGCGCTCGCAACCCTGTACGAAGGAGATTAAAGAGATGTGACGAACAAGCTAATGACTTCGGATAGAAATGGATTCACTATTGAGGATTGCCGTAAACGTTTAAAAGACATCGACTTTGGAATCTGCACGTAAGATGTTCGGGCAGGCCACTATTAGGCACATATCGTCGCCATTCAGGAAGGTATAGATATAGATGTACATACAATGACGATTACGATAGGGAAATGAAACAGCGCTTTTCCGGTTACGGATTTGCCAAATGTGGCAGACTTAAGGAAGAAGTCTTGAGCTTCTTACTACAATCCGCATCAAGACTAAATTCGCTTGCATCAGCCTAATATGTTCCCATGCCAAAACGGAAGACAAGGGTGACGAAACCAGAGAATGTTTCTATGAGCTGCTCGACAAGTCCTATGAGCAATGTCCATAGTAGTAGCAAAGAAGGATACCTTTGGTTGGACAGTTGGTAAGCACAGCTTGCACGATACCACGTGTGGCAACGAACTTAGTCTTTTTGACTTTGCGGAGGGACGAAATATCACTATAGCAAGCACACGGTTTCCTCATCTCAATGTTCACAAGGGACATGGCAGTCTCCGGATCGTGAAATGCTAAGCCAAATTGATAATTTTGCGATAGATGCCCAGTATTCTCGTAGTCCAAGGTATGAATGTAGTTTTTCCAATGCTTCCAACTTGCCATCAGAGCCGCCGCAACTGATGTGCTGGGTTTCACCCGCCCACCGCCAATAAATACGTGGTTCGATGAAGAATGCCGACAAGCACATGCAGCTAAACAACAAAGCGGCGCTGCAACGAAGGACGCGAGCTGCTCATGTGACTTACGAGAGCAAGCGATGGGAAGAAAGGCTTCTGCAGAAGACGAAAAAACAGCACGAAACCCACGCGATTGAAGATATGTACTTCGGGAATAACATACGGAAGTTTTACCATCAGGTAAAAGGAACATATCAAGGCAAGAAGACCGTACAGATGTCCGTAGAAATGGAGAAGGAAACCATGTAGTAGAGTCATAGTTTGAGCTTAAAATATGAAACCTTTTTCGCAGACCATATAACAGGCAGAAAAGACCATTCAACTTAGACGATCATAGCCAAAACGCTCGCCCCGTTGACCAAAACGAAGTAAAAATAGCAATGTCTAAGCTGAAATCCAACAAAGCAGCTAGACCTGGCGGCTTATCGGCCGGGATATGCCAAACATCTTTAACTGACTTGTGCAGAGAATACACTAACTGATTTCCCAGAGCTGGTCAGAAGAGTATATGCCTGATAAATGGAATCTCTGCATCGTTTGCCCGATCTACAAAACGGAAGACCCATCGACTTGGCCAACTATAGAGGCACAATCCCCCTTAACATTGTGCTCAAGTTCTTATCTGGCATATTGTGTGAACGTCCGAAATCCTTCTTCGATAACTTGATAGGCTCCTATCAGTGCGGTTTTAGGCCAGGAAATATTACACTCGGCCAAATGTTCACACTCCGGCAGACCCTGGGAAAAACTCAAGAAGTCCAAATCGATACCCACCATTGAAAGAATTATGAGGAACTCACGAGAGAACACTGGAAGCGCGGTCTTTCAGATGTCTGTGCAACTACTAGCGTACGCCGATGATATGGACATAATCGATAGAATTCAGCGGGCTGTCACTGTTGTGTTCGCTAGCTTTGAACCGGAAGTAAACAGAACGGGTTTAGCGGTAAGTGAGCGCAAAACGAAGTATATGCTGTCAACAAAAAGGGACACAGAAAATTGGATAGAATGTCACCGTTAAAGACTTCGTATACCTAGGCTCCGCTATCAATTCAGACAACGACACCAGCGCTGGGATCAAACGAAGGATATCTCTGGCCAGTCACTCCGTCTTTGGGCTAAGAAGGCAATTGACTAGCAAAGCCCTCTCTCGAATAACAAAAGTGATCCTGTATAGGACCTTAATAATCCCAGTCCAGTTCTATGGCGTAAAGTCGTGGACATTATGAAAAATGGATAAGGGTGCACTTGGCTGCTTTGAGAGGGAAATTCTGCGGGTGAATTTTCGGTCCTGTCTGCATAGACGGTGAGTGGAGGAGGAGATACTACGACGAACTGTACGGGCTGAACAGCGATATCAACTTAACCAGAAGAGAGAAGGCCTAACGACGCAGCTGCCTGGGTCATGTAGAGCGGGTGGACACCAATGTTACGGTACGAAAAAATATTCGAATCCGCCCCCGAAGGACAGCGCAGTAGAGGAAGACATCGACTTAGGTGGCGCACGCATTTGGAAGGGGACCTCAACCAGTTTAGCGTTTGTATTGGAGTTAGCTAGCTAAAGATCGAGCTGGCTGGAGAAGCTTTTTGGCTGAGACATATGTAGGTCCACCCAGAACTGTAACGCCACCTTAAGCAAGTAAGTAGGTAAACTAACTAAAACTTGGAAGGTGTAGATGCAAGTGGTTCATTGTGATCGGTCAGCTCGTAACTAACTGATCAACAACTACTTTACTTTGAATACCGCTTGGATGCATTGCACCTATGTTTAACATAAGAATCTGTGGAGAAACTATGCTCAACAACCAGATAAGATATGAATTTCGGAAGATTGCTATTAACCCAAATTCCACAAGTTTCCAATGTCAACAGCACACGAGGTTGGTATATGGTTCCCATGCAATCTACCGTGCAAGTCCTGTGATTAACGCTACTTAATGTCGATGTTCGAATGGAGAAACAAAAGAAAAAGCACTTAAAATCCAAAGATTCGTCAATCTGAAGATGTAGGTAGGTAAGTGGCAGTTGGAAACACCAACCCACTTAGGCCTATTGACCCACGTGGATCTATGATCCTCTTACTAATGGAATCAGTTTGAACTTACGATGAAGCGTAGGCGATTGTATACGTCTATATTTTTTAGATCGTTTAAGTCATTGTGGAAGAAAGCTCCTAAGTGAAGTTTTCTTCTCCGGAAGAGAGCTTGACATGTATGGAGAAAGTGGAGGACTGTCTCCTCTTCCTCCTCGTCTATGCAGCTTCTACAGAAATCATTTGTAAAGGCGCCAAGCCGTCTTGCGTTCTTGCCTATGAGGCAGTGTCCAGTGATGACACCTACGATGGCACTGAGATGCTTCCTATTTAGAAGCATCAGACTCTTAGGGCGATTCGGATCTAGCTTTGGCCAGATGTGTTTAGTCGTTACTCGTTAGACATGTTGGTCCAACCGTCCACCTAAGCTCTGTACTTTTATTGGCATCCAGTTTTAATATTGATTTGCACGTAGCGATTAGTATACCTATGCTACTCTTTTCTGGAAGAATAGGTAGAGTGGTTCCAATTTTGGCGAGTTCATCGGAGTGTCTCTATGGCCCGGCACCCAACAAAGGTTAAGGTTGAATTGCTCTGCCATCTCCATAAGAGATGATTGGCATTCAAGTGCGGTTTTTGAATTTAATGAGACTGACTCGAGGGACTTGAAAGCTGCCTGACTATCCGAAAAGATGCGGATATCCTTTGCAGATATCACGTTTTTCTTCAGCCAGGACAGGGCTTCTTCAGTCGCCAAAACTTCCGTCTGGAACACGCTATAGTGATTTGGAAGGTGGAAAGAGAGGCTTATATTTAGCTTATCTGAGAAAACACCGCCACCACCAACGGATTCAGATCCATCTGAAGATATAACGTAAATCAAATCTTAAGTTGCGCTTATCTCGTCGGCATTGCCAAGGTTTTGATTGAAGCTTAAGGCAGTTTTACAGATAAATAAGTAAGCTTGCATTTGGAACCAAATAATCACCGACTTGCTGGTCTATCTACACTCCACTAGGTAGGCTCTAACTGAATTCCCAAATGAGGAGGTGGATGTAATGTACGTTTATCCTAAAATCAAAGCATTTGCAATATTTTATCCTTTTTAACATTTCAGCTTTCTGAAAGCCTATCTGGAAATGTGTTTTCATAGGCTGATGCGTTTGATGTATTCGTATCGTTGTCTGTAATACCCTGGGTTTCCTAGTGTTATTATTGTGGCTATTAATGCTGCACGACCTTTTCTCTAAGTAGATGTGCTGAGAAAGTGTTGTCAGGCTGTAACAGATGTCGCACTGAGTGAGTAAGACAACGATTAGCAGACCTTTTAGATTCTTCAGGACTCGCTTAGTGATTACTAGTTCCTGCTGCCGATCTGTCCCATTTTGTTTAATTCTTCCTTGGCCGCTTGCTTCTTTATTGTTTAACACATTTGGGGTTGCATTACCTCCATATTGATTGTATCTGCATGCGGCAATCAAATAAGACAGGAGCACTGAGCAAAGAAATTTTTGCAATCAGGATTCGCCTATTAACTCCTAATACCCTCTGCGAAGTATCTATAAATCTAGGTTGCCTCGGCTTCAATTAGAAGAGATTTGGAATGTGGGATATGGGATGGTTATTTGGCGTATTTCGAGTGACTCTTACTAAGGCAAATTAAGCCATCAGACCGAAGCAAAGGGTAGATGATTTTTATTATCACAAAGAGCAAAAATAGAACCTAAACTCAATGCCCCCCCCCCCCCAGAGCTGGCAAATATATGTCGATTGCAATTGCCAAGCTGCATAGGGCTAGTGGAAAGCAAAGTTTTTAAGTCACAGCACACCACAAAGATTTCCATGACAGAGATCTTCATCGCTGAAAATCGATAAGCACAAAAACCCAGACCCCTTGTGGGTCCCACAGTTCCAAGTTTTTGTCATTATCGCTTTCAAATAATTGAGTTGCAGTTGCGCTTCATGCCAATTACGTCAATTATTTACATGTACACATAACTCTCTATGTAACTACAGATATTAAACTGTGTAATTTGTTCGTTTTTAATTTGCGGTCAAAAAGATGAGTTAGAGGTCTGTCACAGTTAACTTGCTGACGTTCCTGCCGTCGGGTGTTTATTTAGTGAAGATGCATTTTCTACTACCAACAATTATCCTCCTCAATACTTTCGGTCAAATCTTTGTGCAAGGAGAAACCTTAACGCCTATGTCCAAGTTAAAAAATCTGGTACATACCGAAACTTTCCTTATCGATACTTTTGAACAATATCTCGATGTTGTTTCGAATAAAGTGGAAATGGTTCGAAGGTGAGTGGTTGTTTTAGCATAAATTTGTACACACAATAGGTTTAACGTGCTAATTCTGTTTCCAGTAATCTGCAACTAATGAGAGAAGAAAATATGAAGGCTCATTCTGATGTAGATAAGTATCTTATGAATCCATTGCAATTGTTTTCTCTGATACGTCGCATGCACCAGGATTGGGTGCACTTGGTTGAGTATATAGAGAAACCTATTGGAAGTGGTGTGTATCTTGACTAGTGCCCATAAGGGATGTTATTATAGACTTTTCCTTCCCAGAGTATCTGAACATAATCAAAAATAAAAGTGATGCTCTGCCTACAATCGAGGATATGGATGAAGTAGCAAGTTCTATGTACCGAATTCAGAACACATATGGAATGATTCCAATGGATATGGCACAGGGAATATTGCATGGAGTTCAGTACAGGTATGGTATGCTATATTCATCTTGTCAAACGAGGAGATAGGTAGTTAGATTGTGCCTTTTCCGACAGAGCAAACCTTTCACCAATCGATTGCTATGCAATGGGATACTTTTTGTATCGAAAAGGGTTATTTCGTGATGCTGGCAACTGGTTCTATGCTGCATTAAATTTGTTCGAGGACGATGACCCGATAAATGAAGTTTTTGATTTCGAGAAAGAAAACATCTTACACATGTATGCACTTGTGTTAGCCAAGGAAGGTAAGTGAAAGGTTTATGGCAATATTTGTCTCAGTTCATGTCTATTAATTTTAATTGGTGAGGGTTACGACAGACCTTCCGTATGTAGGTAGTCATATAGAGGTAAGGTCTTATCCTTGCATTTCATATTTGCTCTGCAACAGTATTCCATAGTCGCTATCAATAGTCTTGCGACAGCCGGAGAAAACATAAACTCCCTCAGTTTCCGTAGTACATCACTCGAGAAGCTCCGAGAAGGAAGGTATTCCTACGTTGTAGCTGTGATAATCCTCAGAATCTTTGCAGTAATAGCAAGTATGGCGTCAATATAAGTACAACATAATTACTATTTATTGGTCTTTATTACTCGTACGATTTATGTTGTCCTACGACATTATGTATTTGGATCCGGTATAATCAAGAAATCGTGTAGGCTTTTCAAGGTATGCCCTCGTTCGACAAAGTCCATATCAGTATCTTACTGGACTTACTTACCGACGGAACAGATTGGTGTATTTTTGGTTTGTGCGCAAAGCATTGATGAAGTTTGCCATATCTTAACAACGAAGTACTTCCTTACTTTTGTTTGGAAGAAGGTTTTTTCTTTTTTGAGAATTGGAGAAGAAGCGAAAAGAAAGCAACGTAACCTCTTGCTTGAAACACGTTTTATTACAAAAAATTCTGACAGAAGCTTGACATTGCGATGAATATGTTAAAGAGCGATGGTATTGCCAGATATAGGGCAATAGCGAGAACTAGCTTTTATAATAATACTTTTCAACACCTTTCCAAACGCAATTGGGCTTTGAGTTCAGATTTTTCTACTGCTAAGACAGCTAAATGATTGTTTCGACTCATACACTAAAGTAGATTCTGTAGGTATAATGCCGAGTTGAAGTAAGCACGTTGCCGTAGTTGCTGGTAGGAAATGCAGTTCATGGGCTGCTTGAGGTAAGATATATTACACAGGATGATGATGGAATTCCGTCTCCAATATCGGGTTAACACCGATTTCAGGCGTTTGAAATACAATTTTTAGCCGGAAGTGTCCAACTCGTTTAATGTGAATTTGCCCAGTGTCTCAATTTCATTTAACCTTTGCGTTCCAGCCTCAAAATTATATTATGACTAATCTTATCTCTCATTCATATAGATGCTATATCTCCTCACTATCCTTAATTTGATTGATGACTTAAAGAAGTATGTTCCTTCAGTTACGTAGCAACCTAGGAGTCAAGTCTTCCCGTAGCCACTAGAACTCGATGTACTGGTTTATAGTACCAATCTGATGGTGATACCTGTCCACAATCGCGGGACTAAAACGGAGGAGTTCCTGAGCGTTGATAATGTACCTGCCGAAGATGTTCCACCTGTCCCTCGCACCACGGTGGCTGTGGTACATTAGAAGAAAGTCTCAGGCTGGATGAAGCCCGATAGGAGTAAGCCCCCATGGTACCTTTCATTGGGAAAATAAGCCAGAAAAATCTTCATCAGGAAATTGGCAATCCATGACGAGCCGCATCGTTAAGGAATTTATTGGGATAGTTTTTTGTACTCTGATTCTGGTGTTCTAATCTGGAGACAGATTCTTAAACATTACCTTTTAAACGCTATGATCTGATGAGGACCACATAGCATATGACCGTCACCCTGGAAACAAGTTGACTGCTATTAAACAGCTTATTTGTCAGAGCTTAGGCTTTATTGCCCCCAGCAAGACGAGATATGTTTCTCAAAACACAAATACTTATCAACTCAAATACCAAGATATCGCAGTTTGCTACCTAGGACTAATAGCAGGGCGTACTGCCCAATGATGTCCAATAGCCCATCTCAATGGAGTTCTAAACTAGATAGTTTCCGACTATTGAAAATTGATTTTTAATATGACCGAAATTACGCTGCAGAGATGCATTGATGACATAGATTTTTGGACCCGATATGTTCGTCCCTAAACCGTCTAATTGATTGAAAGAGCAGTTTTTTTTTTTTTCTGTTTGAACAGAGCACTCAGACAAAGAACTAGTCCATTGTACTCTTTGTAAGTTCATTTTAATGAAATCTTTCAGTTTTTCGCCTCAGTGATAAAGTGCCTACAGTACAAGTACCCACCAGGTAAACGCCGAGCACCTGCAGCCATAGTACAACGCTTGTGTAAATGTTAAATAGTATCAGAGAAATCGCCGCTTCTTTTCGTAACCCATTTTAAATGTGGAAGACTCTTCTCGAAATGACGTTGGCATATCTGACAACGAACTTCTTGCCCATAAGCATGTTGTAGATCACATATAGCAGAGATTTTGGAATGCCCTTCTCGGTCAACTGCCTATAAGGCAGAGCATTTAAGATCTTCTGCATGTCAGAAGGAATTGCAATACATTATTTTCGTCAACCCACCTTAACAGCGGACTGCTGACCACTTTATCGAATACTTTGCTAATGTTCAGAAGTAAACTAATTGATCAAAGATTAGCACAGTTAGTTCTCTCTTTATCCTTTTCCGGGATAGGACGTACCACTGCTATTTTGCAGGGTGTCGGATGATATGCAACGGTCAGATCATTGTTAAATAATTTCTTAGTTACTGGCGCTACATTTCGGAGTGAATATGGGCTTCAGCTAATAAGCCTCCCAAGTTAGTCCGGTTTTTAGTTAACTGCCTTCAGTTGTGCACTCCAAGCCGGTTGAGGTCCCCTTCTACTTATGCGCGCCATCTAAGGTGAGGTTCCCTTCTACTGCGATGTTCATCCGGGTTTGATTCCTCGTACGTCAGCGAATCTTCACCTTCAAAGCTTGTCAACACAAGGACCTCATATACTTTAAAGGATTTGTCTCTTGAAACGACTGAGGATACCTTCATTCGCTTTCGATAGAATCCATACCTCTGCGCCATAAAGTAGGACTGAAATGATCAAGTTTTTATACAGGGGACTTCCTCGGTTCTTCGGGATAGGGCCTTACTACTCAATTATCTTCTTAGCCCGAAGAAACAGCGAATAGCAAGACTGAATCCTCGTTTTATTTCTGCTGAGGTGTTGGCAGATTTTATAGCAGAGCCGAGGAACACAAAGTCCCTTACTACTTCGACTATGACGTTCTGTCATAGCCCGTTGTGCTCTCCCAATTACGTTGATATCATCGGCATACGCTAGTAGTTGCACAGACTTTCGAAAGATTCGAAAGAAGTCACATGGTATTACGTCACCTGCTGTAAAACTTTTTTTTGACATCAAAGGTCTCTGACTTATCATTACCGACCTTCGCGGAATAGCTAGCGTTTTCAGTCGTCTTTCAGCACAGACGGCCGAGCTTGGCAGATAAGCCTAAACTATCTTACGTATGTGAGGCATTAAAATCGATGAAAAGATGGTGTGTATTGATTTGTACTTCTTGAGGTTTTTCCAGGATTTTCCGAAGTTTGAAGATTTCGACGATTGTAGACTTTCTTGGTTTCAAACCGCACTGATAAGGGCCAATCAGGTTGTTGACGAAGGATTTTAGACGTTCACACAATATGGCAGATAAGATCTTGTGTGTGATGTGAGACTTGTGCCTCTATAGTTGGAGTAGTGAAGGGGTACCTATTTGTGGATTGGACGGACGATGCGGATATACGAGTACCATTCATCAGGCATACACTCTTCCGATCAGATCTGAGGAACTAGTTAGTACGTGCATGCCCCCTACAAAGTTATTTCCACCAGACTTGAATGGTAAGCCATCACGTCCAGCTGACTTGTTGGAGTTTAGCTTAGATATTGCTATCCTAACTTCATTTCGGTCAGCCGGACAAACGTTTTGGCTATCATCGTCTAAGTTGAATGGTCTATTCTGCCTGTCGGCGTGATTTTGGGCTTTTTCGTAGGTGTACAGTCTGCAGAAAAAGTTTTTCCATATTCGCAGCACTGTACTACAAGGTTTCCCTTTTCATCTCTGTACGGGTCTTCTTGCCTTGAAACGTTACTTTTATCTGTTGGTAAAACTTCCGTGCATTATTCTTGGAGTACAAACTCTCAATATCTTTGATCGCACCCTTCTCGTGCTCTTTTTTCTTCTTCTGGGAAGCCGATGTATTTCCTGCCACTTCTGCTCGTAGAGCTCATCGAGCGGCTTTCGTTCCTGGTTGCAGCGCCACTTTGTACGCTGCTTGCCTAGCTACATGAGCTTTTTCATCGAACCAGGGACACGTCGGACATGTTGCCAACCGTCTTCAGTACTTGATGCTAGTGTCATAGAAGCTGTTGAGAGATCTCAGGATACGCGTTCGGCGAAAATTCTGAGGGTTTTTTGCGACTGCTGCTTTTTTACGATATATCTTGCACTATACTTCTTCTTTGAAGTGGCGCTTGGGTAATCCAGTTTCGTACCGTGGCTGCAACAAGGTGGTGATCCGACTCAATGTGGGCTTCCGGAAAGTTCGGGTGCCCAGAATACTGGAGACCTATTAAGGGCTCGAATATTCGATGTGCGGATTCGAAGATCGTTGTCCTTTAAACATTTGCAAGGGTGGTGATTCCATTTCTATCCAAAACCAGTAGTTGGTTCATCACATCTTTTTAATCTCCACCGTGTAAGGTTAATAGCCCTATGACGGTATAGGCCAGTATAATGCTACTGGGCGGGTATGCCCACGCCATTTTAGCCAGGGACCACCATTGTGAGATAAGGCACGCACTTCACTACGAAGTTGATTGCTGCATTGCTGGCCCAATACAAGTTATATGGCACTAGATTGCGAATCAACCGATCCCCACATTATTATACAGCGTAGTAAAAATATCCACTGCTTCCAAGGGCAGTTGTCTTAATACAAGGTTTGGGGTTCCAGTCCAAGGTGTACAGGAATTTATCTGCCTTTTCTATACTGAAGGCAGTGGAATCGTGATTCTCGGATCACCAATTGTGAAGTTCGTTGCGCAGATAATAGTGATCCACGTAGGTTCTGTTATCAGTCTCATGGTTATGATGAACAGGATTGAAAGAAGCGCCGAACAAGTCCACGTTCTACCTCACCACGGCCAGTCTGTCGCACTTTCGGGACTTATGCCAAAATTCAATAGTGTCTATCTGCAATAACATATTTGGACTATTAGATTTTATAGCTCAAATCTTACTGTCCCTCGGGAGCACTGTACTTTTGTATGGGTATAGTGCCTCTTCAATCGTCAGTATAGTAAATGTAGCAAACGACGAAATCGTCCGACATGTATAGTAAACGGTCGCGAACAGTTTCGTGTGTTTCGGTCCGTGTTCGTCACTTCTAGTTTTCTGTCTGTTAGAGCCAGATCCTGAAAAGAATACTTCGTCGCGTACAATTCTAGTTTTTACTCAATCATATATTAAAACTACTTGTAGTGTAACTGGTTGTCCCTAGTGTTCGGCGGATTATTTCTCCATGGCGAAGTGTCTAGCGTTAAGGTTTCATCCAAACACAAGAAGAATATATTAAGACAGAAGCAGATAGAGAGATGGTCAAAGGAATATAGGAGCAGAGTCAAAGTGAGCGATATAATGACCTTACTGTAGACTCTTAAACTGCGCTGACTAGCGTAATTGCAGGAAATTTGTTGCATTAGTACTTTCAGTTATGAGCACCAACTGAAGCACTAGAAATAGGTTGGTTAGACTTCACGTTTCCCGACTCAACGTTAAAGGGATATTTTTGGGAATCCTAGGATCTCGCCAGAGGGGAAAAGGCACTTGAGTTCCCAAGAAATGAGTATAGAAGATCTGTGTACACCCACGCAGAAATAGCCTTTCAAATAAAGTTCCTCCAAAGATTAATTCATAATAACTTCATCAGTAATCGACGGATCAACATCAGGAATTCATGATCAGACCTCACTAGCCAGCCCAGTGCGTACGTTATTGAGTGCATATCCCTCAGCAATTTGTATTAACGACGCATTGGTTGCATTGATGTTTATTGAATGGCAGCTTGTTTTGTGTTTGAATTGACGTGTTTGCCCAGGATACTACAGCCGCCAATTTGAATGGCTTGTTGGCAGAATTTTAATGCACGTTGTTTTGGATAATACGGCTAAGAAGTGGTTAAAGTTTGAGGTCAGACATTCTCTTACGATTGTAGGTCTTCGACGCCAAGCCATCTTTGGCATTTGGATTTGTTTTTGTGTTTTATGGTCCGTTTCGTTCTTGGCATTAAGGGCTTGATGGCTTGGCACGTTGAATTTTAGTAAGTGAAGTTTTGATCTCATAAAAACTCTCACGGCATGCCAATTTTGATGATCCTATGTAGATAAAATCGACAAGAGTATTGCACTTCATATAATTTCTTTTCCTTGAATTTCTTTTATGAAAATAAGCCAACTCGAAAGAAGCAGTAAGCATTCTGAGCTACCTGCTAGAGCTTGAACCCCATGACTCCACAGCAGATCAAGAAAAATCTAATCCATCTGAAGCAGTTTTGAATCCAGAAACAATAGTAAGCTGTATTATCAAATCCTTCTGGTTTCAGTACCAATATTTGATAATTTTTAGAATTCGCTATATGTAGAAACATTCCGAGAAGCTTGTCGTAGTCAAATGCGCCCACGAATGCCCAACCTATATTGCATCTATAATAGCACAACTCATCCGTTTCTGAAATTGGCCCCCTATAAAATGGAAATCCTTAGCCTCGACCCGTACATGGTACTCTACCATGACGTAATGACCAACTACGAAATGGAAACACTTAAATCAGCGGCTGAAACGCATATTGCTCGATCTCAAGTTCATGGTGGCAATGGAACTAGCATCCTCGCAACATTTTTCCGCAGCAGTAAATCCACAACCTTTGAATATCGGTCCAATTGGTTTTCTGATAAGATAAGTCAAAGGGTTGAGGATTTGACTGGATTTGACCTAGAAAAAAGCAATTTTCTACATGTGATGAATTATGGTGCTGGAGAACACTACTATCCCCATACGGATTATTTTGAATTTCCAAAGGTAAGTATCGCTGTTATGTATTTTCTCCGTGAAATATCTGACAGAAGTATGATCAAACTTTTTAGGAACATGAGGAAAGTGATCGGATTGCCACAGTTCTATTTTATGTAAGTACCTAACTTTCTTCAGGATCTTTTGACAGAATTTACAAATATCCTTTCAAGATGAGTGATGTGGAACTGGGTGGTGCTACCGTTTTCACTGAAATCGATATAGGAATCTATCCGAAGAAGGGTTCCTGTCTGCTATGGTACAATTTAGATTCAAGAGGTGAGGGTGATTTCAGAACAACTCATGCATCATGTCCGGTAATCGTTGGATCCAAATGGAGTAAGTTCGGAAAGGATTGCATAATAAGGAATTTTATTTACACGCAAACCCTCTTTTTTTTAAGTTGCCACAAATTGGATTACTGAGAGAGAGCAAGTCTTTAGACGACCATGCAATGTTGAATAATACGGCTATCTAGAATGGGAATTGCATAGAGAAAAATCAAAAATAAAACTAAGGCAGTACTATTCTTAGACTTGTCATAGTTATTTCACAATAAAGCAACGGAAAATGAAGCCAGGGAAATGTGTTTTACATATTTAACGTATAAAAACGAAAAGAATGGTTCACACATTTCAGATGAAAACTAGCAAGAGATCACAAGATTGTTAATCGGAAACCAGAGGCCACACAACACTACGTCTGCCAAAAAATTCCGATGGATTGACTCTGTTGCGAGGTGAAATATGATGGCAAATGGCACACGGTTCCAGCATCTCAATATCCCAATGGACATGACGGTGTTGGAGTCGTTTGTCTGTCACTTAGATAGAACATAATAAAGCGATCGATGCAATCCGATATTCTGGATTTCTGAACTATTTTATCTGGCAAACAAGGACTCAGCTTAATATCTTCTTGTAGATAGGGGGCTAAGCCGAATAATCTTCCTACCATACCAATGGCAGTTACAATCATACTGGAGCGCAAGCCGCTAGCAATTTCTTATGCCTTCACAACTTTCACTAAGTCATGAAGATCAGTTGA
The DNA here is from genome assembly GCA_963966105.1 of Volucella zonaria. NCBI lineage: Eukaryota > Metazoa > Arthropoda > Insecta > Diptera > Syrphidae > Volucella > Volucella zonaria. The sequence goes on along the minus strand of OZ014533.1, from coordinate 165,862,090 downwards.
ATTGATGACAAGAATTCCCTGGTTTGATGAACAGTGCGAGCAAGCTTATCCCCTCTACAGGCCGAGCGATAGAGGAAATGGAGGGTGCTACTTTACGAATAGCAGTCAGACGACTTAACATACTAAAGTATAAACCCAAAGAGACCCAAACAGAAATCACAGTAAGTATCTAACATGTCGGAAAACAACATCTGTAGACGGCGGGGGTGGCGCAAGCTCTGGTGTCTCTCAAAACGAAGCATTCAAATTGGACAATGGAATCCACAACTTCCGTCCACCAAACCAAAAATTCAGAAGCAATATCTAAATTTATGTATAAAAGGCTGCCGGGCGGACGACCTGCATATCGATCTATATAGGACAGGTGGAGATGGCTTGGTATGATAGTATACAGGGTCTCATTTCTTACTGCGAAAGTAAGACACTAAGTGTCCACCCTAACGCTACCCAGCTTTCATGTCAGGCCATAGATACATTGAATTTAGAATACAATGAGGAGAAATCTGAGAAAAGCCAACCGTCAATGCTCCAGCTAAATTCAAAATAAGATGGAAGGCAGAAGTGACCATTCTGAACTGTAAGTATGACTTCACCAACTACCTGTTCAATGGTGTAAACCCATATTCGCAGCATATAAATAAAATCGAGAACGTCTAAGGAGGCCACTTGAGACTTGTTTGAAGACTCAAAACTTTAAAGATCGAATCAAAAACCATATGAGGAACGAATTCGGATTCCGCAGAATGCAGTAATGAAAACCAACAAGCTAGTCAAGTCCTCAATGTCTCAGTGACAGGTTAGGTTAGGCTAAAACAGGGGTGTGATGGATATGCCAACACACAAACACTAGGCACTAGATCGGGCCCATCGCGATCCCTTTAGAACCAGTTGAATTTATATTCAAAGGGCAAAAACCTAAACAATCTCTCCGGTGAAACATCCAATTTCTTTGTAAAAGCCAAGAACGCCTTTGAAGTTAGTGCCTCTTGGTTTTCGAAAAAGTATTTCCCTAAATATTTTCTTCGACTGCGCGATATTGTCGCTCATTCACACAGTATGTATGTTATGTCCTCAATAGCTTTTAGATCACCGCAGAATATGCAAATGTCCGTATTTGACAATTAGAGTCGCTTTGCGTGTTTCCGCAGAACACAGTGTTCTGTCAGGATTCCTGTTATTGGCTTAAGCTTATCCCTGTTTAATTCCGTTTTACCGTCAAAAAGCGGCCAGAGAGCCTTGGATACCCTGTATCCTTCAAGACTTAATCAGCTTAGGTTGGCAGTCTTTATGAGTTTTTCCTCGATAGTGCCCTTTACTATGCAAAGGGGTGGTTTGATGTTGCCAACCTCATTATTATCGAGTAGCCCTTGTATTCTTGCAGGCTCATCTGATTATTAATTTCTTTCTGATCTGATCGGATCTGACTGCATAATGCTTTTGAGCACTGTGCGACAGCTCCTGATCATACCAGAATTGATGCTGGTCGATTCCATTATCTTACTTAATTGCGGCCTGGGTATCGATGTAGATAGCGATATCTCTTCCGGATACCGATCCCATCTGCATTAGCTCAGCCGCCCTGAGGAGTGTCAGAACTTCTGATTGGAATACACTGCTTAAGTCCTGTAGTCTTATGGACACTTATAGTTCTGGGTCCTCTGAGAAGATACCAGAACCTGTTTCTTCCTCTGTTTTCGAACTGTCTGTGAGTTGACCTGATTGTTGTGTTTTTTTGCCAATCCTCTCTCTCTGGATAAATTTATATCATACGGAATGTCGAAGTCGACCAAGGAAGGAGTTGGATTGTAGCTCTGCCAGGACCGTGCCGTGTCCGGAACTAAAGCTCTTGAAGTGACCCCAATAAGTGAGTCGTATCGCACTGTTTCCAGCAAGTTTCTTGATCTGTAAATCAAGCGGTTTTAGGTGCAGAAAGGTGTCCAATGCTGCTATAGGAGTAGTACGGAATGCACCTCTAATGGCTATGGAAGCCATTCTTTGAATCGCCGTTAATTTTCCGTAAATCGTTCTCTTGTTTGTTGCTTTCCACAATTCGAGTGCGCCATATATAAGTATGGGTCGTACCACCACTGTAACATATATACCCACTGCACAATAGCAGGTTTTGAGCTCCAATTTTTTCATACCGTTCTTTTGCAGATAAAAAGAGCATTCCATGCCTCTTTGATTTTTTTGCCGCTACATTAAGATTTTAATTCAGTTTTTTGTCCAGAATTACACCCAGATACTTGGCGTTTTCCAAGAGGGACAATTCCACTCCGTTGAGTTCTGTGAGTTTGAATTGCGGTATTTTGAATTATCCGTTAAAAAAGAACCTGTTCCGCTTTGTAGGGGTTGGCATTGGGACCACAGCAGGGTCTAGACTAACGTTACAGATTCTCTAATCAAAACAAGCTCGCAACCAGCATCATGCACTGAAATTTCAGGTGAGTTGAGTAACACAATCCCGAATAGCTCTTATGGTTGTGGTAACGCAGAGTGCATTATAAAGGCTGTCACTTCTTTTGATGAATTCCAGTCCCAGCACCGATATCCTATACCATTTGCTGCTTGTAATTCTGAAAAGAACCTTCCCTGCTAGCTTCAGGTTTACACTTCGAACCCCTGGTGAGCGGCAAGCCTTTATATTGTACCAAAAATATTACAATACGCTCGCCGAGAGCTTTAGATCAGTCAGAGCGACATCCTTCATTCTGAAGGACATGGAAATCATGATTACGCTTCGTGTGAACAAAACTACTTATCGAATGCATCCTTGGCCCAAGATGCAACAAGCTTACCTACACGATAGATCCTAAGAGACGCCCTTCAGAATTGACGATCAGAATATTGAAGGTACACTCGACAAGAAGAAATACGCTGTGGACATTTCCATCGACATTAAGGGTGGTTTCGACAATTCTTGGTAAACAGGAGTTACCCGCAGTGCAATGTTTTCTCTCTACTGCACTGTTATGGTACATGCTGGTCTATTCTCTGTTTAATACTCTCAACAGATTTAACGCTTGTGCTTAAGCATGTTTATTTGATATTATTGCCATTTCTATCATATCAACCTTTCAACAGTTTACAGTAATCGACGAATGGTGCACGACGAAAGCCTTAAAAGCGCTGCTGTTTTCTGGTAGTGCAAAGAAGCTATTCGAGGGTGGTCCTCTGGACCAACACGGCTATAGTAAGACGAATTCTATTCTATGTGTCGGTTGTCGTTGGGGTATGGTTTCAAGATCGATATGCCTCGGCTGCATAGGGCTTTAATTAGCATACTTAGTTCTGCCTTGGACTCAAGATTAATCTCTCTCCTATTGATATTCACATCAGGGGCCGAACTTTCCAAGCCATTTTGACTACCTTGCTTTTAATTCTGCTTTTATAGGCCAATAAGGGTAAATTCATGTTGCTGTGAAAGTACGAAAGTACAGGGCGACACAGTTAGACTTCACTTCTTGTTAGGAAAACATACGAGTACATCTGCCTTCCGAGGAAAGAATATTTATGTACGAAGTCCTGATGGTAATAAACCATGTCGCGCGTAATCTGTAGATGAGGTCGAAATATTTGTGTCGTCTATATGAATGGCCTAATTACTGTACTACGTCAATACCTCCGATGTAGTTGGAAGTCTGAATTAACTGGGATTGGTGTGGGGCTTAATGGGATCGCCGATGAACTTGCTGGTAATAAGGACAGATTCTTTGGAACTGTAACATAGTTCAGATCAAATCCGTCCTTATTAGACAGTCAGTTGTGTGTATAACTGGACATGCCAGGACTGTTCAAGATGGCAGCGGACAAAACTAAAGCTGTTTGAAGTTTTTTTAAGAAGTAAGTAGTGCCGCGTAAGGACCACAGCTTCCTGTGACCCCTATTGTAGGAGATATGTCAAAATCGCTGAGCACTTCCTATGTAAGTGACCGTCATACGGCCATATAAGGCAGCAAGTACTTGAGTTAATCAGTCAACCGTTTACTCATTTTCGTGCGAAGTAATGGTAAATTTCAGTAAAAGGAAATACAAGGAGTAGAGTGGATTTGTACTTTGTTTCAATGCTCTGTGCCGACCGAAAAAGGACCATTTCCAGGATTTAGTCGAAGTGAATTATTATGTGGATTATTAGCATCTTTTAGGTTGAAAAGAGGTTAACTAGACAACCATTGAGGCATCAATCTCCAGAACATCACGTACAAGGTCCTGTATATCTTTTGTGTAATCGCTTGAAATGACTGTCAATGATCTTGAACGCTTATGCATTTGCTAGTATTTCAAAAGAAGAGCATTTCAAAGAAGGTTTAACACCTAGTTGAGCCACAAAGGAAGGTATATCCTCTCAAGAAGAAGCGGCACACAACATTTGCAAAATTGACAGAATGTCACAATAACACCTGTCTGGTCCGTACCCATTATGGCTTATACATTTAGAGTGGATATTAACGCAGCAGCCTGATTCGATTCTATCCCTATCTAAAGGGAAAGCGTTATTGGGAAAGTTCTCGCCGTAGCGTTCACGCATAATTATAAGGCTAACTCAATCATCTCATTGCGCGCAGATTTTGAAAAGTTTTTTTGTTGTGGTCCTGGTCAGCCCCGGAGTTTAGCGCTGGATAGAGTTAGTAAACCCTGTTCTTAGACGTAACTTTTTGAGGATAATCTTTGATAATGCTAAGTGGCGGATGGCAATTTAGTGGGCATAAACTAAATGGCTTCCTGCCCCTAATATCATCCACGAGAACAGTAACTACCAAGAGTCCAAATGCTCGGTTATTAATGAACTTTAGAGAAGCAGGCACTTTGATAATGAGCCGAACAGGCAGCGGTTCCTGATGAATCTCCACGGAACCATCAACTCCTTCCAACATCTCTTGACTATTGGTTTCACGTGGATTTTCACCTGCATATATGTACAAATCACTCGAAATTGCGACGCAAATTGCGACAACTGTCCTTCGCCATATAATAATAATATTTACCCACCGGCTATTACTTTCATGGGTCGGTTGTAAATCAACCCAGAACCATCAAGCAAACTGAAAAAAAAAAATACATCATATCTATCCAATGGAACTCCAAAAATTAAGCTCGAATAATTGGAAAAAAATTACTCCGCATCAGCCGATTACAAACAATCAACACTGATTCCATCACCCTTATCCAGGGTCACCGACAAAGCTACTACTATCCCCATCTTCCTCAGGCGTAACTCAGCTCAGGTCAGCCAGGCTATTCATATCTGACTGACTTTGTGCTCGTATTTCACAAGCATTCCGTTCCAATTAACCCGTAATTGTAGAATTTTAAAATAATTATTTTTATGATCCGATTATCTGTGGCAAGGACTCTATGAGCTCTCTGTGGCCGCCATGGCTTCACCGCATGCGGGATTACTTTTGGTATGCATTCCGAGTACATGGTAGTAACCTAGAGGCTGACGGCACGCGTCTCCAACTCACTTGTTTACATGTTGCAGATTATTATTTTTATTATTTCATTTACAAACCAAGCAAAAGCGGAAAATTAATGTTTGCCGTTTAATTAAGTAGCAAAAATCAATAGTGGAAACCGTAGGTAACCGGATTTGATTTATGTGAAGGGCATGTGGCCATCGGACGTCGGTCGAATAGTCCTAGATATACACTCTCAGATGGAGTTTGAGGAGTAGATGATGGAGGAATGTTTACTAGTTGTACAAGGAAATGGGTATACCACATATAATGTACTCGTCCCTCTACAAAGAGGAATACCTCTTTCTGAATATCCTCGTGACAATGGCAAATCTGTCTCATAGAAGAGAATTTTAGCCGATCTTATAGTCTCACATTTCGCCATCAGGTGGCCAACCGGGAATGGAATTGCAACGATATAATGTCGCCAACTGCATCAGCTGTAAAATGCAGGGTCATCAGTATCTTTGACGTCTGCAAAAAGGAAAACACGGCTACTCTTACAACGACTGGATGAGGACAAGTTATTGCAAGAAGAGGGCAACCAATTATATCCTCAACAAAAGTACCAAATTCTTTCTGTAGACTCACATTGGGCCCCCGCCCAATTATCAAGGCTTCGCCCATCAATGACGTTGTCTAATAAAAAGCGGGGGCAGAGCATATTCGTAAACATCTTCAGATGACGCCTCTGAAGTCAGGTTGGGACCACCGATAGTCCCAACCAGGACTGAAATCATGGGACTCAGGAGCCCCCCGGATTTCGGTCCGGGCCTGACTTTTTGAGGTAGGCCCCCTTGTGGGAGCGTCATGGTGGCTGTGGTTTAAACCCAAATCACCGGAAGGGTTTTCCTGTTGGTTTGACCCATTGTAGAGTTGCGAATATGTACTGGGTGCTGTGACCCTAAGAGCAGTAAGAGGTTTTTGGTCAGGCTCGACTCATACCAAGGGTGGAACTTGTGCCTCCAACACAGTTCCGAATTGGTACCAAAGGATTGACGGAGAGAGGTGGCAAGGCGTATCCTTGCTCCCATAGATGTATGAGCATCCCGTAAACATAAGTCTACATGACAGGTGGTTTACGTTAAAAAACCAGAGACTATGCAAACCCAGATGACTAGGAGGCGGCAGCCTCCTGCAAATAACTGCAACGACAGGAAAATATTGTCTACAAGACACTGCAACAACATCTTCTGCCCGGCTGTAGCAGTTCATTCCAACAAAACCAGGCAAAACTCTCCAGAAATACAGAACAATCTTCCCTCGACAGTCATAAGTTACTTGCTTTAGTCAACTTGCTGTAAGGAACGCCATTCCGAAGGATTTACTCAAGTTCAGCGGCAATCCTGAAGACTGGCCAGTTGTTATCAGTTCCTTTGAACAGAATACGGAGCTAGCCGCGTTTTCAAATGACGAGAACCTTCGCAAACTAAAATGTCTCTGTGGACTGCAATGGAGGCAATAAAAAATCGACTTGTACTACCGGCTATGGTGCCTGACGTCATTAAAACACTGCGAATGCTTTTCGGGCGACCAGATATAATTCACACACATTTTGATTGAAAGCGCAAGACATATAACACCTCCAAAGACCGAAAGACTGGAATCGTTAATTGTATGTGCAACGATGGAAGCAACGAACACCACAGCACATTTCAACAATCCAGCGCTTTTAAAGGAATTCGTAGATAAGCTGCCGCCGCCCCGCATCTCCTGTTAAATTTATCAATCTGCACGCAGAGTGACAACGATGTCTGCAACACCTGTATCAGGCGGAAAATGGTCATCAAAGCAAAACGCTCATCTATATGCACATGCAGCAGTTAACGAATGCAACGTGACATCTCAAACAGGTAGAAACAACCAAAAGTGTGATATCTGCCAAGCTAGTCACCTGACTTCCAATTGCAAAACCTTCAAAGACGCTGGATTTTCCGTAAGGTGGAAGATGGTGCAAGAACACAATTTGTGCCGCTCGTGTCTTGGAAGACATGCATATTCGCGGTGCCGAATGGCAAAGGGGTGTGGTATTGGCGGATGTGAGGCAAAACAACGTGTTCTTTTACACAGCTCTATTCCAAGCAGACTTCAACCACCCGCCCGTCAACGTCATCATTTCTAATTAACCACAAACACAAATTTCCCAAAGTCCTTTTCCGAGTTCTGCCGGTGACCTTGGACGCTAACGGAAGAAAAGTCAACACGTTCGCTTTCTTGGAGGGGGATCTTTTGGACGAAGAACTCTGGAAGAGCTGAAGAACTCTGTCTAAGGAGGACTTCCGACACAACTCGCATCGGGAGCAATTCTAAAGCAGTGTCTATAGGAATCGCTGGCAGGAGTAGCGGCGTCCGCAAATAGCTACTAAACAACATACGCACAGTTCAAGGCCTTAACCCACCAACACAGACGTATTGCGGACAGACGTTAGCCAAACATTATCCGCATCTGGTTGGGCTTCCTATACCATCATATCAACGAGCATTAATAATTGGAAGTAACGCGTTCCGCTCAAAGTCTCTGAGGGTAGTTGGTCACAGCCCATTACACAGATAAAGCTTATTTGATCAGTGCATGGACCTGATGAATCCGATAGAAAAGGAATTGATAGTGAATCGTTTGACCTGCACATGTATGATTGCAATACAGACAGGGAGTTGCACCGTCTCGTGAGTGTTTTTTTCTCAATCGAGAACGTCGCCCACGGAGCAGATTACTTCGACAGAGCAAAAACGAGCAACTAAATTTCTTGAAGATACTTGTGTCCACATCAACGACTATTTCGAGGTAGGATTATTATGGAAGTTTGATGATATTCCCCCACCAAATAGTCTACCGATGGCTTGATAACAAAAGGCTATGCCACAAAGTCGTATCGAATATCGAACAAAAGCGGATTTGGTATTAGCCAATCTTTATTGTAAGAAATCCCAATAAACCATCAAGGCTTGGGCAGCAAAATGCAATGGGACTTCCCTAAACTTTTATCTTCTCAAAGCCCCTGATCAACTGGTACCTTTGGTGACAGTCTTATATGGTTTTCGATGCGAGAAGTTTGGTATATGTGGAGACATTGCTGAAAGAACGAGTTCGAGAGGAGGACCGACATGTGTAAAGATTTTTGTGGAACAATACCCACGATATGCAGAGCCGCAGCGTCTACCAAATGAACGTCATGACCCTCGATACCAAGTGTTCACCATGTGTAGCCCACCACGTCAAAAATAAAAATGCTATGCTGTTCATGGGTAGTACGCCAAGGGCTGTTGAAGTCATACTTGAGCGCCACTATGTAGATGATTTCATGGACAGCATCCATACCGAAGCTGAGGCAATCAAACTAGCCAGAGAGGTGAAGTTCATTCACCAAAATGCTGGATTCTACATCGACGATTGGGTCTCCAATTCACCAAACGTTATAGATCCCCTAAAAGGAGACAGCGGGGGATCAACTAAAGCATGTAGTGCGAACGATACTCCGGCAACATACAAGATCCTGGGACTTAATTGGTGTAATTCATCCGACGCGTTTATATGTATACGTCCTTAAGTTCAACGGATTGAAACGAGATGTGCTCTATAGGTTGCCGGACCTACTAAACGTGAGGTACTTAAAATCCTCATGTAAGTGTTTGACTCCTTGGGATTCTTGTCGCGTTTCCTTATTTGCATCAAACTTCTACTGCAAGAGATCTGGAGGACACCGATTGGTTGGGACGATGAGCTGCCTGCAAGCATGTTTTAAAAGTAGCTGCGGTGAACAATTTTGTTGCAGAAAGTGACTGATATAAAGGCTCCCAGATGCTATTAGCCAATGCTAAGTTAAGCTGATTCCAAAGTTCAGCTACATACCTACTCGTACCTTTGCAGATCCAAGTAAGAACGCATATGCGGCTGTATCCTCCTTCTGCATCACCTGTCAAGATAATATCGATGTTACGATTGTGTGCGGTAAAGCAAAGGTTGCCCCGCTGCAGTCCTCGGCATAAGACTTACGACTTTCATCTGCAGGTCACACAAGTTTCCTATAGGTCAAAGGTTCTTTTGTTCCGACTCGAAAACCGGACTGTCATGACTATAGGGAGGCCCTCGCAAGCTCCGACACTTCGTTATATTTCGAGTTGGCGACGTCCTGCAGACCTCTCATATTTCTGATGGAATTTGGAACCTGACTTACACGCTACAAGTGAATGGTTTAGCGGTCCTGACTTTCTGTGGATGTCGGATACAAAGTGGCCTCAAACACCGGAAATCGATAAAAGCAATTAAGAAGTTCGCCTCTACCTCCTTCACACTAACGCAGTGTCAAGATATTGCCTCGTGGAGGAAAGCCATTTCAGCAGTTGGACACCACGTATGTTATTCTCTTTATAGATATGAAGGTAAAAAAACGTGCCTTTATCAATATCTTTGGACCAACTTCTTAAGCAATAAGCTGGTCGCAAGCGCCATTCTATCGGCAGGCCCAGCATGCAGTGTATCCAAGCGAAATTGACATATTGAAGAAGAATCAATCTCGGAGGGAAGCAGTTCGAGAAGCAGTTCACTAGCAAAACTCTCACCATTTCTAGATGACGATGATGTCCTAAGGATGAGCTGTCGCATTTTGTTTGCGCAGCATGTAGGCCAGGACTACAAAACACCGATCATCCTCCCGAATCTCCACTGAATAACGTTCCTCTTAGTCGACTTGTATCATCGAAAATTCCATCATTGTAATCATGAGACTACATTTAACGAGATGAGGCAGAAATATTACATAGTTAACCTTCCAACCATTTTTAAGATTGTTAGACGAAGCTGCCAACTCTATAAAATCAAAGGCGCCAGACCAGTTCTTCCAGAAATGGCTAAGCTGGGAAGACGGAACGAGAAGAGATGAGGTGCAATTTTTACCTGTGTCACAATTAGAGTGGTGCACATCGAGCTGGCCCATAGGTTATCGCAGGCTCTTGTACTATGTGCTTAAGGAGTTTTATTACACGGCTCGGCACTCCACTGGAAATTTTATTGCGACAATGCACCAACTTTCGAGGTACCGAGAGCGCACTACAGGAAGAACTAGCAAAACTGGACTTGGGCAAAGTGGCTACGTAATTCACTAAGGCTGAGACGACCTGGTATTTCAACCCACCATCTGCAGCTCACATGGATGGCGCATGGGAGCGTCTTGTATGGTCGATTAAGCAAGGGTTATGCAGCATTTTTCCATGCAATAAATTTTAAGAAGAAACCGCCAACTTCGCGCTGAATTTTGCTTTCCAGGGTCTGAATAGTTTGCGGTTTATCAGCATATTTACAAAGACTTAACCTAGACCTATCATGAGTAATCAAGTGGTGTTAAATCGCACAATCCCCTTAATTTGGCTTGTTCCAAAACCCACTGAGCCGGAAGTGAGCTTCCAGCCCAAACACAATTTTTCGATACAAATAAAAGTTAGCTTTAAGCTGCCCAAAAGCCAAATGCGCGAAATGCCGTCTTATGCCACGGTCTCGGGGCTCGACTTCCGACTTCTGCACTAGCTGGATCTCATACCTATATAGGCCAAGAACTTTTTTTGGAAATTCTCCACATACTTGACGGTCAAATGCCAAACTTTTGCAATATACGTCAATTTGACAATCCCGGATCTTTCGACACAATTTCATTCACAGTTTCTTTTGCATGCACCTTACGTGCATGAGGAAGCAATTCGAACTTTAAACTCATTGATTTTGGCCATCGCGATGACTGATAAGTGACGCCATGATCTTGCCAGCAGATGGATCTGTCTTTGAGTCCATTGTTTTGACTGTTCCTTCGTCTCGGGTGTGAAGTGATGGACCCATGTTTAATCCATGGTTATGAATCGACGCAAAAACTCAGCTTCATTGCTGTGAAACTTCGCCAAACACTCGATTGAAACATCCTCACGACTTTGTTTTTGTTAAATTGTGAGTAATCGCGGCACCCATCTTGTGTACAGCTTTCTTATGTCCAATTTTTCAGTCAACGCCTGACATATTTGCTAGTTCACACACTTTCAATCGACGGTCATCCCATACCATTTTGTTGATTTTTTCAATATTTCTGGTGAACTCACCTCATTTGGTCGACCAGTGCGTTGTTCGTCATGGCAGCTCGTACGGCCTCGCTTAAACTCTGCCACCCAATATTTTATTGTTGTAAACCAAGGAGCAGACTCCCCCAGGGTAGAATCCAGCTCCGTTTTGATGTCGGTTGGATTGAGGCCTTCAAATGGAAGTATTGTATCACATAACGATGACCAATTTTTTCCATTTTTCAAAATTTATTGCGAGCGTTCACTATTGATGGCTGCCAAACAAATACTAAACAACGTAACATCGCCAAACTTCAAATTTAAGCTTAATAAAGTTGGTACTTTCTACAATTGTCGTTCATTTTAAGCAACAACCGCCATCTATACACCGGGTCGGGTGCTTCTCGAACTACCCTCGTACCAATGTGGAGAAAAATACGATATCGTCCTTCTTTTAGCCAGAATCTGAGCTCGAAATGGAATGTAGTCAAGTCTCCAAGGGTGGCTGAAAAACCGATATAGGACGATGGTATCTTTCTGAAGGACGACAACATAGGAAAATTTCCATCTCTCTTCCAAGCGGATATATACGCAATCCTGATGGCATTGTGAAAAACCGATGGAGGAGGAGAACTATTTGCAGCTTTAGCGGCAGCCCTGTTGCGCTCAAAGCATTGCTGAACCCATTCGCGACTTCCAAGTTAGTTCGTGAATGCAAAACTTCGCTGATCGCATTCGGAAAGCTAAATTTACTGAGTTTTGTCTGTCAAAGGAAAGGCTTTGTTAAGACCCGAACCTACATTAGGTCTGCATCCTCTGTTAAATCTTCCATTAACAGTTAAGTTTCATATCAGCATAATGTCATCCCAGCATTTCTAAGAGGTCAGCGGCCTTCTTGCTGTCCCTCAGTAGTAAGGACTGAAGGCTGCTTATAGGAGTCTTGAAGGGAAGCTTACTCATCTTTCGTCTGAAAAACTCTGTAGCATCTTGGGGTTGAGGCTAATGTCACAAATAACCTCTGTCAATTGGGGTTAAGGCGTCACAGCTGATATTGCCTGTTCTTGTCGCATAGTATATCCCGGTGCACTATTAAGGCGAAAGGAGAAAATGGCACAACCGGAAATATATGAGCTTTACCAATATGTGGATGTAAATGATGTATAGAGGCTACATTAGTCCGGCTACATCTATCATATGAATGACAATGCTATGGCTGAGAGGATGAAGGTATGCCGAATACCCGGCTTCAGGATCAAGCATCTCAGGGGTCGGTAACGGTGGAGTCGACTGTGTCTCAACCAGATACCTCAAGGTTACACTTTATGTAAGTGAATTTACTACCCACAAGTGGCAAACGGGTGCTACAGAGCAAACTCTTTCTCTTTATACTTTTCATAGTAATTTTGTACCTCCAAAACTGAGATCGGCAAAACTTGTAGCTGTTTACATGGAAAATCGTTGTATATTACAATACGTTTTAATGCGAGAGATGGGTCATGGCGCAGTAATTAATTTCATCGACTAGCATGCCAGAGGGTCTGAATTCGCATCAGAATTCAACGCCGAGCACCAGAATAAATAATTTTCTGACAACACCACGCTTTTGGCGAGCAATGGCAAGACTCTGAAAGATGCCTCTCACTCCTCTCTCCTGTCGATTCAATAAAGGTGGCATAGTCCTCTCGTTTTGTTTGAGAAATGGGAAGGAAGCATGAGGCTTACAGCTAACAAAAACAAAATTGGCAAAAGGAAAAGCCTGATGGAACTCAAGTTTGGATATAGGATATAAACCCTGAATGACTCGAACTGCAACCAACTTCAGACTGCTATAATTTCCAATCCGTTCATGATAGTGAACTCAAATTCTGACTCATGACAGATAATTTTATTATTTACAAGCCTTTTAAACGATTTGCATCTCAGTTGTGTTGAACAATTTTTATCCGCGATGGAATTCAAATGTGATAGTGTGATTGCTTTATATTTGGCTGGAAAACCATAAGTAGCTATCATTAGAGCCCTCCAGCACCTCAACGTGAATAAACCATTTGTATCTCGAACCCAAGTTCGTTATTGTGATACTGGCAGCGTTGCAAAACGCCATAGAGGTGGTCATAAAAAAACAGCAACATCTGCAGAAGGCTCGAATTGAGAGAAATCCGCGTCGAAGTGGAAGAAAAATGGCTCGTGAGCTCAACATATCGTTGGAACGGATGCAACACATACTGAAAAATGAGCTTGGGCTCAAGCCATTGAAGTTCCAAAAAGCACACGATCTTACACCGCAACAGAAAAACGTTAGAGTCGAAAGAGCGAAGGAGTTGCTACGCTTGCACGAAAGTGGTGAGTTGCCGAATTTGTTTTTTTCCGATGAGTCGCCATTTGTTATCGAGTTATATGTCAACAAACAAAATGACCGAGTTTACTTGCCAGAGAGGTCCTTCGAAAATTTACACCTTCGGACGGCAGCAGGCAGCACCGATGGTCGCTCTCCGCTCGTATTTTTGGACCGTGGCATCAAAATTAATGCGATCGTATACCGTGAAACTGTCTTAGAGGCAGTACTGAAGCCTCGGGCAAACAAACATTTCGGCCGGAGACCGTGGACATTTCAACAAGACTCGGCACCGTCTCACAAAGCGCGCGTCAGCCAAGATTGCTTAAAAAACAATGTTCCACACTTCATTTCTTCGACACAATGGATTGCAAATTCTCCGGAGGCAAATCCGTTGGATTTCTCTGTCTGGGGTATTTTGAAGGCGGAGATTGGCACTAAAAAATACCAAAGTTTGGACCACCTCAAACAAGCACTTCGCCGGGAATGGGCCAAAATACCGCAGAGTCACTTGCGTGGATGGTGGACATACTGAAAACTACTGATACAATTGGAAAATTGATGTATTTTCCAACATTTTTTGCTTTGGCACAATAAAATTTATCAAAAAATATAAAAAATTATAGCATTTTAAAAAGTTGGAGTTCGAGTAAGTCACCCTGTATAAACATAATGTCTTAAATATAGTGCCGCTTGCGATATGGAATAGTTGGAAAGGTATACTCCAGTTGCCTGTTTGCATAGTCCTCAAGTCAGGAAATGTGAACATCTAAACCTTAACCATAACAGTTGAGTTTGATGTAATAATTAATGTCTGGCCATTGATTCAAAAAGGACTACTCTTCGTGTAGTAGATGGTACCTCTAATTGTATCTATATACCTTTTTTACAATTTTTTTCGCCATTTGGTTACCAATTTCCTAAACAAATTAATGATAACACGAGAATAAAGCAGCTATTAAGATCTGTACTTCAGATGACATCCCTTTGAAACGCAATGAAAGGATTTGTCTGTACTCAAGCCGGAGATGAATAAAAGAAATAAGAGTGAATGAAAGGGATAAAAATCAGTCCTTGACTAATTGCCTAGAAAAGGGCTCGAAAATGTCCTCATATTTGCAATATACAAAGAGAGTTACAGTCAAAAAGGAAAGAAAACTCGACCAGGTGAAATTTTCAAATGAGTCTAACCCACGCAATACCGATTCTTCTATGTTCCTTAATGCTTTTAAATCTGACGAGCTTTTCATTTTCACCAACAATTCGGTTGTATAATTAAGCCAACGACCCAGATTTACACACCTTGATTTGTTAAAACTCAGACATTGCACTATCTACCATCAAACCCTTGCCGTATGACTTCATTTTCTAATACAAATCGCTACCCCTACAGCAGTCTTTAATCCAGGGCTGTTGACCAGATTATCTGTCGGCCTACTGTCTACACATTATCCACATCGTTAATGCAATCCCTTCAGTTATAATACATTCAGCATTGTGTCTCCCTAATCCGATCAACCTAAATCACACCTCTTCATGCTATCGCTGATCCACAAACCACTTTGTTCGTCTCCTCTTTTCGTTTGCAAACACGAACCACCACCGGGTTTGATATTACGACTTACAGTCAAAACAACCCTTCAACAATAGAACCCAGTCACTTTGGGCAAACTAATTTTCAACATCCGCACCAATTTAACGTCCCAGAAGATTGCATGTACCTACGACGATAAGTGTGTGCTAACTGGCTACAATTTCATGCCGAATTGATTCATTTAACCTACAAAACCCATCGGCTTCAATCAACCAATGTCCTGACGTAGATAATCAATCTCAGGCCGGTTCGGTCCGTTCGGATTCAGTCGTCGGTTTCCGTCTGTCTCAAAAGCTCATTGTTGTCCAATCCAGTGTTCTCGCTGGCAAATTTGATTATATTGCAGTTTCGACTAAAAGCAAAACTTTTTAATCTATTTATCCCCTCGTTCATCCTGCACACACACACACAGAGGGACATAAGGGTAGTTCCACACAATCTGTATCTAATACTAATTGGATTGCAAATGCTCCATAAAGAAGAGAACGATGAAAAACAGAAAAAAAAAATAGAAAAAATTACCAAGGAATGCCTCGCTTTAAATGAAATCAAATTTGGTATAAAGCTGGCACTCAGTCAGTTTGACAGACAGCCAGTCAAAGTGCACACTTTGATGGACACAGTGCTACACTATGATGTCTAACATGCTGATCCTTTATGGCTTAATTCAATTACATCCTGCCGTACAGCGCATATCGGTGGAATAAGCTGTAGATGGCAGGGTGGGGCAGTTTGGCCCTTTGGGTGGCGAACAAATTAAATTGAGTCACTAATTAGTGTAGGAAACTACTAACCATTCGTACATACACACATGGAAATTTATTTATTTCTGCACGTAAAAAATGCTGATTAACAAAGAAATTCCAATTACACTCTCTAAAGCGAATTCCTGGTTCTAGGATTTTTTAATTAATAAACGTATGATTAAACTGAATACCTGCCACTCAGGGGCATTTCGATATCAATTTTATTTATCGTAGAATGGACTTATTTCGTCCTTGCTATAGGGAACGCAAGCAGCGTCTATTGTCTTCTGACACGTGAGTGAACGCTTTATAACAATCTGAACCAAAGCTAAATTTGCTAACATCAGCTTCATAGGCGCTCGCTTCCCGACAGAGGAAAAGGACGACGCTACTGAAGAAAGTTTCTACGAGCTCCTCGACAAAACCTACGATCAATGTCCGATGTATGACGTTAAAATAGTCACAGGCGATTTTAACGTCATGCTTTCCAAGGAGGACATCTTTGGTAGAACAATCGGAGCATATAGTAAGCCTACACGACACTACGTCTGGAAACGAACTTAAGCTAATTGATTTCTATGCGCGACTGAACGTTACTATAGTAAGCACACGGCTTCCTCACCCCAATATTCACAAAGAAACATGGCGGCGATCAGCAAACTGTCAACCAGATTGATCATGTTTCGATCGACGTAAGGCAATATTTCAGATGTCCGAACATGCGGTCTACCGATATCTCACACGCCACTACAACGGGGAAATACTATGAGGAGATTTAACGTTGAACGATTGTATTCGCAACAAGCCACCAGAACCTTGCCGATAGCGTATCCGTCAACCTCCCGAGAAGTCCTCTGCAAACAGCATCAAGTGCTGAAAACCAGTGGCTTAGATGCCGAGAAGCCATCAGAATTACCGCAACTGACGTGCTAGGTTTCATTCGCCCACCGCCACGAAACCCCTGGTTTGATGAAAAGTGCCGGCAAGCACATGCAGCAAAACAACATGCCTGTAAAGCGGTGCTGAACATAAGGACGAGAGCGACTCGTGAGCCCTACGAGCAAAGGAGGAGGGAAGAACATCAGCTTCTCCGGACAAAAAAGAAAGAGCATGAGAAACACGCGATCGAGATAATAGAGAGGTGCTACTATAGGAATACTGTTCGGAAGTTTTATCAAAAGGTAAAAAGAACGTGTCAGCGTAATAAGAGCCGAACGGAAACCTGTAGAGGTGAACAAGGAAACCTTGTAGTACAGTCACAGTCGGTGCTGAGGATATGAAAAAAGCATTTCTGCAGACTGCTAAATGGCGAAGATGACACAAATTCCGCCATAAGGCAGAGCGAATCATTCAATATTGATGACGCAAGTCAAGAATTCCGTCCACCCGGCCAAAATGAAGTGAGGATAGCAGTATCTAAACTGAAATCGAACAGGCTGCTGTGTCGGACGGCCGAATCGCCGAGCTATTTAAGGCAGCTGGAGATGACTTGGTAGAGCGCACACACCAACTAATTTCCAAGATTTGGTCGGATAAATGTATGCCTGATGAATGGAACCTCAGCATCGTTTGCCCGGTTAACAAGAAAAGAGAGCTTCTTGAATGCGCCAAATGTAGAGGTATCAGTCTCCTAAACATCGCATATAAGACCTTGTCTACCGTATTGTGCGAGCGCCTGAAACTATTTGTCAACGATCTGGTTGGACCCTATCAGTGTCTTAGTCCCGGTAAGCCCAGAATTGACCAAATATTCACACTACAACAGTTCCTGGAGAAAACCCAAGAAGTTCAGATCGATACTCACCTCCTTTTCATCGACTTTGAGGCATTGACAGAGACAATGCTAGTTTTGACATCCCTGCCAATCTCGTCCGCTTGTGTAGGATGACGATGGAGAAAACTCGCTGCGGCGTCGAGTTCGGTAACGAGCTAACCGAGACCTTTGATGTCAAAAAAGGATTTAGGCAAGACGACGCGCTGTCATGTGACTTCTTCAACATCATACTTGAAAGAATTGTGCACAACTCACAAGCCAACACACGAGGTACGATCTTTCAAAAGTCTGTTCAATTGCTTGCATACGCCGGCGATATTGACTTTATTGGTAGAACACTGCGAGCTTTCACTGGTGCGTTTGCGAGTATAGGAACAGAGGGCAAAACAAAATATATGGTATGCTGTCAACAAGAAGGGACACCCAACATCGATGGATCGGCCAAAATGTCACAGTTGACAGCTATAGCTTTGTGGTAGTAAGCGACTTTGTCTACCTCGCCTCTGCTATCACATCTGAGAACGTCATCTCTTCAGAAATCAAGCGAAGAATAACGTTCGCGAATCGCTGTTTCTTTGGGCTGAGAAGGCTATGCAGAAAGGCCCTCTTCCGAACAGCCAAGGAAACTCTATAGAAGACCCTTGTAATCCCAGTTCTGCTCTATGATTCCGAAACATGGGCACTTTCTAAAGCGTGTGAAGAGATCCTTGATCATTTGGACAGAAATATTCTTCGTAAGATATTTGGTCAGGTATGCGTTAACGGGTTCAGGAGGAGATAATTCAACGATGAACTCTACGAGCTATAGAGCGACATCGATCTAGTAATACTGCCCATTAGGCCTTTGAGATGGCTGGGACATGTAGAGCGAATGAACACCATCGTTCCAGCCCGCTCGACTTTAATAGGGAGGGACAACGTAGTGGAGGAAGGTCTCGCCTTACGTAGAATTCGCGGATATACTTTCCCCTGCAAAACTCACCAACTCAGTACGAAAAAATCTTTCGAAGAATCTTGCATTCATTTCTTTGCCTCAAGTGACCGTAAAGCCGATAATTAAGTGGAAAGTATCGAGCTGGACTTCTTGGGTGTTCTCTAGGACCTGCTGTAGTGTGAATATTTGATCAATTGTGAACTTACCGAGCGTATTACTTCATTAGTAGTAGGAGAGTCTTCTTTTTGGTGGATCGGTTGAACGAAGCTGAAGTTCCATTCATTGGGCATACTTCTCTCTAACCAAATTGTGGGAGTGAGTCGGTGTATGGTCCCTACTAAGCCCTCTCCTGCTGCTGTTGAATGGTTCGTTCTATCAGACAGAGGAGTTAGGGTTGACCTCGCCATTTAATGGTCAGCAGAAGTGGTCTTACCATGCTAGTCTTTACATGTTTCTGTTCGGATTTAGTCGGCCCTACATGCTCTTTTCAACTTCGCTTAAACTTCAGTTGCAACATTTCTGACGGCTTCTGATCACATGATGCAAGTTGTAGGGGCATTGATTAGAAGTTGAGGGATATGCGATATAAAATGATTTTTGATGTTTGCTTTGACTTCAACCTTTCAACGATCACTCTTCTCACAGTATTCCATCGGCTGTTGTGGCGTCAGAGATATTCGTAGACCTATCTGGTCTAAATTTTGATACTCGAAAATCACTGTCATGTAGTCTGTGACCTATTTGAGATCCATACAGTCCATATGCAGATCCGAATTTATGTGGTCAAATTGGATTATCGAGGCAACGAAGTAATATGATAAGGCACCTAATTAGGTTATCGGCACAACAGTCTTCTCCTTTCTTCAGTAAATCGACCCATTTCTGTCCCTTGTGAAAAGGGCACAGATATTCTGGAGTCAGTAACCAGCTTGTGGAATAGAAGAGCTGCTGTTGGCCCACAAAGGGTTTATCCATCAACATCTCTATTGCAACACCCTGACTGATTCTGAAATGACTGGATTTCCACTCAGAACTGATGTAAGGAATCTTAGAGCCTAAAACTTTCAGGCAGGGGCGCTGATGACCATGCGTTTCAAGTGATCTAGCCATCAAAGCCGGGTTATCCGAAATTTTCTGACGAGGTCGGCATAGCTCTACAGCTCATACAGTTCGCTGTTTAAATGTCTTCGCCCTACTCCATTGATTCAAACGAGACAGAAAATTACCCAAAGAACTTTGCTCTCGAAGTATCCTAGGCCATTTCCATCCGCCTTCATCAATGTCAAAGACTCTGGGAATACCAATGTCTTCTATACAGTCTTTTTGGTTGCACGATAGAGGGCTTTACGACCTAGGGAGGATTAACAAAGGTGATTCTTATCAAGACTTCTGGTCTGATGTCGTTGTTGGAAATGATAGATAGATAGCCGAGATAGTTAAAGTCTTTTAATAATCCAAAATTGTAGCTTCCTATCTTAAGATTTTGCCCCGGCATCGATGTTATGTTATGCAGAAACCTGGTTTATTCCTTATAGACCGCTTAAACCAATCCTGTCGATCCTGCTTCAATAATCGACAAAGCTTTATTAACTGCTCGCTGTGTTCCTTCCATTATTTCAATGTCCCCTGCATATGCGATTTACTGAGTAGACTTTTGAACGGTGCTGCCTCTGAAGTGCGAGTCTCGCTCAATTCCTTCAAGAGCTATGTTGAAAAGGCCACACGACAACGCTTACGTGACTTACATACCTTTCCTGACAGTTAAGATCTCAGTTTTGGCATAACCGACCTTGACGGATTAGCGTGTATTCTCCATCGTCAACCTGCATAGTTGAAGGAGCTTGACATATAATTCTTCACTACAGATGCTGTCATATGCGGTTTTGAAATCGGTGGTCTGTATCGATTTGGAACTCTTTGGTTTTTTTTCCAAGACCTGCCGTAATGTGGAAAACTGATCTAAGGTGGACTTTCCTGTCTTAAAACGATACTGATAGCTGCCGGTCAGACTGTTTATGAAGGCGCTTAAGCGCTCCCATAATAATTATATGCGACGTTGGGGAGACTTATTCTCATGTAGCTCCCGCAGTCCATGGGATCTCCCATCTTAAGAATTGGACAAACTCCTTGGGCATACTTTCATCGAGTCAGATTTCAGAGATAATTTGATGTGTGCTCTGTATCCAGTCATCACCTGTCGCATTAAATAACTCTATTCTTTCATTAAGCTTGGAGGTTGTTGCCCTGATTTCATTCTCCAAACGGAAATGTTGTCTGTCTTCGTCCAGTTTGAATAGTTCGTCCTACCTGGAGTGTGGTTAATTTTATTTTTTGTTAAAATTTCCTCACCTCAGTCTTCTGGTTGCAGCTTTCCAAGACCTCAATTAAGCGCTTTTCGTGGCCTTTCTATCTTCTTCTACGGATCTTGTGTTCTCCCCTTCTTTTCTGATCGAAGAGTTCGCGGGCCGCTCTCGTTATTTTCTGTACGGCCGCTCTGTACGTCCGTTTTCCCTGTTTGCATTCGTCATCGAATCAGGGGTTCCCTTGTTGGGGCGGATTAAAATCGAGCACACCAAAGTCTTCTTTTCTGATTGCTCATTGGCTGTGATGCCACTTGTATTCTATGCTGGCGGCATCGGATTTCTCGAGAGGTTAAGGGAAAATCGATCGAGAAAACCACTGGCGGTTTCTTGCAATTGTAGCCACTCGACATTAAAATTCCTTGGTTCACTGGCTTTGAGTTGTTGCGAATATTGGCAACCGGACAAGATAAGGGTCCAAGTCGATGTAAACTGCTTGAAATGTTCGGGGAACTAAAACAGTGCAGGAGTGTCATACGATCAATTTCGTATTGGTTCCGGAATCAACCAAATCTCTTATTGATATCAAGATGTGGAAACCGTATGTTGGCATTACTTATATTACATCCCGTCGCAATGAGCCTGTGTAGGTTTCTGGATGTGATGTCGTGGACCGCATTACTAAAGATGCCTTCCTTGCTTAGCTTGGCATTAAAAGTACCAAAATCGTATTTACAGCTTGGTAGCCGATTTTGACGAAGAGCTCGTAGAAGCAGCCTTTTGTAAGGTTGCGTCAGGCGTTTGCTTATATGTCTGAATGTTAAGACTTGTTCTATGTATAAATGTTGCGACTGCTGTCCTTGTAACGCGGGTTTTGTTTGTTTTATGGTTTTTTTAATTGGAGCGCGACCAAAGGGCTTGGACTACTCTTCAAACGTTTGCACACAGCGTGGGCGAAGGGAAATTAAGGTGGAAGGCAAGAGAGGTACCGACGTACGTTGATTTTAAATGTCTGACTGTTGTAATGACTAGGGCATAATGAGCTCGGTAGGGTATTCCAGCGAGCTGTACGGCTAAGGAAGCAATCAAGATATTTTAGAGTACGTCCGAAAGTTGGCTGGAGGATATACTGATAATCATTCATAGCGAATAGGATGTTACGGTGGTGACGACGGTAAAAATAGCGATAGAGCAAGGTAAGACAGGAGGCACTACGTCAATTGACTGATTAGCACCATCTATGATTTTTATATCGCTGATTTGTATGCTATCTACCTGGTGCAGAGATGTTTTAGGAGCACCTGACCAGATGTGGGCAATATAATCCAATGGGAGGATGAATGCCTTATATGATATGTTGAGGCCAGATAAGAGGTTTTAAAGTATTTCTCACATCGCTTGAAGAAACCCAGACATTTGGCAGGAGTTTTGGTGACATCGAACATGTGGTCATTCCAACGGAGGTTGTCATTGACGCACATACCGAGAATGGAAAGTTTTTCGGTTTCGACGATGTAAGTGTCATTCATGTATAATGGCCGGGTGTATAAATTTCACTTTAGCGACAGCAGACAGCTGCGGTTTCTAAATTATTTATGCTGTTAATATCAGAATTTGGTGAGCTTAACATAAGTTATCGCTTCCATTCTACTTGAGTCCGGGAACGAATATGAAAAGCAACGAGTACGTTCGTCAGCAAAGGTATATATTGGATTAAAAGTAGCAAACAAGAGATCATTGACGAAGATTAGAAAGAGTGTTGGAAACAGAACTTAGCCCTGGGGCACACCAACACTTATTTTGTGAATATCGGACTTAAAACCATCCAAGCCGACTTGTATTGTACTTTCCGAAAGGTAGTTTATAATCCATTGAAAAAGAGAGAGGGAATCGATCCCAAATACACGCATTTTCGACAAAAGAGCCTGATGCCAAACTCGGTCAAATGCCTTAGAAAGTGGAACTATCTTGCTTTCGCTAGATTGATGCACAGCGTGATTCCACTTTTCGGTGAGACGTGGAACCAAATCTCCAATGGACCTGTTGCTATGAAAACCAAATTGCCGGTCATCAAGAAGTTTTCGTGTTTCGAAATATTTCATGAGCTGACCGTTTATCAGCGTTTCTATGACCTTGAAAGCAAGGGCCGTACGTGTAATGGTTTTGTAGGAGGAGAGAGTAGTAGACTCGCCATTTTTAGGATCTTGGTGATCAAATACTGTTTTCTATCTAACCAGAAAGATTACTTAAGATAGAATTGGAGAAAAGCTTAAGCAGTGGTTTTGCATGGGTGGAAGAAAACCTCTTCAGAAGAAGGGGAGATATATCATCTATACCAACGGATTTGTATACGTCTATATCTCTAAATATTGTTGCTGTTACGCGAATGAGATGTGGATTTTTCGCATTCAATATTCGACGCACACAGGTGAAAGCGAGAAGAGACCACAATCTAGAAATGTTAAGCTGGCCGCAAGGTAGGCAGGAAGCAATTTTGGTCTTGTCTAAAGAGCTGATAGCTGGAATGTCTTGGTGGAATGTCATCAGTGGTGGAAAGAAGGATAAGTCAGAATTTCCAATATTTTTGGCGGACGACGAACTGACCAACTGCAGGGACTTTTCTTTTGGTCTGGTATTTTTCACCCGATGAGGGATAAGGGATATCCTTCCAAAGAGAATAGTGTCTGTGATTACATCTGGAGCGCCAACTACGTCGTTTTCGAGGAAACATAACGACCAGTTAAAAATCCTAAAGTAGGTGTTCCAGAAGTCCGCTCCAATTGGCTTCCTCGTATTGCTGTATGATTCTTTTAGGAATCTTTTCTCTAGCTGTGTGGTCGGTGTACGAGAAATTAGCTGATATGAAGCAATGGTCCGGCGAGCCTAGATGGGAGAGTACGTCAGCGGTGTATTTATCAGGGTGAGTAGTTAAAACCAACTCCAGGGTGTTGGTAGTATGACTGTCAACGTCATATACGCGTGGACTCATTTACAAGCTGGGTCAAGTTGATTTCCGTATTGAAGATCTCAACCCACCGTCCTTCGCGTGTGGTCTGTCCAGAATATCAAAGCAACCCAGAAGTGTGTACCTTGAAATCGCTGGCAATAACGAGGATATGGGGACACAATTCTTTGTACAGATCAGACAGCACACCAAACTCGTTAAACGTCGAATTGCTGTTAAGTTTGGGGCTTCTGTAAATAAAACATTGAGGTCGAGTTTGGGAAGCTATATCTCTATGCACGTAAATGGCGAGATCGCGATGAGGCAATAATAATGGCACTAATTCCTTGCCAGGTAGCTTCAAATCAGAGGGGTCTGATAGTTGTGGGCTTTATGGGAACCATTTCCCTACATTCTTTTAAAAATAATGTCGGCCAGTACGTTGCAATCAATGGAGAGTTCTGTTTTGTTGGTCCTAGATTACTTACGGTTTAATTTCACAATTGAATGGCGTTTGTGTGGAAATTGTTTCGACAAGACGGCGGTACACGCCACGCAGTGCGCGGCACAATCAATTTATTGAAGAAAACATTCGATGAGACCATTATTCCATGTTATGGACCTTTAAATTGGCTTCCAAGACTGTCTGATTTAACAGCTTTTGATTAGATTCTTGGGATATATAATCCACGCCAATAAACCAAACCAAATGGTCGATTTGAAAGGAAACATTCCCCATGTTATCGCCGATATACGAGCCCGATTGATCGAAAAAGTGGTGTAAAATTTGGCTTTCAGATTGCGCTTTGTGCGAGCCAGTTACTGCACCCGTATACTCGAATTCACATTTGATTTCCAAGATTAACGATGCCTTTTGGAATGTAGTTCTTAAAATAATTTCTGGCCAAGGCTTTATAAAATCTTTTTATCACTTCCCGCGACGGCAGCTTGTGGAATGCCAAAAACTACGCTGCTACGCTTCAAAACTGTCACTAGTGGCCGAGCCTGGTAGTGTGATCACCAGCCGATCCATGTTCTCGTCCGCCATTTGTTTGTAAAGCCGCTGCAAATGAAGCAAATTATAAAAGCGACCACCTGTCACATAAATTAGGTTTCGATATAAACGAGGTTCATTGCTACTCAATTCGAGCACAAACTTTGCAGAAAATCCTACCAAAAAATCGTGAATATCTCGATGTAGTTTGTGGAATAAGCTGTAAAAAACTACCCTCTTCTGGACAGTACTTCAGTTGCTGACTACACCTTCCCCAATAAAAAATTATTTAAGCGAAATTATTGAAAAATAGGTTCTCGTCTATTCTCTTGTGAAGTCTTCAGGCTTCTGTGCCACGTGCTACTTCCAGGAACGATACTGCTCTTAAGGCCTTTTTTCGTTTCAAATCTAAATCTAAGAACATACTCGTATGTACTATATCTTATTTGTAGATGGAGTAAAATTTGTGCTTCCAAAATGCAACATTGTGCTACACTGAAACAACATGCCATTTCACTTTAATCAATTCCTTCAGTTTAACAATCTCACAGCGATCTCTCTGTATATGGTATGTAATTCTCGGGGCAATTCAATCCCCATAGTACCTGAGGTATGCTTACATAAAGGACGTGACCTTAATAAACAATACCCCATATTCGTATCTATATTTTAAGATATTTGAGAACCCCCTGGGTGGGGTAGAAATTGTAACCTCCACCCCAGCAATGATAACCCTGAATTTTTCTGTTGATACAAAAGATCCATCACAAACATTCCATGTATCTGATTGTGTATCTTTCACTGTATCTCTTCCATACTCAAGTGTCCAATATTGAAAATAAAAATGGGAAGCCGGTTCGGCGGCAGCGAAAAAGAGAATGCGGAGCACGGAAGCAGCTTCGTTTTATAAATCATTCAATAAGTCGATGAGTTCGCCAGGATTAAACAAACGAGAGAAGAAGAATGGAAAAGGAAAACAGCTCAGAACAATCCCTATATCACTACCACTACGGATGCCACCATCATCATCTTCCACTCAACCCTCAATCGAGGAGCCATAGTAAGGAGCTTCGGCATCAGAACGTCTAGCGATAAACTCATTTCGATGATAAATTCCAGCTCTTGAATGAGAATGTGCAGAGTACAAAGAGTGGGCCTCTTCGAATCTCGGGCTAGCCGATAGTGGAATGGATAGATGGATACTTCTAGGGGGCTCAATGCCAAAGTAATAAAAAGATATAAAAAAAAAAAGGAATATACATATACGAGTATATTCGTATACTCCTAGTATAAACCCACTGGGAATGATAATAATCTAAGGATAATGGTAAATTTGTCAGGTCCTTGACATCGTTTAGTTGTCGATATGCCTTATTCCCCAATGGCCCACTCTGTTCTTGTGTTGGATGTGGGCTATGGCTATGGGTTGCCCCAATGTATTGATGCCTTTGAAACGATCCAGGAAAATTATTTTTGTTTTCATAATTTTTCCTCTTTGTTCGGTCAAGTCGATATTACTCTTGTTGGGAAATTGGGCCGCAGCATCAGCATCGGCATTGGCACCAGTACCACCAACAGCATTGCCAGTATTTCCGTAAGTACGATACCGAGTATCTGTGAGTATTCTTCTTTAATAGAAGTTTGTGGAATTTTTATTATTATAAGCGCATAGCGGTACGGAATCCTCGGAAAAACGTCCACCCCCTGGTAAGTGTATTTTTTCGTCTCTACTTTTCGTATCTATGTACGGGATATGTACTCGCAGAATGCGGGTGGAACTTTTATAAAGTATGTTTGGGATGTTATTAGATTGGAATTTTTACTGGTAGACAACGAGTGGTGAAAAATGTCAGATACTTGGTGGAAGTTGATTTTTCTGTTATTTTATGTTCTATACGCACTTGTAGTTCATTATTAACCAGATCAATTGTGCAGGATGTCTCGTATGTTGTTTGAGTTTTACATTGATAAATCATTTGTGATGAAGACTTAAAATACTGTTATTAAATCAGAGCAGTACAAAGAAGTAAAGGCAGCATTTGCAGACTCCACAGAGGATTTTGAGACACAAATATATGAGGCGATCAAAGAAAAATTTATTCGGTTATACCAGATAAAAATCACAAGATCCACAGCACTCACTATAACCGGGAATCGTGTTAGAAATTATCATCAAACTTTCGAGTCATATGCAAACCGCTTGAAGGAGACACCGTAGAGATAAATTCGCGACAGGGGTTAAATACTTATATAAGCGATTGAAAGTCAAATTGAAGCAGGACTGGTCAGATCTCAAGACATCGAACGGTATTGCTGAGCGTGAGGTATCATTAACAGAAGTCCTAGCAGTGGCGCAATCGAGAGAAGCAGCTGAGAAAGATTGTGACATTCCTAGTGACATTAAAGCTGTCAAACACGTTGTTGAAGAGAAAAGCAATGGTAGACAACAGAAGAACAATCAAGTGAGAGAGCTGCGGCATAATCAATGCAAATCTTCTGGTCATAGTGAAGTGCATCCCAGAAAAATGAGTTGTGCACGTGACCACAGCTGTGAAGACTGCGGAAAAAAGGACACAAAGGATCGCGTTGCATTATGCAGAGTTACGCAAGAACCACCAGGCCGACAACACATCATGACTGCAGGCTAAGTCAAAAGTTTCACAGGATAAATCACATAGCCGCATCAAGCCCGTCTGAACATTCTGACAGTGATAGTAAAAATATTTTCCATGTTGCAAGAAATGTGGTAGTAAGAAGATGGGTGTACAGATCAACAAAACGCTATGCACAATGGATTGGGATCCAGGCGCTTCGTTTTCAATTATTAGCACTGAATTTTGGTCACAAATTGGATCTCCAAGTCTCGTGAAAGGCCCACGGTTACGAGCGTGTGGCGACTACAAACTTCGGCCCGAGGGGAAATGTATGGTAACTGTCAGCCTAGAAAATACAACAATATCATAGTGTGAAGCGCTCGGAAAGGAATTCCCAGCAGCAGTTTACTCCGTGCAACAAGTTCCAAAACATACAGCGGCAGTTTCTATAGTAAGATGTCTCAAAACAACGTAGCAACACATGAGCTAGCACTGCAGGCCTTGCTAACAAACAACTATTCGTTGTTTGAAAGTTCCAAAGAGATAATAAAGGACTTTCAGATAAACATCCACTTTAAGACCAACGCTAATCTTATTAACATTCCAGCTGGACCTATCAAATTTGGAATTCAGCGCAACGTGGAAAATGAACTCAACCGGCTTGGTATTCGTTAAGGACACACACTCAGTTCCTCTTATCGATCCACTCAGGTGCCAACTTGGTGGCGAGGAAAGGCACTCAAAGATCGATTTAAAGAATGAATACTTGCGGTTGCACCAGCTTTGAGGAAATACTGGTTATCTCGACACACTTTCAATATAACCACCTACCATTTGGCCTTGCCAATGCATCAGCAATATTTCAGCGTTATCTGGAGCGACTTTTGGCTAACGTTCTCAAAACGGCAATTTATTTCGATGACAGAGCTGTCACCGGAAGCGACGATGCTGAACATATTCAAAACTTAGCGAGCTTTTTCGCAAGACTAAGGGAAGATGGATTTTATCTCCAACGCAATAATTGTACTTTTTTACGCCCTCTATTGAATAGTTGCACCACATAATCAGCAAGTCAGAATAATACCATCTAAAGCCAAACTAGATGTAATCAGAAAAGCAGCCACCCCGACGAATAAAACCGAACTGCGATCGTTTTCTACGAGAAATTTATCCCAAACTTACGTGGAATTTGTCCGGAATTGCATACAGCAACCACGGCTAGATCTAAATGGATCGTTCTGAACAGGAGTCATTCGATCTCGTCAAAGGTAAGCTTCTTCAATTGCAAACACATGCGATGCCTCTGAGAAAGCATTCGGCGAAGTATTGTTCCATAAAGATGCCAAGGGAATTAAATTGCCAATCGCATTCGCGTTAAGAAAATTGTCCAGTTCCGAGGAAAAATATTCAGGTATAGATCTAGAGGCGATGGCCATATTCTAAGCCGTAAAGAAATTTGACCAATATTTAAGTAGAACACCATTTATATTGCTCACGGAACATGGAGCACCTACTAGGAAGCAGCCGAAACCTGCCTAAACTCGTAAACAATCGTCTCACTCGCTGGGCGATATACGTTGGACAATATGACTACGAGGTAGAATATCGCGGAGGCACGTTGAACACTGTTGCCAGGAAAATCCAACGACTGAAGAGGAATTGGTCTGCCGAGTTGACAGAATGCAGCGTAAGGAGAAATACTTTGAGACAAGCGACAAAGCAAGATTAGATTCTTCAGCTAAATTTATGGAAAATGAATATAAATTGGCAGTCATCGGTAGTAAAGCTTGAGTTAAGGCCATATTATGATAAGAGGGTTGAACTTTCAGTGGAAAATGGAATCCTAACGTGGCCGGGTGGTATAATTATTCCACAAAACTCGGGAAAAATGTGCTGCTGCATCTATATGGGGTTCACCAAAGCATTGTTGCTACGCGAGCGCTAGCTAGATACTATGTCTGGTGGACCAACATCGACAGGCACGTGATTTTTTTTGTGAAGAATGTCGGAGCTGTCAAGAAAATCGACCAAATTTAACCAAACTTCCAGTGTAATCTTCGTCCATACTGGAGCGCGTATGGTAATGCTTGCATATCGATTTCACAGGTCTATTTAACGATAAGATGTAACTATGAATGAAAGGAACAATACTCGACACACATTTGGTGCAACGATATACGAAAACGACTTCTTCATTCGCAGTCAACGTGAACGTTCCATTTAACTTGGGAATTGAAAGATATCAATTTATTTGGTCCAATAGGGCTACTTAAGGAAGTAGGAGGTGATTTGGTAAACAACATTCCACGAGGCCCTATAAGCTGCGCGAACCAAAGAGGCACCAGTCTTATTAATATCGCGCTCGAAACCATGTCTGGCTTATTGTTGAAATGCCTGACACCATTTGTCTAGAATATAATCGGCTTCAATCAGCCCGGCTTAGTCACGCTATGATTCTAGAAAAAACCCAAGAGGTCTAGATCGATGCACACCACCTCGTTTTCGATATAAAAGCCGCATGTGTCAACATCTATTCAGACGAGCTATACAGAGCTATAAACGTTTTTTTTCGGATCCCTAATATACTTACTATACTAGATTATGCAGAACGACGATGAATAGTGCCTCCTAAATGTCAGAAGCGGACTTTTCGAGACCTTCTTAGATGCGGTCGTACTCTCCTGCGCCATCCCTCGGGTTAAGTTCGAAGACTTTTTGGGCCGAAGCTGCGGCATTCATTCAATTTGATCCATCCACCGAAGATGTTGGATCCGTAGATGCGTATATGGACTGTTACGTGCAGTATTTTCTCTAAAATCGGCCAAGCGCTTCTTCATCCGTTGTATATAAGGTTCAAGCATCTGTGCGATAGGGGAGGACTAGGATGATA
Source organism: Volucella zonaria (assembly GCA_963966105.1). Taxonomy (NCBI): domain Eukaryota; kingdom Metazoa; phylum Arthropoda; class Insecta; order Diptera; family Syrphidae; genus Volucella; species Volucella zonaria. The sequence goes on along the minus strand of OZ014533.1, from coordinate 165,831,490 downwards.
AGGGTCTTGTATGAAACTAGTTTGGTCTTAGGAGTAAGAGCAGTCTTCCTAATTGCCTTCTGAACCCAAAGAAACAACGACTGGTAAGAGTAATTCTGCTTCTGAATTCAGCGCTGATGTAGCTAGCTTGTAACTTTATATTCATGAAAGTCATAACTACTTCGAAGATATACCTGCCAACAGTGACGTTCTGTCAATTCATCGATGTTGGTTGTACCTTTTTGTTGCAAGCATATATTGGATTTTATCCTCCTTTACCGCTAAACCGATTTTGTCACCTTCCTATTCAATACTAGCGAACGCATCGGTGACAGCCCGCTGAGATCTCCCATTAATGTCGATATCATGGGTTTACGCTAGTAGTTGCAGAGACTTTTAAAAATTGTGCCATCAATCGCTTGTGAGCGATATTAAAGAAGTCACGTGACAGCGCGTCACCTAAAGCGTCTAAAAACTCTTTTTACATCAAAGGTCTCAGTTAAATCTTTACCGACTTTGTCAAAGCAACGAGCATTCTTAATCGTCATTCTGCAAATACGAACGAGTTTGGCAGGGATGCTAAAACTAGACACTGCTTTATACAGTCTCAGTAAATGCTGTCATATGTAGCCTTAAAATCGATGAGAAGATTTTTTTTTCGTGGGAAGGTGAGAAATCTTCATAGACACTATAGGCCCGGAGCCTATAGTAGTGTGAGATTCTTACTCACAACACCTCCCTTCTGCAAATCACGACTGAGTTCACACTCAACAAGCAGTTCTTCTATCGCATTTTATTTTGTTTTTATAAGATATCCTGCAGGCGATTTTCCATTGAAAATTCCTGTGTACTTTAGAAAAATTACGCGCTGCTAATCACCGCGCTAGATCGAGAGGCTTAGTTCTTTTCAGACGGCGCAGTAAATTTGTCTCGTCGAGGATCTGTTGAACAGAAATATTTGCATGTCCTTGTAGTCGATTTTTGTGTTTTCGCCCAAACATTTTAATTTCGTTCTGAACGTTTTCGATTCCTAAGTCTCTGTGGATACCATCGTTTCTAATGTACCACGACGCATTAACAATACCTCGAAGAACTTTGTTTTAGAATGTTACATTAATGTTACTATTTTTAGTACAACCCCAAAGTTGTACACCATATGTCCAAATCGATTTTAGCACTTGCTTTTATAACAACAGTTTGTTCTCTAAGCTAAGCTTGGAATACTTTCCAATAAGCCAGTAAATGTCTCTATATTTGATTTCAAGCTCTTCACGTTTTTTCTTGACGTGTGTTCTCCATTTTAGTTTAGCGTCGAGTGTCATACCGAGATATTTGGCCCCAAAATGGCAGTGTCATCAGCAAATGTGGCTAGGACAGTGTCGTCCGTTTGCGGTATATCGCGGGTAAAAAGTAAATATAGCAGAGGGCCAAGTACACTTCCTTGCGGCACCCCCGCCTTTATTGTCTTAAAAGTGGAATATTCGTTTCCGTGTCTCACGGGAAGAGTCGGTCTTCCAGGTATGAACCTAAAATACAAGACAATTGCTGGGGTAGGGCTTGTCGAAGTTTATATTTTAGGCCTTCGTGCCATACCTTATCAAAGGCTTGCGAAACGTCAAGGAATGCGCTTGAACAGACTGACTTACACTCGATTGATCGTTCAATTACATCGGTTATTCGATGCACTTGGTCAACTGTAGAGTGTTGACTTCTAAAGCCAAATTGATGATCAGGCAAGAGGGAATTTGTGTCGGTAATTGGTTTTAGGCGATTAAGAAGGATTCGCTCGAGGATCTTCGATGTAATCGGGAGAAGCGATATTGGTCTATATGACTTGACTTCAGTCAGCGGTTTACCGGGTTTCGGAACCATAATAACTTCGACTACTTTCCACTGATGCGGTACATGCTCTAATCTAATGCTGGCATTTATAAGATAGAGCAGTTTTAGCAAACCTTTTTTCGGCAACGCTTTGAGTATTTCTCCCGTTATTAAGTCATATCCCGGGGCTTTATTGGGCTTAAGCGTGTCTATAACTTGTCTAAGTTCCCTAAGTGTAGCCTTTTCTACTGGAAAGTTTGTCGTCACGTCTAGCGTATTGACATTCTCTGGAAGCACTTCCCCGTCGAATGGTTTAAACTTTTCTGCAAGATGTTCGGCGAAAACATTAGTTTTTTCCTTATCTTCTTTCGCCCAGCCATCCTGGTTTCTTCTTATTGGCGCCACGTGTATTTGGGGCTTTTGAACACTTTTAACGGCTCTTCATATGGAGTAGTTGGTATCCTTTGTCGCTGTGAGTCTTTCAAGATAGTTATTAATACCTTGATTATTGAAGTCCTTGATCGATTTTTTCAACAAGTTGCAGAGCCTATTGAAGGACGTTTTATCTTGTGGTGCCCGGGTTTCATGCCACTTTTTCCGCGCTCTTCGTTTCTTCCTTATCATTTCTCTGATTTCCGGTGGGTATCTTATGCCGACTTTGGGAACTTAGTTCGACTCGCGGGGAGTGTTCTTCCAGGCCGCTTGCTGTATGACTTCAACAAAACGTTCAACTTCTTTTTCAAGTTGATACGGCGTTCTAAGTGCTACTTTCAACTCAGTATTGTCTATTCGGAAATCTTCCCAGTGAGTTTTGCTGTTAGTTAATCTGGGTGGTCTTTGTTTCACAACCAAGGATTCGCACAATGAGAGGAGCGCGATTGGGAATAGATTGAGGATATATTAAAAGAGTAATTTTTATTTTTAGCGCACACCACGGTCATTTGAAATTTGTCAAGTTCAATTATTGCTTCCAGAGTATGTTCAATGCAGTCTTTTATGAATAGGGATGACCCGCCTCTTGCGTTTCCCGATGGATGATGAGTGTGGTAGTCGCGGTAACCTTTTAATTCCACGCGCGATTCTGTAGCCAGATGAGTTTCAGAAATTAAACATATGTCAATTACTTTTTCCTGCATGAAAATATTTAGTTCATCAAGCCTTTTCTGTAGCCCGTTGGCATTCCACGCTAGTGTATTGAGCTTCTTTGCCATAATTAGTTGCAGAAATTGGCTTCGAACTTAAGAAGCCGTTCGACTATTATCTTATTTATTTTAGTCTGTTCTTCTAGTCTCTCGAGAATTACTGAGAGCACATTTGAGGCAGGATCCGGTGATGTGCAGTTCGTCATATTTACTCGCGCCGCTATTTGCGCGTAAGTTTTTCCACTTTCCACTTGCGCATTGTTATTTTTGACGTTGTTGTTATTGGTGATTTTAGCGTTTGCCATCATTACCTTCTTTAAAGGCTTTGGAGTAGGACCGCTGTTGTTATTTGTTATTCTAGCTGTCCTTGCGTTTTTCAAAGGCTCCGTTTTTGATTGATCTCGTAGCTTTTGCAACTCCTTCGCGACTTCGCACCCTCGATAATTAGCTGGATGTTTTCCCTTGCAGTTGATGCATATCGCTGCGGACTCTTTCGCGGCATTGCACTCTCGAGTCAGATGTTTGCCAGCGCATTTTACACAGCGAGGTTCCTTCTGGCAGTAGGCCTGAGTATGGCTGAATCCCTGGCAACATGTACATTGGGGAATCACCCTTGACAACAAGTCCCAAAATTGAATTTATGGCATAAATTCTTCCTAGGCTTTCGGTTTTGTCGAAAGTTAGCCTAAAGAGGGAAAGACCGCGTCTTGGGGTCGTCCTCTCACTTTCAACATTGCGCTGTTTTTGCGCAAGTATATTAACTGCGTCGATTATCTTAAAGTCTTTATTTTTAAGGTCATTTACGATGTTTTCTTTAAGGCAAGAGGGATGCAATCCTCTAGCTACGACGCGAATGGGTCTTTCCATTTTATTTTCGTACGTATGCCATTGAATCTTCTCGGCATTTAATTTTTGCGAAAGCGAAAGGTAGTTATCTGAATTCAGGATTATGTGCAACTTGTTGTAGTCCAAGATTCCAAAAACGTTTATTGGCGGCGGCGGTCTTTGTTTGGGTTGCTTTGTTGCCTTATCGACCTCAGCAGTGTTAAAGCTGGCTTGCTTCTTTGTTTGTTCGATATCAGGCGGGGAAGTAGCTTTGCGCTTCTTACCTAACTTTTTTTTAAGTATCCAGTCCGTTTCGCGGACTAGCTCTTCTTCGTGCGTGTGAAAACTCGAGTTTTCGGGGCGGTCAAGTAGCGAAACAGACTCAGACTCAGATTTAGATTGCGGCTTAATGGCATCTAGTTGCTTTTTTAGTTCGGCACAGAGCAATTCCATATTTTGGAGTCTAGCGCGGAGATCAGAATTTTCGCGTTCGAGATTTTGTAGCTTAATCGTTGTAATGCTATGGCCCTGAGCTACCGACTGTGCTTGGTCTTTGTTTTCGCATGATTTTCCTATCGATCCACGTGCTGGAGATCTCGTGACCCTTGAGCATTTTTTAAAGGGGTCCTGGTTTATATTTGTATTGTTTCGAAAATTATTTGAACTCATTTTAGTTCCCACGAGTAGCGGAGAAAGGGTAGTCCGTCTGTCCAGAGATCCGCATTAGACAGATAAGGCTGGCTGATCCGGAGGTCGCCAAGTATCCGGATGCTCCGTTAGAGATTGAGCTATTTTTGTACTGGGCCCCCAACCTGGTCGATTCTGGCACGGGTCACTTAACACCTTAATCCGGCCCAGTGGATTTTAGTCGCCTCTTATGACAGGCATGTCTTACTTCGGGTATATTCTAACCCCTAACCCGAAGGGCGATGAGAAGATTGTAACTATTCATTTGGACTTGAGTGTTTTTTAGGATCTGCCGGAGTGCGAAAGATTTGGTAGATTGTAGACTTTCCTGGCCTGCAACTTCACTGATAGAGCCCAAACAGGTTATTGACAATGGGTTTCTGACGTTCACTCAGTATGCAAGATAAGATATTGTATGCGATGACGGAGGACACTTGTATCCCGATAGTTGGTGCAGTTGAGGGGCTCTCCTTTTCTGTGGATCGTGCAAGTGACACTAAGAGTCCATTCACCAGGCATACACTCGTCCGACCAGATCTGAGAAATTGGTTGGTGTACATATGCTGCCCACGAAGTCATTATCAGCAGCTTTGAACTCCTTGGCGGGTGAGCCCCAGGTCCAGATGCCTTGCTGGATTTCAACTTAGGTATTGCTATCCTCACTTCGATTTGGTCAAGTGGAAGGAAGTTTTTTTTATCATCGCCTAGGTTGAATGGCTTTGCCACCATTAACAGTCTGCAGAAAAAGTTTTTCCATATTCTCAGAACCGATTGTGACTTTACTATTGTACAAGGTTTCATTGTTCATATCTACAGGTTTCTGTGCGGATCTTCTTCACTTGACAGGTTCTTTGTACTTTTTGGTAAAACTTTCGTACCTTATTCCTGGAGTAAAGCCTCTCAATATCTTTGATTGCGCGCTTCTCATGTTCTTTTTTCCACTTCTCGAGAAGCCGATGTTCTGCACGTTTCCTCTGCCTTTAGTGCCCACCAGCGGCTCCCGTCCTTCGTTGTAGCGGGTTTTATACGTTTTTTTTTTGTTTTACTGCATTGTTCATCAAATCAGAAATTTCTTGGTCGCGGTCGGATGAAATCCAGCACATCAGTTGCAACGTTGCCATTGGTCTTCGGTACCTAATGCTGGCGGCATAGGAGTTGTTGAGAGATCTCGGAATAAGGGTTCTGCTAAAAATCTGGGGTTTCTTCCGATTGTGGGACTTCAGCTTTTCTACTTTTTATTTTCTTACAGAAGATTTTCTTTTTTGTAGCGCTAGGAAATGTACATTCGTAGCTTGGATGCACCAAGGTGGCGATCTGAGTCGATGTTGGCTTCCCGGTTCCACTGAATGCCCAAATATTCATGGGAGTAACGATACGCCTTACCATCGCTTTCTGTTAATCCATTGATACCTTAGCAGAGCTTGCAGAAAGCAGAACTTGTGTTGGAGACCGATTAAAAACTAGCTGATTTTAGGATCACAGCACCCAGTATTTATTGCAACTCTACGTCGGGTCGAAACCAACTGGAAAACTGTTCCTGCGATGTTAGGCTTAAACCACAGCCATCATGACACTCCCACTAGGGGGCCTAGCTCTTCAAGTCAGGCCCTGAATGAAGTCCGTGGAGCTCTTGACTCCCACAGTACCGTGATTTAATTCCTAGTATGGACTTACGGACCAGTGGTCCTGCCAACAACAGGGCTTATGGCCGGCAGCTTGTAAGTGGTCAAATCGCAGCAATCTTCATTGCAGTTAAATTCTAAAAACTGTTACAATGAGCTCATAATTTGCTCTACTCCGCTTGGAGGAAAAACCGTTTATAATTGAGCTGGGACTCAAGGCTGCCGGGAATGTTCGGATCGCGTCGATCGCAATGTATCATAATCAATTTGATTGAATCGGTGTCTACTAGTTGGTTCATCACATCTTTTTAATCTTTTCCATATAAGGTCGTGAGTCCTATGATAGTGAAGTCCACTATTATAATACTGACCCAGCCCGCCCATGCTATTTTTTCTGGACCACTCCATTCGGCATGCAGCTTGCCAAAAACTAGGCACTCGGACAAAGAGATGCTCAGCAATGAAAAAACCGGAATCAACTACAGCTAGTCTACCCGGCTTCCACAAACCAGATTGTGGAACGAATGTAAGCAAACCGAAGTTATTCAAAAGACTGCTATTAAACATCCAAAAGTGGAACTTTCCTCTGTGAAGAGCGTTCACTTTCTTTAATCTATCCACTTACGTATTGCAGTGTCTTTCAAGTCATAAACTCGGCTTATATCATCCCGCTTGTTGTCTCAATCTGAGTCTATTACCCTCGACAGGTATTGCAACATAGGTACACAGCTAAGCAGCGATGAGAATCCTGATTTTGATGACACTGAGCCCGAGCGTGGTGAAGAGTGTCTGTTACGTTTCGGGACACTCAGACGTTGGGAAACGCACTCCTGATGAACTGCGATCCATAATAATAATACGACGCCTTCACTAAGGGCGGTCATAAGTGGACTCATTGGCAATTTTGTGACATCTTGAGGTTTATAGCCCATACTCGGTCCCAAGCGATCACAAAACTAATCAACCTCACTTGTACCATAAATATATAATCACAGGAACTGTGCCATTTTCAGAGCAGAAGGAAAGAAGAGGGGTCTGGCTTGAAGGGCTTCGCCTTCCCACACCTTCTCAGTGGTATCACAAGTATAAAAATAGGGATCACTCTAACCAAGACTAATCTAACTTTCTGGCGGCAGCTATCTAGACCCAGGACCACCTTAGTCTGCAGGCGGACATTAAATCTAAAGGCAGAATAACCGACAGTGGGATATTGATATCCCAAATCCGCATTTATTGTATGAGTGTAGATATTGATATTATCTAGAAAATAGATAAGTTACAGTTACATACACTGTAAGAGGTACTCATTCCGAAGTCTCCCAAAAAGCGGTTCTGGGAACGTCAAAGGTCAAAACTGTGTAGGTCATTCAAAAATAGATGTTCTTAACATCCACTAGAAAAAACTAAAGGTGATTCAAGAGAACCGAAATGAATCTGAATCTAAATCCACTCCTAGTCTTAAGTTATTCCATCCTATTTAGATCTTCAAGGCCTTACTTGAAATTTATTTATTCACAGCCCTGCTCAGATGGTTTCAGAATGAAAGAGGAAACCTTTCGCGTGTAGCTTATGAATGTTTTTGAATTTATTATTATCATGAGTACAGTTAATAAATTCCCAAAAGTTATTTAACTCTTCCTCCCCCGAAAGCAATAAAACACGTCAATTAAACTTCTGAGGATCTAGTATCTAACACAAAAAGCCAACAAACAAACATCACCCCTTCAGCGATGTACCCCGCCAAATAGAACGAAAAAAAAGCCCTTCTAGCTGTAAGAAAAGAATGAAGGCACTCCTCTGCTTCTGCCACCATTGTAAACGGCTTTAAAAAAGAAAATTTGCATATCATAAATTTTATCTTCCAACGTGCACATACCTCGGAAGCTTTAAATTAGGTCTGTGCCCCAGAAATAAAGCAACACAAAAAAAAAAAGGAGTTCTCCTCACAAGGCAACACCAGAAGATTGGGAAAAAACTCACAGAAGCCGGCAACATCAAGCCTTATCTCCATCATTTGCAACATTTATCTTTGCATAAGTTAGGATCAACAGAGGCTGTGAGGTGCATTCTCATGCCTTTGGATGCCACTATCCGCACCACCTCCAGAAGCGTCTTCTGATTGCACAAACAAGTTTGTACATACACTACTCCCTCTCTGAATATAAAAAAAAAAACAAAGTATAAGAAAACTAGGTCTTCCTAGTCCAGGAAAAAGTGAAAATTAAATTCCATAAATTTCCAACCCCCATCCACCCATTTCTATTCATCCCCTCAAGGCCGGCTGGTGAAAGAACAAGTTTTTAATTAAAAAAATAAAATCTTCGATAAGGAATTGTGTGCAGTTAAAAGAAAATTGGGTGGATGGCGGTGGCGAGCGGGTACACGAAACTAGGCTTTTCGAACGAAGACATACTCGAGAAATCTGGAGAAAGATCTTCCTAGAAATGCATTTAGCAGAGCTATAAATCTGCGAGAAGGGTTCTAGGTTTTCTTTTGATTATTTATTTTTTAGTTTTTTTTTTTCTATTTCTGGGAGCTTGGTACCTACAAGGCTGCCATCAAGCTGATAAGGTATTCACTTGGCTAAAAGTTTTTCTTAGCGTCCTAGAAGAACCTTCTCGTGTTTCCTCTTCGAGTAAAATGTGAAGAGGAAACCACAGTTGGATGGTTGAGAGTTGGGACGGGTGCAAGCAGTTTGGAAAAAAGTTTTTAACAACTTGGCAAGCAGACAAGTTGCTTGTTCATTTGGTCCAACTTGGTAAGTAAATCGAGGGCTCTGGAGCAGTGGTAGAGTCTTCGGTGGAAACGGTTGAAATGATTGGAATGGTGGCTTGTTCGAATACTTGAAACTAAGCTGAGAAATGAAATGCATTTCACTTAAAGCGTCAGAGAGTATCTCGGTGTACTTAAGGGAGGATTGTTTGCTTACTGACATAAAGATTCAATTATCCATATTTTCACTAAGACTATAATCCGTTTAAATGATGATTGAGTGGAAATTTGCTGCTGGTAAGTTCCACGAGTACTTCCCTGCAAACAATAGAGTTTTTGAAAAGTCGAAAATTTTCTTAACAAGCGTGAACTATGTACGAGTATTTCCAGAATGCGGTGTTCTCGTAACTAGCTCTTGGAACAAAACAACCGAGAAGAAAAGTTCTAAATCAGTACGGGACAAATGTCTTTCCCTTACTTCTTTGACTGGTTTTTCGTGACGTGAAGTTACGAAATAGATCAAAGATCCTAAGAATAACCCAGGTGCGATGTCAAACTAAGTGTCAAACTGTGCCTAGACTGTGCTCAAACTGTGCCTATGGAAGTGACCACACAGGATTACTTTTTCGGTGGTGCTCGAAATAGCGATAACCCACCCGTAGTCTTCTCGACCGTTTTCAGGACCGATTGTGGAGGCCCCAACCAACATAGGCACTGACCCAGAAGACCTTTCCGATTATTCCTACGGCTAATTCTTCGACACGTACGGTTGATTATAGTGGAACAATCGTTAGAGAACCTCAGAGTCTTATCCTGTAATGGTAAAAATCCATCAAAAGACGACTTGTACCGGAAAACCGAAAAGGTCAAACGTACTATTGAAGGACTCTAAGAGGGTGAGAAGGAGAGAAGAAGGCATGAGACAAACGCACGGTTCTAAGGTGAGGTAAGTGCCGTCGAAGGCGCTAGACGTAGAGCTGGTACTTCAACTGTTCCAGTGGACGGAAATCGGATGGACTAATCGACCCCATTAACAAAAACCAAATCAGGAGTGGTTTAACCTGCACGAAGCCGGCGGTGTTGGTTGTACAACAAAAGTCATAGTTCTGCTGGACGGAAGTGGGTTGATGTCATCAAATCCAACTCTGGCGGTGGTTTTATCCACCCCCAAGATCTGGCAGAAACCGGTGTTGTAACCAGCAAAGATTGTAAATCAGTTGAACGAAAATTGGAAATCGCAGAAATCCCGAAGCACCAAATGATGCAAGACAGGCGCACATTAAAGGATGCCACTATCGCCACTTTAACGAAGGCTGGCACTGACAACAGTCAGAAACACTGCAAACAATGCACGGAACTGTGGTAGCCAGCCAAAACATGTTTGAATTCAAGCAGAAAACTATTAGGGTTAAGTGTTCCACGTACTAGTAGCAAACTCTTGAATGGCTTAAAAACGTAAGAGACAATCATTAATTGGATCCTACCAACGCGAAAAGTCCTGTCAGACTGCGCTTCAAAATCTGGTCGGCAGAATTCTAGGCGCACTCAGCAAAAAAATATACTTGAGGGTGTTTTCTACCACGACATGGCATGTGTCGGCCAATATGCAATGGCGGTGGTAAAGAAAGACCGCACGCAAGTCGATATCTTGTCACCACTGCCTAGGGAGTTTTTAAATCCTTATTAAATCTGTGCTATAATACCTCGGCAAATTAAGATATCGATTTATTCACGGATTTCTCAATATGTCACCTGGATAACGCAGCAGCTATCAGCAAATTAATGGCTACGTTCAAACCTCCATAGCGAAGTTCAATGTCACCCTTTAAAGGACTTGTTTATCCAAGGGTTAACTGTCCCATGACATAAAGTATTGTGAAGTAAGTGAAGTGAAAAAAATGTCAACGAACTTTGTCTATCAAATATTGCTGCCAAGCAATTGACAGAGATTCTATAAGTTAACGAACTTTTCGTTACAAAACATGCAAATTCCATAAACCCCCAAATCAGCACGTCCACGATTCATGTTTCCAAAATCCAGCAATCCACATTCCTATGCTACCATATTACAATAGAAACACGCTCCAGATTCATGTTGCTGACTATGCGTCTGGAGTCGACAAAGGCGTGATCGCATTTCATTTATTTTCCCACATTTTTCCTTTCTCATATTCCGCCGCATAGCATAAGATAGGTTTAAAGGTATTCAAAGAAAATTGTTTAAGTTAGTTCTAGTTTGGAGTTAATAAAGGAAAGAGGCTTCTCCTCCAAAATAAATAAAAAAAAAGTTTTTTTATTTTAAATAATTAAATGTCTATTTAATTGGCGCCCGAGCAGGGACCACGGTTAATCGCAGTAACTCGGTACTGAAGTAGTAAATTAAACGGGATAAAAGGTTACAAGTACCAACCCCGCGAGTGGCGAAAATTTAAAAAAACCGTGGTCCATCGTGAGTGAAGTGTCGTGGTGAAAGTACTGTAGTACAAGGGCCCCTTAGTAGACCAGCTATAAATTGGACAAACAGGACGCTCGTAGAGCTAGCCGCACCACCCTTCCCAGAACCCGGCGAGGAGACCCATTCCAGATGACACCAAACGGACTCATAGGGATAAGATTTATTTTAGTTTTAGGGTAAGCAAGTTATAAGTTAAGTAAAGAAATAAAATTAAATTTAATCAAAGTTAACTAAAAAGGAAGAAAGTAAAGTAATTAAGTTGAAGTAAAAATTTTTTTTTTTTTAAATAAGAAATAAGTGAAAAATTGAAGTGAAACTTTATTGAAAAATAATTGCTCATAAATTTTTAAAGAATATAAAATAATATTCGTACTAAGAAAATTACATTTAAAAGACAAATATTTTTAAGGATAAATTTAAGATAATTTTTAGTTTAACTCATATTAACTTGTCGAAAAATTTTTTTCTTTGCTATTACTGTTTCCCTCTGGTTTAATATCCAATTGCATAAATCATGCCCACTACTAGAAGCCAAGTCCCAGAGCAGGTGGCTGTCGCTCAAAATACGCAGCGAAATAATATTCCAATCAATCCCACACAAGCCTCCCAGTTGAACCCAACAATTTCTAACACATCTCGATCCCACACATCCTCAAATGATCCAAATTGCTCATATCAATCGAGCTCTTCTACCATAGAACCCCAAGAAGTCGGAACAACTCCCGAATTAGACGCTTTAGTCACAACTATAGTAAAGCGTGTCTTAGAACAGCAAGGCAAAGCACTTGTTCGAAGTGTTCTAAACCCAAATCTTGATCATTTGCTGTAGACCAGTCTATCCTCCCAGAACATCGCCATCGTTTAGATGATTTAGATAAAATTCCGGACGTAATTCGTTCCCTTAGAACTTTTTCCGGGGATGCCAGTGAGTATTCCTCCTGGAAGAAAAGCGTAGAGCGCGTACTAAGCATCTACGAACACGAAAAAGGAACGCCAAGATACTTTGGCATATTGAACGTAATACGTAATAAAATTATTGGACAAGCTGACGCCGCTCTGGAGTCGTATAATACGCCCCTTAACTGGGAAAGTATAGTGAATTGTCTCACTATGCATTATGCCGACAAAAGAGATGTCACCACGCTAGAATGCCAAATGGCACATCTAGTGCAAGGAAATCGTTCGGTACAAGAATTCCATCAGTTGGTCTGTTCCCAGCTAACACTCATAATAAATAAAATTTCCTGCATGGATATTAGCCCCGAGTCAATGCGCCTTCTTACCCAAACTTATAGGGACAAAGCGCTTGACACATTCATAAGAGGCCTGAAGGGCAATTTGTCAGATCTTCTTGGCATAAAAGAGCCAGCTGACTTGCCCCAAGCTCTTCACCTCTGTTTGAAGATCGAAAATCAAAATTATAGGTCACAACACGCTCAAGCACACCAAGGGTTACCCAGGAAAAATTTCCAACAGCAACCATCTCGTCCAACCCAACCATACCCACAACAAGTTACTCAGCAACAAACAACTTCATTTAGAAATCCAATCACCAGTTTTAGGCCACCGTATCCACCCTTCCAATCACACGCACCTCCTCCACAGCAATTTTATTCGTACGGGTACTATCCTAATTTCAATTTTCCTCCACAAAATCAGGCACCAAATTATCGGCAAAACACTTATCAGCCCAATAGGCCTGCTGCCGCTCTAATGCCTGTAAAAATGGAAGCCGTAACACAAGGCCGAAGCAACCAAGCTGGAAATATTAACCAACAAAATCGGCTAGCCAATTTTAATTCTACAAGACAGAAATTGCCATCCCATCAACCCACTACATCCCAGAAGGTAGGACAACAAAACTATCATATAAGCCAATCCGCAGAAAATTTAGAAGAACAAACGACGCAAGTATCAGAAGACAAGGAATCGGAAGAAAATCTCTACATGCAAGGTTATAAAGAAGATACCCAGCCTAACACTCAATACTTCGATTCTCAGCAGTTTGATAACCAATATCTAAATTCTCAATATTACGCCTTACAGCAACCAGCTGAACCCCAAACAGGGGATAAAGAACATCAGTATCTGATGCAACAGCCGTCAGAGCATAACGATGTTCATTTTTTTAGGCTGACCGACTCCTCCTTGCCTTACTTTGAATGTAGGACAGGAGGCGGTGAAACCCTCAAATTTCTAATAGATACTGGCCAATCAGATTTTCCTTCAAACTGGAGACAATCCTAGCCAAACTTTTAATATTATCTTTCCCACTTACCATAGGCATGTTATTGTAGAACCCGAATTCAACCAAGAAAACTTAAAACAGATCCTCAAGAAAACTCTGAACCCGTCGGTAATAAATTGTATTCAAACCGATGAACATACAATGGGCATAATACAGGAAATTTACAGATTCAATTTCGATAACTACAAAGTTAGATTTAGTCAATTGCATGTTCAGGACATTACTAGTGAAGCAGAACAAGAAGAAATCATAATAGCCACACACAAACGAGCACATCGCAATAACCACGAAAATAAAAACCAAATATTGGAAAAGTTCTACTTTCCTAACATGACCAGTAAGATAAAGAAGGTTATAAAAAAGTGTGTAGTTTGCCAGGAGAATAAGTATGACAGACACCCTAGCAAACCAGAAATTCAAGCTACACCAATACCCCAATATCCAGGGGAGATCGTTCATTTGGATATATTCTCGACTGAAAATAATCTTGTTTTGACCTCAATTGATAAATTTTCTAAATACGCGATAACAAAAGCTATTAAGTCCAAAGCAATTGAAGACATCCGACAGCCATTAAGGGAAATACTTTTTTCCTATGGGTTGCCGAAAACCGTTGTAATAGATAATGAGAAATCATTTAATTCAACATCAATTAGTTTCATGATCGAAAATGAGCTTAAAATAGCTATCTTCAAGACACCCCCATATTCAAGTAGTGTTAATGGCCAAGTTGAACGCTTCCATTCAACGCTCATAGAGATAATGAGACGCCTTAAAACAGAAGGCCTTCATCGTTCCTTTACGGAACTCCTAGAACGCGCTGTCCACGAATACAATTTTTCTATTCATTCTACTACCCAAAAGAAACCAGTGGAAGTATTTTTTGGGCGAAGAGGCACCTCCGACCCCACACTATTAGAGAAAGGCCGTCAAGAAAATATCAGGAAAATTAGGGAAAAGCAAACTGCTAACATTGAATATCATAACAAGAAGAGACAAGCTATCAAAAATTTCACCCCAGGCCAAGTAATATTTGTTAGACAAAATAGACGTAAGGGCTCAAAACTTTCACCCCGATACAAAAAGAAAGTAGTATTAGAAAACAAAACAACAACTGTTTTAACTCAATCCGGCAAAACAGTACATAAATCTCTAATCAAAAATTAACATTCATTTTAGATTCCTAATTGCCTTTGCAACTGCCGAAATACAAATACTAGATTACTCACTCAGTGAGCTAGTATCGATCGAAACCGGAATAGCCAAAATTCAGACCGGAAGTTTTAAGATAATCCACATAATAGACTTGGAGCCTTGTATACACTTGATATCAGATATAAAAAACGCAATAGAACACAGCATCAACGAAAGCCATCCTTCCCATCCCTTCCTTCTCCACGAATTAAACCAGGTTATAAATATACTAGATAGACTCAAGCCAAACTTCAGGATCAAACGATCCCTCAATTTTATAGGAAGTGCCTGGAAATGGGTCGCGGGTACCCCCGATCATGAGGACTTCCGGATAATCAGAAACAGAATTAATAACGTCTTAAAAAATAACAATAAGCAAGTAGTAATAAATAGAGATTTAATTAGCCGTGTTAACTATGTAACGAATATAACCAATAAAATAATAAATGTAATGCGAAACCATGATTTATTCCGAAACAATATAGTGATAATAACGCAACACAAACTTAAGATACTTAAAGAAGAACTTCTAAATTTAGAATACGCCATTCACTGGGCAAAACAACAAATTATTAACCCATACATTTTGTCAACTGAAGAAATAAATATTGCAAAAAGTATATTTAAAACTGAAAATATTCCATATAGCTCTATT
Source organism: Volucella zonaria (assembly GCA_963966105.1). Lineage (NCBI taxonomy): Eukaryota > Metazoa > Arthropoda > Insecta > Diptera > Syrphidae > Volucella > Volucella zonaria. The sequence goes on along the minus strand of OZ014533.1, from coordinate 165,816,150 downwards.
GACGAGGCTCTAACCCTTGCGGAAATAAAAATAGCATCAAATTTTACTTCAATAATATACATTGTTAACATACCAAGTGTAAAAGTTGATACATGTCATAAAATTCTTGTTAAAGCAGTAAAAAAAAATAATTTGGTAAATAAGCTAGAATACGATAAGATCTTGAAATGTAATCAAATGATTTATGGCATTAAAATAGATTGTAAGACATATAATAGTTTATCGATTTGTAGAAATTCAGATATTGTAGATTTAAGCGGCACTCCCTGTATTCCTTACCTATTCCAAAGTAAAAAAGCGAACTGTATTCATGTTAATAACCAACATGTCCCAACCATCGATGAAATTTATCCAGGGGTTATTCTGCTCAATCAATTCAATGGAACACTAACGAAAGAGAACAATGAAACGTTAAACCTTGTTGGCACATTTCTTGTAAACTATCAAAACTCGACAATCAAGATAGAAAATAAAACCTACATTTCCAACATTATAATTTCAACAGTAAAACCTTTGCCTGCAATAGCACAATCTTCCTCACCAGACGACACAGAAGAGCTGTTATCATTGGAAATGCTCAAGGAACTTCACTCCAGTAATATCGAAGATATCAAGCTATTGGAATCAAAACATGTTATCACTTCAACAACAAATTTTGGGCTAACAATAGTACTATCCATCCTTGCATTGTTTCTGCTAGTAAAATTCATTCAGTTTAAAAGGTCAACCAAAGTCCAGGTAACCAACGTACTTGACCTGGAAAGCAGAACAGCGGAAGTGGAAACAACAAAACAAATCCAAGTTTCTAATATTGCCGATCCGAAAGAAACACAAACGCGATGCAATATACCGGATAAGGACCAAGGTGGAAAACAAGAACAACCACAACAGAAGCCAGATAGGATTAGCCAAATCCCGTATTTCTGACCCTTTCAAACATGGAAGTTTGAATTTAAGCGGGGAAGAGTTAACGAACTTTTCGTTACAAAACATGCAAATTCCATAAACCCCCAAATCAGCACGTCCACGATTCATGTTTCCAAAATCCAGCAATCCACATTCCTATGCTACCATATTACAATAGAAACACGCTCCAGATTCATGTTGCTGACTATGCGTCTGGAGTCGACAAAGGCGTGATCGCATTTCATTTATTTTCCCACATTTTTCCTTTCTCATATTCCGCCGCATAGCATAAGATAGGTTTAAAGGTATTCAAAGAAAATTGTTTAAGTTAGTTCTAGTTTGAAGTTAATAAAGGAAAGAGGCTTCTCCTCCAAAATAAATAAAAAAAAAGTTTTTTTATTTTAAATAATTAAATGTCTATTTAATTTATACCGCTGCAAAGAGGATATCATTTAATCCACTAAATACAATGTGATGGATCGAGTAAGGAAAAGATATGAATCTGTGACCTACGACTTAGTAAGGTGGTAACTAAGGAATAATTAGTTCCAGCTCCTATTGAAAAGCGGATTTCTCATCAGAGACATGAAGTTCTAGGCGTAAAGCTATATCAAAGCTTAATTCGCTAACGAAAGCCTCACATCCATTCATGGTGCTTAGAGGAGAAGGACGACTTTGTGAAGATATCTTCTACGAGCTCTTGAGTGGAACAGACAAGCAGTGTCCCCAGTACGTGTATGGTGAAAAACAATCATTAGTGGAGCAACATTAGAAAGTTCGCTCCCCGGTTTAAGCTGATCGACCTTGCGGCGGTTCCCTGATCAAACCAAAAACAACCACATTGATTACATTGGGTTGCCGTGGCTCAAAGCCGAGGCAAATGGGATGGTTCGGGATTCAATACCAGACATTCTCTTTTTCAGCCAACTAAAACCACATAAGATGAGTGGTTACCTAGAATACAACAGCAAGCCTAATTACACTAAGAATTTAGTCTCCCCATTAAATTTTGGATGCCACCCGTAGAGTGAAATACCCGCTGTACCCAAAAATCTTTCTTTTTCTCTCTGTCTCATTTTTCTTTAAATTTAACACGTCATCAGGTACTTTAAGTGTAATTATACCCACTTTGAGGACGAATGCGGATATCCTTCGCTACAACACGGTGAAGAAGAACCGCGAAGAAATTGGAAGAAGAGATCAATTCTAATCAAATCATCTGAAACCTCTTGAGTAGTTCTATGTTTCTGGCACCAAACCCTGAAGGCCATTGGAAGATCATTGTAGTCCTTGTCAGCAAGTCAGTTTCACCTGAAATCCACAACGAAACTCCTGGTTTGATGAAGAGTGCCGACAAGTGTATGCATCCATTAGCGAACACTTGAGCAAAGATGACCTGAGAAACATCAGCTTCTCCAAATTAGAAATAAAGGACTAAAGCAGCCCTCGGTGGGGGAATTTTAGCGGTTTTTAAAGGACAGACGAGTTTTGGCTTAAACAGCACAAAATAGAAGCATAAATGCATAGGGATGGACAACTTAAATTAGTCACAGTCCGTTCTAACTATCTGAAAGGATTAATTGGCATACTGTTTTACGAGAAAGACTAATCTTTCGCTGTCTAGCAGAATGAACCATTTAAGGTTTTGCCATAAAAAAACGGAATCTATAAATTTATTTGCATCACCTGCTCATATTACTACAGCATCTCAAGAACCGAGTCAAAAGGGGCCATTTCGACGTTGTTCGAAGCAACAGGGTACCACTGTAGACACATTATTTCAAAAAGATGACACCCTTCAACCTGGACGATAATGGTCAACAATTTTGTCTACCAGAGCTCGATATAGCCATATATAAACTGCCTGTACTGACGATCTAGGTGCAGCGTTTTTCAATTCAGTGAAGTTGACTTTGTCACTAAAATGTGATCGAACGATGCCAGAGGAATGGAACCTCAGTATTGTACACCCGATCCCGAAGAAAGTCTGCCCAAACTATGCACGCATCAGTTCCTCAACATCACCCACAAACATTTGTCAATCAATTGATTGCTGCTGAAAAGTTGATGAGCTGACCAGATTTCTACATAATGGCAGATATTGAAAAGACCCTCGAATCTCAAATTAATCCCGACAGCGTTTACCATGAAATGCTATACGAAACGCGCTAATACTGTACGACTCTACTAGATAACAGCCAGAGTATCACTAGATAACTAAGGAGAAAGCTCGTTGCTGCGTGAGGGTCGTTCATGATTTTAAGATACCAAACTTTCACGCAAACACCAGAGACATGTTTCCAAAAGACCGCACCGCCAGAAGAAAACCGAACAAAATTTAAACGAAGAAAGAAATGACTGCAATGCTTGCCCTAAGCGTGTACAATTTTAAGACGACTAAAAACTGAGGAAAAATTATACCACTACTACTACAAAGGTAGTAAAACCTTTAGGTCGTTCGTCAAAAAAATTAAAAAATTCTGCCTCGTCCTACATCCCAACATTCTAGCTGTCTGGTCGATGGGAAATAGCATTAGTCCAGCCGGTCCCTAAAAAGGCGAACCATCTCCTCTCTCCTCCTACAGACCCATTGCACTTACGTCCCTACTTTCCAAGCTCATCGAAACCCTGATAAACCGCCAGCTCATGAAATATCTCGAAACACGTAAACGTCTGAATGACCGGCAGTACGGTTTTCGTAGCAACAGGCCCACTGATGATCTGATGGCATGTCTCACCGAAAAGTGGAACCAGAGCGTACATAAATCTGGTGAAAGCAAGACAGTTGCACTTGATATTTGTAAGGGATCAGACAGAGCTTGGCATCAGGCTCCTTTGTCGAAAATGCGTTCTTTTAGGATTGATAACTCTCTTCTTCGATGGATTAGAAATTACCTTTCGGAGCGTTAAATTCAAGTTGTTTCTGATGGTTTCAAGTCTGATATTCGCAGAATAAATGTTGGTGTGCCCCAGGGCTCCGTTCTGTTTCCGACACTCTTTCTAATCTTCGTCAACGATCTCTTGTGCGCTACTTCTAATCCAATATATTCCTTTGCTGACGACAGTACTCTCTGCTTTTCATATTCCTTCCCGGACTCATGTCCTTGCTCTTCCTCTGTAAAACGAGAGCAGTAACGTATGTGAAGCTTACCAAATTCTGACATTTGCAGCATAACTAATTGAGGAACCGCAGCCGTCTGCTCTCAGCAAAGCAAAATTTATACAGCCGGCCATTATACATGGATGACACATGCATCGTCGAAACCGAAAGATTTTCCATTCTCGGTATGTGTCAATGACAAACTCTGTTGGAATGACGAATGTCCGATGTCATCAAAAATGTTGCCAAATGTCTACAATAGATGTCCTCAAGCGATGTTAGGAAGGAATTTAGCCCCTTCTGATCCGGTTTCAATATTCATCCGCCCAATGGAGTACAATGTCCACAGAACAGCTGTGCTTTCTGAACCTGCTAGATGGGATTCAAAACCGTGATGCTGATATCACTCATTCAATTGACAACCTCGAACGTCGACGAAATATGTCTTGTCTCACCTTGTTCTATCGCCACCGTCACCACCAGTGCACTATTGAAATTTTCAGTAGTATTCTGCAACCACAAACCGTTTACCATAATAATCATCTCACTATGAATGCTCATCCGCTTACACTCAAGTCATTCCGAAATATCGTGACTCTTTCCTAAGCCGCACAAGAGGCTTATGTATATTTCCTGCCATTATAATCTGCAAACATTTAAAACCAACTCACGTTTTTATTTTCTCCCTAACCTTGCTTCGCCCACGCTGTATGCAAACATTTTAAAGGTACCAAGGAAAGAGCGAGGCACATACTGTTATCGAGGAAGGATATATGTTATAACATCGACGACTTGGACAAAACTTTACAATAGACGATGGACATGTAAAGGATTGGCAGTTGACAGTTGAAAGTTGATTCGCGGTTTTGCCGTGTTACGGTGAATAAATTAACGCCAGAACAACGAGTACAAATTGTGCAAACTTATTTTGAAAACCATGGTTCGATTCGCCAAACTTATCGTGCGCTACGACCATTTTACGATCGACGTAATCGTCCATGTGAGCAAGTTATTCGGAACACGATGAATCGTACACTCTAGTGGATAATACGCATCCCCAAAGACTACAAACAGTGCGAACTGAAGAAGTTATTCCCGTTGTGCAGCGCAGTGTTGTGGAGAATCCGAAATGATTCGCCATCGTGCACAGCAATTGGAGCTATGCCCATCTACTTTGTGGAAGATTTTACGGAAAGATCTTAGCTTCAAAGCGAATAAGATCTAGCTTGTGCAAGAGTTGAAACCGCATGACCATTATACGCGTCGTAGGTTCGGTGAACGGGCCGAAAACATGATTCGTTCTTCGATGAGGCCCATTTTTGGTTAAATGGATATATAAACAAGCAAAATTACCGAATTTTGAGTGGAGAGAACCCAGAAGCCTTTGTCGAGTGGCCTTTACAACCATTAAAACTCACTATTTGGTGTGCTTTATGGGCTGGTGGAATCACCGGCCAGAATGTTACCGTCAATGGGGAGTGTTACAGAAGATGCTTTCTGCCTCCTTCGTTCCTCAGTTGAATGGCATTGATGTAACAGAGCTTTGGTTTCAACAAGATGGCGAAACATGCCACACAATTTATTGCGGGAAACATTTGCTGAGCGCATAATTTCGCGTAATGGACCTTTGAACTGGCCTCCACGATCCTGTGATCTCACATTTTTCGATTACTTTCTTTGGGGGTATGTGAAGTCACTTGTCCATGCCGATAAACCATAGACGTTGGACGATTTGGAAGTCTACATTCGCTGTGTTATTGCCGATATACGGCCCCATTTGCTCGATAAAATTGTCGAAAATTTGACTTCAGGATTGCGCTACATTTGAGCTAGTGGTGGTGCGGATATGCCCGCTAATATATTTAATGGCGTAAGATTATCTATTAAATGAAGCTAACATCACTGACATTAACATTAGTTTCAAGTACTTTATTTTAAACTGAATTTGTATACCTCTAAAAAAAACACTATTTATAACTTTAAGGTATTCAATAATTTCGCCCGCTTAGGCCCCGCAGTAAAATAAATAACGGCAACATCTTAGAGCTGAATTGAAGAGTAACTTTTCTTAATCGCTGATCTCGGATTAAGGTCCTATCTCGGATAACCAAAATAGAATTCTATAAGACATTTATAGTCCAAGCCCTTTTCTATGGCGAAGTAGCATACACAATTTTTTTTAAAAATGCAGGAATGCAGATTGATTTTTTTCCGGGAAAAATTGCACGGACTGTACAGTGACATGGACTTAGATTATGAGTCAAAATTTCTCGATTTATATGGTTGGACATGTACGAGTACATATGTAGATGCATGGACTCCTGCTCTGAAAATCTTCGAATCCCTCAACCGAGGAAAAACTCAGCAAATGAAGATACTACCTCTGGTAAGGAACGCAAGTGGAGTGGGACTTATCGACCGCCATCAGTTGGCAATGTATCTCCCCATACTACAAGAACAGAGGTGAGTCGTTCATAGACCTCGATAGAGGACGGATGTGTTTCGGCTTCTTTTCAAGTGAAATAGTGAAATAGTAATAAAAAAAAACAATTAGAAACATTTTGGCCAAGTGCTTCGGTGGCGCAGTAGTAGTGGTGTCCGACCGACAAAACAGGGGTCGTGGGTTCGATTCCCGAAAAAGTTGCATCGACTTTGTATTTTTAAAAGTGAATAAAACAAAAAAAAAAAAAAACAATAAAGTTAAAGTGGTGGTAAAGTGTTGTCCATCACGTGGTGGATTGTGAAGAGCGGTCCGCTATGTTAATAGCGGGATCTGCTAAAATATCAGGTGAGGCTTCGAGTGGTTCGAGCCAAACCCCAAAAACAAAAAGAAGGAGGAAGCTTAGTAAAGCTTCTAACTTAGTAAAACGTCCCACCCAACCAACGGCCTCTGTAAAGCTGCTTGGCGGAGTGAGGGAAAAGAACAGATTCGCTTTATTGGCAACAAGCGAATCTGAAAATGAAGAGGAAGAAATGGAGGCCATAAGTAGCAGCATCAAAATGCTACAACAAAGAGTGCTGGCCATAAAAGAAAAGCAAATGCTAAGAAGAAAGAGCGAGGAGCAGGAACAAACCCAACAACAGCAGCTTGTTCAAAAGCAGACCCAACAACAACACCAAACAAAAAAAATAGCACAAGTGTTACAACAACAAAATGTTAAGAAACACCAGCAACAACAACAAGAGCAGTCACAATACAGGCAACAGCTAAAACAGCAGCAGCCACAAAAACGGCAACAGCAAAACATCAGCAGCAGCAGAAACAGCAACAGCAGCAGCAGCAACAACAACAACAACAACAACAACCGCAGCAGCAGCAGCAGCAGCAGCAGAAGAAGAAGGAGAAAGTGCCTCCTATCAACACCTATAAATTGGAGGTAAGTGCTACCAAGGACCTGTGTAGGCTGGTCATTGGCAATAATTAAGAGATTGGGGAATGATCGCCATGCCATCCACTGTAAGAGTGAAAGTGAAAGAGCTCCTAAAGGAAACGACGACGGAGCACTACTCATTCACACCGAAGTGTGAAAAGCGGCAATCGATGCTGCTGAAGGGGTTGCAACCGTCTTCTGATCCTGAGGAGATCTTGGCACTGCTCAAAGAGAAGGAGTGTGAAGGAGTCAAGTTCGTGGGGGTAAAGCCATTTACCACAGCTAGAGCCAGGCGGGAGAAACGGAGTCTGCCGTTCTTCCTGGTGCAGCTCAGTACCGAAAGCCGTCTGGATAGTCTAAGGAGTATCAATGTCCTAGACTACCAGGTGGTTCACTGGGAAAAATTAAAAAGGAGCGAAGGCGTTATACAATGCGTTCGCTGCCAGAGGTTCGGGCACGCTGCGTCGAACTGCCAAATGCAGCCTCGATGCGTGAAGTGCGCAAAGAACCACAGTTCCGAGGAGTGTGTTCTGGGTAGGGACGGAGCGTCCGATAAGATGCAGCTCTCGTGCGTATTATGTGGGAACGTGGGACACACCGCAAACTATCGGGGTTGTCCTAAGTTCGTTGATATTAAGAAAGCAAAACTGGCTCAGCAGCAGAAGGTGGAGGTCAAACGTTCACCTGCTAGGTTTCAAACACCAGCCATCACGCCCCAAATTTCCTACGCCCAAATGGCGTCAGGTAGGGGGGCTACGGTACAGCAAGCGACTGTTGCTTCTCCGGCGCCAATGCCGAGAATAACGGAAGCTGCACCTAACATGCTGGCCATCTTGCTCGCAATCCAAGGGCAGAAGAAGAGCCGCGATGTTTAAATTGCTACAATAATTATATTGTTAGAAGAAGAAACCGGCCCCGATCCAAACGTGGAGGTGGTGTCGCGATCTTCATTAAACAAGGTATAAAATTCCACAGAGTGTACAAGGGAGTGTTGCGTAGGTTCCGGGTGTTGGATGCAGTCGTCATTTACATCCCGCTCCGCAGTGGAAAGCGGCTGTACTTGGCCTCTGTTTATGCACCTGAGGCCTCACAATCCACTTTATTTATTACAGACCTTGACACCCTTTTTCGACTTCTGAGGCTGGAATCGGGGGAGAATTATTTTATAATCGGCGGGGATTTCAACGCTAAACACAGAGATTGGGGAAATAATTTGCCAAATACTAGAGGGCACCTACTACTCGATTGGTGGGGTCAGCACGATGTCATGTACAGACTCGGTCTTAAAGCGACGGATAACCCGTCGTTTCCCAGAGGCGGGTCTTATTTGGATCTACTATTGTACGACGAACGTATACGACTGACAGGTACGAACTTACAAACGCTAAACTGTCTGCGCACATTCGTGTATGACAGTGACCATTGCGGTTTTAGCACCGAAATTACAGTTCCCAACGAAATTGCGGAATTGGAGGAGTTTGTCCAAAGATATTCTTACAACTACAGTAAGACTCGATGGACATGCTTCTCTGCAACCTTGACAAGAGCACTCGCTTCGAACACGCTCCATCCACCGGCCAATAGGAATTTGTCAAACGAGGAGATCGACAATTACCTAAAACAAATGGACGAGACAATTAAACAAACTATGGACGCTACAATACCGCGATATCGATATACGACTAACGAACACTTGTTCCGCAATCCTACTATTGACGCACTGCACCGACAGAAAAGTAGACTTCTGACAAGACTCAAAAACTTGTACAGACAGTTAACTGACAGACAAGACCCGGAGATTAGGACACTGAAGGCATCGATTAAAAATATTCAAACGTTAATAAAAGAGAATTACAGAATTTCTGTAAGCTCGTATTGGAACAACAGGGTTCGGGCTGTAAACACCAGCAACCCGAATATGTTCCCTCAAATAAACAAACTATTTCGGAGAAAAAATCAAAACGACCTTCAGTGTCTTAAAATAGCGCGGACAACAGACAATGAACGGTTACTGACAATAGCAGGTATTGATCCAAATGAGGCCGCTGATGATGACGACTTCTTTGTGATCGAGGATCCACAGGAGAAGGTTGAAGCCATAGGGGCGACTTTCCAGGAAATATACAAGGCCACTGATACCATTGGACCTAATTTTGACCTGGACAATCGCGTCTTGGTGCACGACTTCTTGATTCGAAATGAAGTAGAGAACTGGCGATCCGAGGGCTCTGGCTTCACCCGGTTCAGCGAAGAAAATATGGCAAATAATGTCATTACCAGAGAGGGTGACCTACCTTCGTTCATTTGGAAGGAAGAGCTCCATGAGATCTTCGACACAATCAGGGCTAAGAAATCAGTGGGGACCGATTGTATTCCGAACATCGTGCTTCGACATCTTCCTCTAGAAGCGGTGGACATTTACACCACCCTGTTTAATAATGCAATGAATAATGCACATTATCCAGCGCATTGGAAAACGGCAGTGGTGCAACCTATCCCCAAAAAGGGAAGGGATGTATCCAATCCTGCGAATCTCCGGTCGATAAGTCTCCTTCCGAATATCAGTAAGGTTTTCGAGAAGGTGATCAATAGAGTCCTGACTAAGTGGGTTGAGGACAAACATATAGTTCCGGATAATCAATTCGGTTTTAAGGCGTGACATGAGATCTCACATGCCGCGTCTAAACTGGTGTCCGATATCCAATGGAATAAAGGCAAAAACCAATGTACTGGTGCCTGCCTTGTTGACTTGGAGAAGGCGTTCGACACCGTATGGTTAGAGGGTCTTTTCTATAAGCTGACTAGGCTGGGGATCAGTAAACCACTCTTGTACATTCTTTATAATATGCTAACCAACAGACAGTTCATCGTGAAAAATGGCGATGTGACTTCTGTTGGAATATTTCAAATTAAAAATGGTCTTCAGCAAGGCGCGGTCAATTCGCCGATCCTATTCAACATTTATACAAGCGACTTGATAGGTTCACTTCCCCATACTATTGCGTACGCAGACGATTTGATAGCGTACAGAGCAGGTCCAAAAATCGAGGTCATTAATACTCTCTTGCAGCGTGACTTCGATAAGATAAGACGATTTTGCGATGACTGGAAGTTGAAAATCAACTTTCAGAAGTCGGAAACCATTCTCTTTAGGACGCCGTTGTCTGGAGCCTCTAGGGATACCAGAAAAAATTGGCGAAAGTTCTCGATCATTGGACAACACGGACAGCCTCTTGCCTGTCGAAATGTAGTCAGATACCTTGGGATCTGGCTAGATCAGTTTCTGTATTTTGACAAAAATGTAGATGCTGCTCTGGCCAGAGCCAAAGGAGCTTTTGCCCTTACAAAGAGACTGTTTTATAGCAGCCAACTCGATGCGAGGGTAAAGGTAATCTGCTACATGGCCCTTATCAGGCCCATGCTGGTATTTGGTTGTCCCGTGTGGTTCAATGTGCGAGCAAGCTTAATGGAAAAGATTCGGGTGTTTGAGAGGGCTTGCCTTAGGGCTTGCCTTCGCTTGTACAGAACACCAGAGTCGGAATACAAAAAATTTTATCGTAATGAGGTCCTTTACAATAGGGCGAACCTAATACGAGTGGACAACTTCGTAATTAAGCTGACTCGAAGGCACATTGCAAGAGCAATGACCTCGACGAATAACCTGATATATGGGGCTTACTACCCCAACTACCTTTACCACGAGAGAGTGCGCTCTGACGGCTTCGTTCCACCGGAAGCATTCCTCTACCTAGATCAGATAGGGTTGATCCAGGATAGATCAGCGGCCCCGTTAATCTTCCATGTCGCTCGAAAAGCTGGGGACAGGCGACTCAACTACAACAGAGACGTCGCACACGGCAGTGTGGATCGTCTCAGGTTCAGTAGGGCGGTGGGGAATCGCGATAAGAGGGATGTCGTTCGGCAGCACCAGCATTTCTGGTGGTTGAATGATGGAGAAGATGTTTCGTCGTCGTCGTTTCCGTCAATTACTGACCAGCCTCACTAATGGGGCAGAGCTGACAGATCTATTTGCTCTGCGAATAGCGATGGCCAGCTTACATAGGTTTAGGTTAGCATTTAAGAAATATATACATATATTAGTATATACAAAGGTATATACTAATATATGTATATAATTGTGTATTATATATATGTGTGTATATTGTGTATGTAGGTTAGGTTAGGTTAGGTATTTTAAGTTAGATATTAAGTTTTATAGAAAATTAAGTCCATATGCTAAGTTTTTGTTAACAATTTTTTTCTTAGCCTTAAGTATACAAGATATATATGTAAAAAAATAAATGTAAATAAAGTCGAAAGACATAAATACAAGAATTTAGAGTAGCTTAGAGTGCCTGTGTGGGGCCAGTAAGTTAGTATAAGATTGTTAAGTAATTTTAAGCTAGCATTTAAGCATTTTTTGTTAGTATGTAAGAATTAATGATTTAAGAAATAAAATGCATTTAAAACTAAACTAAAACTAACAGGAAGTCTGGTGTTTTCAACCTGGACAAAAGTGATCCACTGAACTAATGATGAATAGATGCAATGATGCACTTGCTGGCTTTTATAGGATCGAAGTATAGTTATGCTCCCAAGTGCAAGAAATATTTCAACAAAAGTTTCTGATTCAAGCTAATTAATGACTTGCTTAGGAAGGGGTAAAGGTAGTACATCCAGAAAAAGTAATTTTTTGTCGGTCTTCTCTAGCGGGTTACCTACAACGAAATGGGCACTCATAGAGATAAAAAAAACAACGGCTGTCATAAGAACGGCATAGTACTCAATCGCTTAAAGTTAAAAAAACATTCAATTTCCTCTGTCCCTATTTAATCCCCACTTATCGATTAAATCGTGATGTTAATAAGTATAAAATGTGCAGTTCAAATATTGAATCTACGAGTAAAACAAATAAAAGGAATTTCGATGAAACTGTTACCGAAAAAATAATTAAAAAAACAAAAAAAACTCTTTCTCTATCTCCCAACCCATCGATCCAGGACAACAGAACAGCTTTTAAGGGAACAAAATAAATCCCCATAAGCTTCTATCTGCCCATCCATGTGGTTGCACTGAAAAAGTTTAATTTTATATCCACTTCACTTCGTTGGAATCCACTTGTCAGATTTATTCCTCTCTATTTGTATCCGATTTTATTAAAAAAATAAACCTCAATACTGCAGAGATACACGAACATACATCATCTCCATCTGGATATCAGGTGCAATCTGATATTTCCAATAAAAGATGTATACCTACTCCACGACCTCAGGAACAATATACGATGGACGCGACACTTGTCAATCGTGCCTGTCGTTTTGGCGTAAATCTTCTTTATTTTTGACAGAGACTATTTTGATTTTTTTTTTTTTATTAAAAGAAAAGAAAATATTATTTTAAACACATATCCATGGGGTATAAGCTACGACCTTTTCTCGACCGAGACAAAAGGTCCCCTTCCTTAATGTTTTGACATTTCAATTGGAAATATTAAGGAGATCCATAATCCCGGCGGACATACTCCCATAACTCATGATCAATGGCACAGATATGTTAGATAGTGTAAGTGGTGCTCATTTCTAACTGACATGAGACACATTTATCCTTCGCCTTGAAAGGGGACATATCTGAAAATGAAGGACACTTTTGGGTGAAATATGTGCGCTAACATATGTTGCAGCGATTGATTGTTAAATATGATATTAGCTGAGAAGATGGCTGTATTCGCACAAGTCTGACATTTTATAAAATATTTTGAATCATATTGCGTTGGGTGCTCTTATCCTAAGAAAATTGCAACATAGAATGCGTGTTGAAAAACCAGTTAGGGTAACCCTTCATCTGACTCTCATCCTCGTAAGGGGGCATTTGCGGAATTAATTTTTACCCTGAGCTTGGTGAGCTTCTGTTGTCAATCAATCATTCGCTAAAATTTGTGTAGGTAGTAGCTGAGGTGGACTAGAATGCTTTAGAAATATCAATTTATGCCATGCGTTGGGGATTATCTTATATTTGGCATCAAGGATATGATGAGAAGCTTCAAGTGAGCTAAGAAACCCAACTCGCCATAGCTGCTTTCTGTAATGACTTCAAGTCGCCTGACACCTATAGTGTATATCCAGTTATGCTACAAAAAGAGTTTACACTGGTTTTAACGTTTACGCTCAATCGTAAGCGCATGATGAAGCTGTAATGTCTGTGGGATGATGAGTAGCGACTGTCATATCTAAACTGCAACCAGCAGTAGATGTGATCCAAAGTTGGTTTAATTAAAGTTGCCGCTCAAAGACCCGCCCTCCCTTTTTTAGAAGGAGGAATCTGAAAGGCATCACAATCAGTTTCTTCTACGAAGCTTAGTGGTTGTGTGTCATACTGGAAACAAAGTTCCTTAGACCATATAAGGGTGCATCAATAAGTACCCGTGTTACGAATGAGAACAGAAGTTTTTCACTATTTTTATAAATATGCTTTGTCAGACTCTACAAAATTGACTTCTGTCTCGCTGATGGCTGAATTTTTTCCCTGCAAGTCAAGTTTTCATGATGTGGAACAATAAAAAGCCACAATTTTGGCGAATACTGTGGATGCGGCATCACTTCCCATCGTGGCTCATGCAATTTGGCCACAGACATTTGAAATGAGTGAGCTGGTTCGTTATCATGTTGGAAAGTAACTTTTTTCTTTGTCACATGCGGCTGTGTTTCTGTCAATTTCATATCAAATTGGTCCAATAATTTACTGTAGTACTGCTCTGAAAATGTGTTTTAATTCTTCCATGAAGATTACTCCTTTCGAATCCCGGAAAAAATGTAGCCTTGACCTTTTCAGTCGATAGAACCGTCTTAGTTGTTTTGATTGCCGTGAATGGATCCAAATCTCATCAACCGTGATGACTAGATGTAAAAATTCCTGCGGATTTTTTTCAAAAAGTTCCAAACACAGATTCGAAGTATACAGCCATATCGGCTTGTGGAGTGCTCGTCAGCAAATACGTTCATTACCGTTCCGCATGGTATACCTGCGGCTTCTGCTACTACGCGCAGGGGTCATGTCCCGGACCAATTCAACGACTTCCTCACGTCGGTTGGACGCTCCACATCAAAAACAAGTGTTCGGCCACATTTAAATTTGTTGAATCAATATCTCACGGTTCTCATAGACAGCATCGAACATAGCTTTTATTTCCATCCAAAAATTAAATCCGAATTACGGACTGACATTACTCTGTTTCCACTGTATCAAAAAACACTGATGAATCAATCTCAAATTTTGGATGCCGTCATTTTAAAGACTTTTCTTCGACTAGCCACCTGCTTTTCAAAACGGATACGTATTAGTCCACACTTCAGATGGCTATCGGCTATCATGCTGAACCTTCGGCAAGACATGTGCCTATCACAGAGGACGGTTCTCTGGATCTACATGCTTTCGAATATGCTACAGCAATCGAATATGCGTCAGCTGTATGGTGGACCGATTATTCACGAAAATATGTCATTGCTGTCATTACTATCCCAAAAAACAGTCGCCACAACTTTCCCAGACGAAAAAAGAGTTTTTGCTTTTTTGGAGCCGGTTCGTCCTTTGCAGTCCACTGTTTTGACTGAATTTTTGTTTCGGGCATATAATGGTTTATCCAAGTTTCATCTACAGTAATTAATCGGCGCCAGAGCTCGCATTTATTGCGCCTAAACTGCGCCAACAGAGCTTTGGAAATGTTCATTCGAACACGTTTTTGGTCTGACATAAGTAAACGCGGCACCCAACGTCCGGACAGCTTTCTAATGCCTAAATCTTGATTTAATATGTAACAAACACGTTCTTTGGACATTTTCATAACCTCTATTACTTCTTATTTTAATTCGGCGGTCGTCTAACACCATTTGGTGAACTTTAGCAACGTTATCGTCAGTGGTTGCAGTTTTTTTACGTCTCGAACGTTCATCATCTCCCAAGCTCTTACCGCCACTTTTAAATTCAGCTGCCCAAAAGTTCACTGCGGTAAATGACGGCGCAGAGGCCCCATACACAGAGTCCAACTCATTTTAATAACAGCTCGATACTCAATTTTTCCCATTTTCACAAAAAAAAGCTCATATCGACTCACTCAAAAACTGCGCATCCAAAATGACTGAAACTTCAGTAAGTAACTGTAAAAAGATGCATAACTAGCATGTACTAGCTTTTATTGACGAGTGCCGCTATCTTTTCAGACAAGTCTCGTACACCCTGAACTTTTGACGAGTATGCGGTCCGGTTGTCTTTTTACTCTGGTCGTAGCTTCTATGTAATCTACTTTATCTGTGCAAACGGATGGTTTAGGCAATGGGTAGGTAAGATATAGAGATGGGATCTTCACGGATGGCTTCAAAACCGGTCTAGGGTGCAGCGTTCGTGTCTTTCTGGAGGGCAACAACCAAAGATTCTGATCCTGGTTAGGAATACTTTCGTCTTTCTTGTAAGCTTAGGGCGTCTGTACCAACAGGCAGCTGAGCATAAAGCTTTCCTTGACTCTCTCACCATTTTCATACTAAGTCGAGAATGCAAGACTTCTCTGAATACTGTCGGATATCTCAAATCAATGACCCGTGATTGGGTCCTAGGTCACAATGAGATCACGAGAAATGAGATCCTCGATGAACTTACTAGATAAGGCACATTGCAGAGTTTATCAGAGCCCAAGCCTGTGTTAGAGTGCTGCCTGCTTCCTCCTTTCTCAACCTGGACTAGAGGCCAGGTGTTGCCGAGTAAGTACAACCACATATTCTTTACGGCATCTTTGCAATTTTTTTTTTACCTTCGACTTACCTAGGAATCATGTGGCGAAATATTGAAAATTCAGGAGTAATAAACTTCCGGCCATGCACATTTCGCCATGCCTTCGTATACTTTTCTTATTTTCTCCTACAAGTAGTGTTATAGACTCGTGAACGTTATTAATAATGGACTCTTAAAATGCCTGAGGTACAATTTACAAGCATCGAGTCCTGTCATTCTTTCTTTATCCTGCTTCCCTTTTAGGCAAATAGATTAAAGCCCATCTTTGGGCATCCAAAACCCCTTTTCGAGAAACCATTTCACTAGTCGCAAAACTACAACTCTTACTGCTTCGATGTTCTTAGGTGTTCTGATTGGACGTGCATCTCCAGTTCTTCTTTTTTGCACAGAACGAATTTCCTTGAACATTGTGACCCACAAAAGAATTGATTTACAGTCCGGTACAGAACCCAATGGCGCAATATGAAAGCGATTTCGGAAGGCGCGCTGGGTCGAAACCACCTAAAGGCCGTTGGAAAAATAGACCTCTAAGGTAAATGCACGCTGCTCGTTACTCCAACCCATGATGACAACTGAAACACAAGTTAACAAAACTTTAGGATCCCCTCTCTCGAACGAGACCACTTATAGCCACCTCGAACTCCCATCAGCTTCAGAGAGCTCATTTCGAATAAGGAAGATCTTTTGCCCGTCCTTGCATGTGGTCGAACAAATAGAGAGCATTTGAGCAGTGTTAAAATATTGCTAGTCGCTCGATAGTCATTTATTTGCTTCTTTCACTGGAGAAGTGCAAGTTCATAAAGACGGGGACTGAATAATTGTGTCAAAATGTTGATGACACGCTACTTTATCAAGCATAGATTGCAAAGTTTAACTACTACTGCAGCCTTACTAAACAATTTTAGAGAAAAACTCAAGCAATCAGCAGAAGTCGTTTGATTTCTCCAAGAACAAATTTTCGCAAGCTTCACGGTAAGTGCATTTTAAAGACAATTTGCTGATGCATTATCTTATGGAATTGGTGCAGTCACCTCTCACTTATAGTTCAACGTCTATGCAACACAAAGACGGTGCAGGAAGATTGACAATTTGATATTTTTAATTGTTTTTAGCGTCAGAAAACTCCACTAGTATTTGAATGCTTGTTGCCAACAAAGTGCCACTTTTACCTCCACATGTTGCATGCTGGATAGATTTAGTAAATCCCTTAGCAAGCCTTATGTCCACCCAAACTCCTTCATCCCTTCCTTATCCACTCTCTCCATAACCAGGTTCACTTTGCTGGATTTTGGTAACATAAGATCCATTCCGATAATCAGCCCTATTTGAGAGCCCAGCCGAATAACTCAGTTGCAAAGGAAGTATTCGGATACAAGGATTATAGGCTTTTACCTGCATATAGCAGGTCATTGTGCAGGTGGACCATTTCTTTTTCCCCATGAGAAGGAATAATATCGATTTGTTAAGAAATAAAACAGAAAAATTATTCAGGAGGCGCCCCTATTGGATTTCTATCTCATGTAACCAGATCCTGAATCTGAATCAATCAATCTTCATGAGAAACAAGAGCCTCCGAAGACTTACCTAAGTTTCTTTCCTCCCAATTTCGAAAGCTGAGGTACGGTTGCAGCTAGAGCGTTTCTCGGGAAGTTACTGATAAGTCGTGAGTTATCAAAGCTGCGATGAAATGGGTCTATAGACTTCCTGGAGGTAATAATTACTGAAAAAGGTATCTTAAGAGATTTAATGCAAAAATCAAATTGATCACATTGCGGTAGACGCAAGTCATCCCTCCCGTATTCTGATCATCCAAACATATATTGACTCGGATCATCACGTTGTCGCAGCCAATGGGCGAATGAGGATGAATGAAGATATAACGTAGAAAAGTTCCAATCGCTAGAAAATCTTCACCGAACAAGTATCCCAAAATCACCCTCAATGCCACCAGCATTAAATACAGAAGATAAGTGGGAAAAAGAACCTGTCAAGGCAAGAAGATCCGTACAGAAACCCGTAGAGATGAAGAAGGAAACCGTGTAGTAGAGTCACAGTCGGTGCAGAGAATATTGGAAAACTTTTTCTGCAGACTGTATAAAGGCCAAGAAGGAAAACATATCGCTTTCTGGCAGAATTGATTACTCAACTTAGAAGATGATACCAAAAATTTCCGTCATAAAAAGGAGAGTCCCTCAATTGAACCAGCTATAGAGGCATAAGTCTCTTCAACATCGCATACAAGATCTTATCTGCCGTATTGCATGAACGTCTGAAATCCTTTGTCAATAACCTGATTGACCCCTATCAGTTTCAGACCAAAAAGGTCCGCAATCGACCAAATCTTCATACTCCGCCAGATCCCTGAAAAAAACTCAAGAATTCCAAATCGATACCAACCAGCTTTTCACCGATTTTAAGACCGCATATGATACGAGTAAAATTTATAAAGATGAGCTATATAGAGTCACGTCTGCCGAGCACGTCCGTTTATGTAAAATGACGATGGAGAACGCTCACTGCTGCGTCAAGGTCGGCAATGACTTAACCGCGATCTTTGATGTCGAAAAAGTGTTTAGACGAAATCACACACTGACAGGTGACTTGTTTGACATCACAATTGAAAGAATTGTGCGGAACTCATAATGAATATCGGAGTCACAACCTTTCGAAATTCTGTGCAACTGCTGGCGTACGCCCATGATATCGAATCGAGAACTCAGCGGACTCTCAGAGGTACGTTCGCTACTATTAAAACGAACGCTGCCAAAATGGATTTAGCGGTAAATGAGACAAAACTAAGCATATGCTGTCAACAGGAAGGGACACAGAACATCGATAATTTCGAGGCAGTAAGGGGCTTTGTCTAATTTGTCTTCTGTATAAATTCTGCCAACAACACCACAGCAGGAATAAAACGAAGAGGTACTCTTGCCAATCGCTGTTTCTTTGGGCTAAAAAGACAATTGAGTAATAAGGCCCGATCCCGAAAAAACTAAAGACACTCTGTATAAGATTTTGATCACCCAAAACTGAAGCATGGACTCTATCGAAAGCGAATGGAGACATCCTCAATCGTTTCGAAAGAAAAATCCTTCAAAAAATATTCTATCCCGTTTGCATTAATGGGCTTTGGGGGAGAAGATTCCACGAAGAATTGTACAGTACATCGACTTAGTCAGAAAACTGCTCATCAGTGCCGTGAGATGGGTAGGACGGGTAGAGTGGATGGACACCAATGCTACGGCTCGCAGAATCTTCGAATCTAATCGGGATGGACAACGCAGTAGAGGAAGAGCTCACCTTAGGTGGTGGCCGTGGTATAGTGGTACTAGCAATCGCTTCTCACTCGGAGGGTCAAGGTTCGAATCCTAGCCACGACAAGCTTTCATTTGTGTAATTGGAACTCAGTCAGAAAAATCTGCGAGTGAAGGCATAACACTGACATGTAGATTTGGCTGTTGTAGGGTTTTCAAGCACAAAACAACCGTTAAAAAAAATTCACAACCTCACATTTCGAGAGAAGAAAAATCTCTCCGTCCTATTGGGACTCCCACCCCTACATCACAAACTTTCCTTTCTCCTCCTTCTATCTTTCCGCCCGCGCCAAGGCAACAGTAAAAGGGTATCATAACCCCCTTAGGCGCGCGTAAATTATAAAAAAAAAAAAAAGGTGGCGCGTACAAGTGGAAGTGGACCTCAATTGACTTGCGCAACTGGGGATATTTAGCTGGGGAGCGGGCTGCCTGGAGAGGCTTTTAGTAGAGCAACTACTTAAGTTGGTAAGTAATGTAAAACGCTCTATGCAGACAATCAACATGAGCCCAAAAAGTGTGGCAGTAACCCAAAGCAAAATTGAATTGGGTTTTTTCCAGTTAAGGTGTGTCATAAAGGCAATATTTCTAGGAACGGTTCTGTATAGTATATGGAATCCTGAGCCAAGTACCCATTAACATGTTGGCAAAGCTTGAATACTTTAGTCATCAGGCATGAACTAATATACGTATATATGGTGGACAGCCTTGGGCAAAGAGTTCAACTATTTTACACTAAAAATGGTGCAAAGGTCAGCCTACTTGTGTATCAGCGGCGCTCTAAGATTTACCCCTTTGCTACACTAGACATACTTTCTTGCTACCTTCCTTTTGAAATCTATGAGAAACAGATGGCAGTCTGTAGTCCCAGTCACATTGCAGTGGACCAGTCCCAGGCCAGACCACTCATCCATAATTTTGTTTAAATTCCTTGCAGTGAAGACTGTGAAGACTGATGAAGAAAGATGTATTCTTCGAGCAACTCCCATTGGGTATCTTTTTGTACATACATGTAGGGATCCCGGAGAGGCAAAATAAAAAAAAGACAATATTATCCCTTTTGAAAAAAGAACACCAAATAATGTTTTTATTCGTTTTAAGTTCAAAAAGGTTAAAAATAATAAAAAGTTCACAACTCGCGCCTGTCTTTGGTATTGTCTTTACGTCGTTCTCCTTTCATCTGTGTCAGTTTCTCTTGTTCCGTCTTCTTCTTCGTCGTTGTACTCATTGTCGTCGTCTTCGATCTGTTCCATTTTCAGTTGGTGATGGTGTGGCATTGCCAATAGTTACCATCCTACATACATTTTGTACAAATCATTGTAGCGTATTTGTAGCGAAAAGTTTGGGAATTTTAGAGGCTGTTGCATGGCTAAAATAGAGCTTGATATCTACTGGGGATATCTCAATTTGTACTGATACCCAACCAGCTATTAAATCCCAAAAATTGGCTTAACTAGCACCAATCTCCCAATGAGATTACCAAATTGTTCATAATCCAAATTTGTTGGGCATCTGGACATCGAAATATTCGGGTAAACTGTAAAGCCGTTGAACTTGCCAAAAGTAGCATAGTCATAGACCTTCATTCCATCTTAGGAATGCCACTTGCTTCATATAAACTCATTCTCAAGATGGATATAATAGATGAGTCCCTTATCTGTGAAACATATACAAAGGACGCTATCACTCATCTGAATGATTCCTCCTTTAAAAATCTTGACACTGAGATCCAATGGTATCGCAAAGGGGCTTTTTTGGGTCTATGTACTATAGGCTGCAGCTGGGCCTAACCTCATTGAGACTGTCCATCATTCATCAATCATTGGTATCAGCGGCTTCAACGTAACGCACCGTGTCTAGTGGGTTAAATGTACACCATTCGTTCGCAATCCTCATGAAAATGTTGACTGTTTGCAGCGTTCATCCATCAACTAGACAATAGTGTTGCAGCTATACAGGACTTTCCTATTAATAAAGATATCATCGCCAAGGTTTCAGAACCAGATGTGCATCTTCGCAGAGCTATGGGATTTAGCCGGTTATAAACAGGTTGGCCGACCGAATTTTGTCTTGTCGAGTCTATAAACATTCTTCTCGTCACTGAATTAAAATCAGCACCCTATGGAGGGCCATCTGGTAGCCTGTTTGCGGTGTTGGCACTGGTCTTAAGTGCCTGATGTACCTGATGTTGTGGCAGTATCTTGCGGTTATGTTGTGGTCTCTAATCGCAACGTATTGTACTAAAGGTTCCCTTCAGATACTTTTCGTGGGATTTCTATAGGAGTTGCAGATGTAGTGCTGGACATGAGCAGACATTAGAGAATTATTTCTTGAATTCAACTTATTTTGAAGTATAAACTTAATTTCCTTCCATTTTACCGGATATACCTTTCAATATTTCCATTTTATTGACGACAACTAACTCTACATATTTATAGAACTATTCCAAAGTCCCATTAATTGTTGATGTAAAATTTAAAAACTTTTTAAGCTAGTCAATAGAAAGAAATGGGAAAACTTTTTATATTTCTGATTCAGCAACTCCGACGTTAATTTCAACTTAAATCTAAAGTATCGATTTTTCATACTTCATTACGCTTGCTCTACCTCCAAAAAATTCACTTAAAATTCTTCATCAATCCAAAGCACCACTAGCTACGTACTTCTTCTGAGCCCCAACCCCTTAGCTATTCAGCATTTTAATCCAAAAACCCTGTAAAGAACAAGCCCTCTGCATTGATTTCTTCAGCTATTCCCCTATTAGCCGTCACTCAAATCCAGGGTAATTAAAATCTCCTAAAATCGATTCACCACCCTCCACAATGACGACATCGTTTCTAGCACCCTTTACATCCTCGTACTTTTAGTATAGCAACGTTTATAAGTACACACCACACACCCTTTTACAACACGGTATCAGCAACAGCAGCAGCAACTATAGTAGTACTACGAGTATATTCTTCTGAGGCTATTCCAGAGTTTGGGGAGCCCAGAATCGCCTGTCAATGTGCCTGTCGGACAGGAAAAAGGATTTCAGATTTTCCTTCGACCATCACATCCAATGTTCGAGTGTTGTACGAGTAGTGTATTCCGGTTTGTGTCATACTTCAGATTTCCAGATTTCTCCTCATCCAATTTCGCATTTTGTCCCTATCGCATCCTGTGATTGCTATTACTGGATTAACGTCTTTCTCTGTGGAATACAATTTTCACTCGTACACGTCATCTGTAGGAGTTGTGAGTCTCGGTTTGCTTGTGAGTTAGAATCCACCACCCCCCGACGACGACGACAACGACGACGACGACGTGTTGAACGTCAATCAATCAATGGCCGTCGGCTTTGTTTATGTCTCTATTAATTACCACTGAAGATGACAGGGGGTGAAAAGAGGGTGGAAGCGGTATTTTCGCTTTTCGCTTTTCGTTTTTAGTTTTTGTTTTTGTTTTTGTTTTTTTTGTTCGATCTGAAAGCCTTTAGTCGTTTTTAGACAGCGCCAACCAACCGTATATCCGGGATAGCGTTGAGCTGCCAAATCCCAAATCCTTGGGGATGAAGTGTTGTTCTATTAATTATGAAACGAATGTAAATAGATATCCATTATAATGGTTTTCCCAAACTCAAATGGGTGGGGGTGCGTCTCGAAATTAAATCCTTTTCCAGAGACTTACGAGTCCATAAGGAACACGCACCGGCTTTGCTTTGGTATAGTCCATGCGGATTGAAGCAACTGGGTGGCGGAAGTGACAACGGGCAGTGGTGAATTTAGAAAGTTTATCGATTTCTTTAAGTGGGCCTACTACAGTGAATAATGAACAACTGGGGAGTAATGCTCTGTTACCAATGGAGATATTGACATTCACTGGACTCGTAATTGCCTGGACTGGAAGTTGAGCTGAGTGGCAAAATTTATGAGCAGCAATATGGATTCTAATGACGTACATTACTTAATGAGATGGCAGTTCGGAACACTTATTGCGTTAAAAGCATATTGGCAATACGTCAATTATTTCAAAGTCCCCGTGGGAGAAGATTCAACGGAAAATCGACGTAAGCCATTGTATTCGAATGGCAGTTTAATGAACCAGAAGAAGTCCTTTAAATCGGAGGTCAATGTTTCAATCAATGGGATTGGGTCAATACCATTGGCATTCGAATTTGGAAATGTTGCTTTAAAGTTGGTGGAGACTATGACGTCAACAAAAGATGACTGAATACACCCACTGGTCGCAAAGAAATACCCAAAGGGATCTACTGCCAAATCAAGGAATTTTGTACACAAAGTAATTATGTATAAAAGGTAAAGTTCAACAAACTGATTTTTTAATTCTTTGTAAAGTTTAAGAAAAGCAGATGGTTTTATTTAGAGTTTTTTCTTCCTAGAGTTTGTTTTTGCACCGCGTTCTTTCAAATCGACTAACAGATGTTTTTAGGGAGAACAATAATTTTGAGGACATTTGCACCGAATATTGCAGGATGTTCGCCTTTTAATTTTTTAAATAATTTAGGTGGGTGGGTAAAAATGGCTGTTGGAAAGACCACCTACTTAGGCCTATTGGCCCATTGTGATGCCACGTGGATCTGTGATCCTCTTACAAATGGAACTAATTTGAGATTATGATGAAGCGTAGGAGAGTGTTAACGTCAATGTTCTTTAGATCTTCAGCTCCTAAGTGAAGTTTTCTTCTCTGGGAGAGAACTGGACATATGGAGTAGGTGGAGGATTGTATCTTCTTCTTCCTCGTCCATGCAGTTTCTATAGAAATCGTTTGTAAAAGCGTGAAGCCTTCTTGCATGCTTCCCGATAAGGCAGTATCCAGTGATGACGCCTATGGTGTCGCTGAGATGTTTCCTATTCAGAAGGGTCAGACTCTTAGGGCGATTCAGATCCAGCTTTGGCCAGACATGTTGGTCCAACAGTCCACCTAAGGTCTGTTCTTTTGTTAGCATCCAGCTTTAATATTGATTTGCACGTAGTGTTAGGTATACCAATGCTACCCTTTTCCGGTAGAAAATTCTGTGGCCCGGCACCCAACAAAGGTGAAGGTTGAATTGCTCTGCCATTCGGCAATCAAGGGCGATTTTAGAATTTTGTACATAGAACTGAGTCCAAAGACTTGATAGCCGCCAAACTATCCGAAAAGATATGGATACCCTTTGAAGACATCACGTTTTTTTTTCACCCAGAACAATATTTCTTTAATCGCCAAAATCCCGCCTTGAACACGTTACAGTGATTTGGAAAAAGGAAGAAGAGGCTTAGATTTAGCCTATCTGAGAAAACACCGCCATCAATTCATCTGAATAAAAGTGAATTGACTTCTCCTCCATGAAAGCATCTTCCTTCCGAAAGGATCTAGAAGGCAAGATAACTTGGAAGTCTTTGTCAAACCAAAGTTCAGGTATGGTGTAATCGATGTTCTCTGTGAGAAGTCTTAATATATTAAGAATATTAGCGTGGCCGAATAAATTATTTTTCCAGCGTGTAGTCGCTCTAAAGCGAATAGCTGCAGTCACAGCTACTTGCCTGCTGAAGACATCGAGGGGTTTCACAGAAACAGAAACAGAAACGCTTATGCATTGACAGGCTGTTCTTTGGATGCTGGTTAGTTTGCTGCAGTAGACTCCATTGTCTAAGGCCGTCCACCAGACAACAACCCCGTATTGGTCTTATGACCAAGATGTATAGCCAGTGGATTATGCGAGGTTTGAAGACCCCATTTGTTCCCAATGGCTTTTTTGCAGGAGAATAAAGCTACTGTAGCTTTCTTGACTCTTTCTTGAATGTTAGGTTTCCAGTTTAGTTTCCTATCAAAAATGAGACCCAAATAGTTTGCTGTATCGGAGAACACTAAACTGGTACCGTTTATTGAAGGAGAGTCTATAGTTGGAATTTTTTATTTCCTGGAAAGGAGGACAAGATCAGCTTTATGGGGGTTAATTCCCAATCCACAGCGTCTGCCCAACGGGTTAATCTGTTGAAATTTAGTTAAAGGAGTTCTTTAATGGTATTAAGCTGCTTACCTGATATGGCTATAGCAGCGTCATCCGCATAGGAAGTCACCCATCACAAATCACACCATGCTGCCACCCGCTTCCAGGTATATCAGAGATGGGGAGAAAGGATATTGTCTTGCGGCGTGCCTCTGCTGACACATCTTTTAGCAGAAGTCCCACACAGTTTGGAGTTGATTATCCCGCTACTTGGCATAAGATTGATCAACTCTCTAAGTAAGAGTCTATGTCCATTCTGTACTCTCTATATTGTAGACATCGTTCGATATGGCTAGTCAGTGAATGTAGAGCAATTTCCACCGAATTTCCTTTAGAGTAGGCATGTTGAGCCCTTGTCAAAAGTCTTGGATCTTAGCTCGTATATGGATATCAATCAGTCGTTATAGAGTTTTCAGAAGGAAAGATGATAGACTTATAGGTCTGAGGTCCTTTTGGACAACATGAGAGCATTTTCTGCATTGACTCTCCCCATGATGGAATGTGGATCAGTTCTACACAGCTTCACATGGTATTCTCTAGTGTGGACAGAATATTATCTGAGGACTCTTGTAGCTCGGCAGGTATTATAGCGTCAGGACCAGCAGAAGCTATGCAGAGCACAGAGCAGTTTGTCTCTATTGTAATCAGACCGTGAATTTTTTTCACGGCCGCAGTAGTCATGGTAGGGTTGCTACTAACAGTGAATAGGGAGATATCTGGAAAGTGGGTGTCCAGTAGCAGGTTGAGGGATTCATCACTTAATGCTGTCCAAGAGCCATCGGTTTTTTTCAAACCACAAGGCATCATAGGAGTTGTAGAGAGGATTTTTTTTAGCCGCCAACCTCAAAGGCTTCTGTAATTTTGTTACAGAATGATCTCCAGGATTGTTGCTTTGCCTTCGTTAGTCCTTTTCTTATATATGATGAGGGATTTTTTGAATGAGTCCCAGTCAGTCACTTTCCTTGTGCTTTTTGCTAGACTAAAAAGTGCTGATGTCCACCAGTGCGGCTTTTTCTTGCAGGAAGCAGTTAGAGCCAGAGCAAATTCCATGAATTCCATGTCAAGCTCGTTGGTGTCACGCTGGAACTTTGAGAGTTCAGAGGAAAGCATTTCTGACAGTATTCCTCTGTATTTTGGTCAATCAGTTTTCTGATAATTTCGGAATGCTGGTTGTTTGGAAGAAGCATCACTCAAGCTGAATTGGATATAACGGAATTGGATGGGTGTCCAGACGATACCCTCCAGTTCTTTAGCATTTTAGTGATGTTGTCGGAGACAAGAGTGATATCTAGCACTTCCTGTCGGTGTCTTGTTATAAAAGTGGACTCATTGCCAATGTTGCAAACAATGGGGTTAGTGCTTTACTTATAATACTCGTATAATCAAAAAGTGACTCACCTCCATCATTGATGTCGTTTCTGTCCCATTCCGTGTGATGAGCGTTACCGTCGTACTCGATGATGAGGCCAGTTTTTTGCCTTCCAGCCTGTACCACCCTTTCTAAGTTATCACCAGGGAGAGGGCTCACATGATCGTGGCCAAGGTATGCCGATGCCAGCCAGTAGAAGCATTTGGCAATCTCTAGTCTGTGTTAAGTCGGTGTCGCTGAGGTTATTAAGAAAAAATGCATCAAGGCTACGTTTCACTAATATACTAGTTCTAAACTTATCTTTGTCTTTTGTATAGAGCGGAGCATATACAGGTGTCCCAAGTCTAGGGATGAAGCCTTCTACGATCAATGGTTCCTGGATTAGGATAATGTCTCCTGCGTTTTTGGAAAGACACAGAATAAGTGCGGCTGAAGCCTTTTCTGAGTGATGAAAATTAATCTGGAGAAATCGTATCATTGCTACAATTTACCAGAATAGCCTCCACCATGGTGCTGTTCAAGTCCTCCGATTCTGAAGATGTGCCCAAGAGCTCATCTTTTTCCTCTGATCGTATGGGATTTATTTTTGCTTCGGTTTCCATTTCCGATAGGATGTCAGAAGAGGAGACCGACGGCTAAATTGTCGCCTCAGATAAATTGGAGTCGTCGCTATTCATTTCTGGAAAGGATACCCACTCTCCAAGATCTAAGGTTGAGTTGAGTTGTCAGCATCCAGCTCATTCCTTTTAATTGACCCTTAGGTGAATAGACTCGAAACCGAACCATATTATGCCTTTAGTCTGCGCTAGAAGGCTAAGGGATTCCATATTGATCACAATCAACGCGCATCTACTCGTATAAGGGCCCCTTAGTTCTTCCAGTTTCGCGACTTTCCAGTTATGAGTCGAAAGAGTCGGGTTGCTGCGTTCCTGATGATTTTCAGAATGCTCTCCTAAACTACCTATGGCTTTCGTCAAAAAATCAAGGCATTTTTTATTGGCACATGTGATAAGCTTGACCTGACCAACTGCTACCGTTCAAGTGTTATCGATCCGTCGGTGTCATTTCTGTTGATTATTGCGTCTTTTAGGATTTCGCTAAAAGACCTCAGAGATGTGCTCTTGGATAGCCCAGAGGTTTTGGTATTGTAGGTCTTGGGCCTCTTGGGAACCGTCACTCCGTGAAAATTTAGTTTCAGACTCGTTTTGTGTGCCTTTAGAGGATAGTGCAGCATGGCTTGCCATAGTTTTACTTCGGCTCCACAATTCAGGAGCCTTGACAGCCGTCATCATCAAGATTTTCATCCTTCTGACAAACAGACTGTTTCATTACATTTCTTAGATGGCAATTAGATCTGTTTTGTTGCAATCAAGTCTCTCCAGTAGAGACATATTCAAAGTGCGATCTGACTTTCGTCGTCTTTTATAGTAGATCCATCTTCATCGGAGATTATTTTTGGTCTCACAACTTTGTGGTGCAGCTAACTGCCAACGTTAAGAGTTCAGCTCTTTCTTGGACCCGTTAGGTAAAATAGCCTGTATATATTTCAAGTTCGCGTCAAATGCTAGCATCAGCTCCTCCTGTTGACGCCAGGAATCCTCGCTTATCAGCTTTTACATATGTTGGTTTACCTTACAAGCGCGATTCAGGACGAAAATTTGAAAAAATCAACAGCGGACGAACTCCCAGCTAGCTAGCGATACAGCTACATTAAGGCTCTTAATCTTGTGATCCTCTTTCAGGTCACGTTTGAAATACTCAAGGCTCAGATCTGTTTCAATATTTCAAGGGAAACAGTTCGGTTTTCAGAGGAGGTGGTGGCAGAAAAACCAAATTAGGTCAATGGCAGCATTTATAACCACATATGGGGCTTCTGACACCGGTGTAGCCGGACTTTTGTGAGTAAGGGGTACCACAAAGTTCCTGATCTTCCAGGTTGGAGTTTAGTCGTTGACTCAATTCTTCGTCCGTATAAGATAAAAATAACAAAAAATATGGTAAGGAAGCTTTTGATACCAATGATACCACCTATGCTACTCATAAAAAGCAGAGTGTTTTCGATACGGCATGCGGTATGCTAAGTCTTTTAATACACCACGTGCAGTCGAACAACTCGCGGATACCCTAGGTTGCAATTAAGCAGACCTAACCGCAATCCAAAAAAGTGCGAGCAAATAGCCCGGGTGAAACAAGGATAAAAAGCTGACGCATAGTAGCTATATACATATACTAGGGTGACTTAGGTAAGAAGTCCTGAAAAAAACCACTCTCTTCATCATCAACCTAACATATGTACGCCCCAATTGAGGGAATGGTGGCGTCAAGAATTTCTTTTATGAGTTCCTTCACAAGTGATATGCTCCATGTGCTAATCATGAAAGCAAATATAGCCATCAAGTTATCATCTTCGATTTGGACTTATCGGCTTCGCTTCGTAACGAAATGTCATTGAAGTAAGCACGTGGTTCCCGCATCCGGACACAGAAAGATCTGGCGGTCACATCGCAATCAATGCAAGGCGCGCTTTGGGAAGCAAACATTTTTGTAGCCAAAGTACGAACGCGGATATCACGTACCGCGAGAAAAAGAGGACATACTATGTATAGAAGTTTGAAGTCGAAAGGCTGCAATCACAAGAAACTGCCAAGGTTTTGCCGATCAGACGTCCCTTAAACTCGGTCGATGTCCTGCCAACATCTTGCCTCGAGGCCCAGTGGTAAAGTTGTCGACAGCCATTTCGAAGCCCATAGTTTGACATCGAACGTCGGTTGGCATAAGCAGAGAAAGGAGTTCATAAATAGCACTAGGAGCGGTTCGTGAACTCTACGAACAAAAAGAATGGATCAAGAGAAGCGCAAGAATGAGGGTCGATTGTTATTACAGCAAGAAAGGCGTTTACCAGTAGGTAAAGAGATAATGAGAGGTTAGCTAGGTATGATATGAAATTTATATTTTTGAAAATGAGGGCGCCTAATTAAAGATTCGTAGTCAGTGCTGAGGATATTGAAAAACCAATTCAGCGGACTGTTAAACGGCAGTGACCATCAACATTCTGCCATCAGGCAGAACGAACTTTGACGATGATGAGCAATAATTCTTTCCACCCCCGACCTCGACAAAGGACAGCCACTTCTAAACTTAAGTCCAATAAGGCGTACTTACGGCATAGTTGCAGAATTGTTCAAGGCAGTGGGAGATGGCTTTAAGGGCGAATCGAAGGATTTCTATAATATGGTCAGACGAATGGAACCTCACCATTGTATTTCCGATCCTGAAGAAAGTAGACTCCCTTTTCTGGCCGTATATGCAATCGTCACAAACCTTTTGCCAAACAAATGATTGGTGTTTATCAGTGTGGTTTCAGATCTGGTAAGTCCACTATTGATCGGATTTTTACATTACGGCAGCAATGTTGACAGTAAGGCCGTCATTGATATCGTATATCGTGAAGAATTACGTGAAGCTACGAGTATGTCCGGTTTCAGCATCTTTGCTAAAGTTCTTCGGTTCACCATGGAGAAGAGTCGTTGCTTCGTGATGGTGGGTCGTGATTTTACCGATACTTCGTTTCTGATAAGGCGATCCACTATCATGAGACTCTTTAAAATACGAGTAGTACTTGTTAGCATTGTGTAAGCCAACGCCAGAGACACAATCTTTCAAAAGTCAGTTTATCTGCCTGCCTAGGCCGATGACATACATAAACAGATATCATCGGCAGAGTGGAGCTGTTTGTTGGGCATTTCCAAGTATTGAAGCCGACGGAGCAAAGATGGGTCTGGCGGTAAACGATAGAAAAACGAAGTCCCTACTGCCGGAACATCGATGACTTGGACAAGACAGGACGTAACTATAGGCAGTTATTACTTCGGAAGAAGCAAGGATAGTTATATAGATGTAGAACATGTTCTAATTCCTCATTTATACCACAGGGGCATGGAACTTATTAAAAGAATTGATGCAAAGGCGACTGTTTATTGCAAGGGAAAAGTGCTAACCGTGATCTGAACAGGCTTTAAGGCAAAGTGACATAACTAACTAGTCAGAGTTCATCAAATTAGATGCCTCGGACATATAGAACGATTGGACATCGTACAGAAATAGCGTGACGTGAGAAATTCCGAAGAAGCTGGCAAACTACTGACCGGAAAAAGAGACAGTACCAACATGCTTGTAATATCCTTGGTCA
Organism: Volucella zonaria; assembly: GCA_963966105.1. Taxonomy (NCBI): domain Eukaryota; kingdom Metazoa; phylum Arthropoda; class Insecta; order Diptera; family Syrphidae; genus Volucella; species Volucella zonaria. The sequence goes on along the minus strand of OZ014533.1, from coordinate 165,785,134 downwards.
CAGTCTTAACAATTCGAGATACGAGTATGTGGAAAGTACATATCCGCTATTTCACCTTAAGTCCGAAAACACGCTTTTGCACAAACAGTTGAGCATTGGAGCTCACTTGCTTCGACAGGTCTGCTAACCTATGTTCCTTGAGCAAGAAATCAGAAACCCCATTGACCTTCATTCAAGTCAAAGTTTAAGACAGTGCGGTGTTCTGTCACTGTGGAAAATATTCATCGGCAACCGAGCCGCACAAATTCATGGGCTCTCCAGGGGTGTAGTGTGGAAGCACATGCCCTCAGAGTCCAATCCTGCCAATTTAACGTAACGAGGAATTTATTCGTAAGCTATAATCGGAAACAAAATGTGGTGGCATGGACCAATGTCCCTGAGGCAACAATGGGAAGCAGCCTTCCCGAAGAACCAGAAGGAGAACTAGGGTACACATCGTCTTGGAAGCGGAAAAGATTGTCATAGATGAAGTGACAAATATTCAAGACTACAGAGGGCGATAAGAATCATTTCTTATTGCTTAAGAGGAACCCGAATAAGGAATAGACAGTGGACAAAGAGCAAACAAATCATTTGTAACCCGATATGGAATCCGAAATCCAATGAACTCTCGGATGCATTCGAACCGATTCTTGATTTATACGTCGATTACAAACCTGATCCCCTTGATGCAATTTCAAAGTTGCCTCCAGTCCTAGACAACATGTTCGATGCTACTACCAGTGGCGATGGCAATCTACAGAGGTGCAAGGATTATGATCCTAAAATCAATCTACCTGTATATATCCTACATACCAATGAGTCACTCGCAGATGTGCAAAAGTTGCACTATTTAAAGCCTAGTGTGAGCAGTGAATCCGTAGGACTTCCTCAATCTCGTCCCATCGACTAGGATAATTACGTGCGGGCATGGGACATCCTCAAGGAGCGCTACGACCATAACAGAGTTTTAGTCAACATTCAAGTCAAATTATTATTTGGACTAAGGGTACTCACCAATTCTAAAGGGGATACTTGACACGTCGCACTTGATCATCCGCTCGTTAGGGAATCTTGGCTTGCCGGTTAGTCAGTGGGATGTAATGGCCATTTTTATTATTCTCCCAAAAATTAGCTCCACGTGCGTAGTAACTCTGGGAGGAGAAGTTGAGCGTTTCCAAAGAACCTCCTACGTTTAGGGATTTTGTTGAGTTCCTTCAATGTCGTTTTCGTTCCCTTTAAGCTGTTGAGCAGCAAGCTGGTGATAATTGAATATAATAGGAAAAGTGAAGTCGGTTTCGCAGCAATTACATATACTCCAGGTGCCGAAGAAGGACATCTGTTGCAGATTGTGTCAGACTGCACACGGTTTCTCCAGATGGATATAATGGGCCGTTGGCAAACGGTTTGTACGGTTACGGTATTCGAGAATTGTTTGGCTTACAGCCACTTCAAAAATAGATGCCCAAGTGCACAAAGTTGTTATTTTTGCAAGCAACGAGACCAAAATTTGCTGTGCGATGGCATGTTCAACAAAGCGCAAGCAAATCAAGCTCGATCAATACCAGAACCGTCAATATCTTCCAGTAATGATCCGCAGCACAGGAGGAGTCAGGGGCGGCCGATAAGCTTGCACAATCCAAATGCAGCCGAGTTTCAACCGAGTTCTTCATAAACCAACAAGTTCCATATCAATGCTGGATTTCAAGTACTGTTGGCAAGAGCTTTACTTAACGTGAGGACATCGACGGACGGATCTCTAGCAATGAGGGCATTAATCGATCCAGGCTCTGAGGCATTCTTTATAAAAGAGTCGGCAATGCAATGGCTGAACCTTAAAAGAAGACAAACATTTGTTAGCATTCGTTGATTGGGGTTGGCCAGCAGTGGTACAACACACAAGGTCGCTGATTTAGAATTTAAAGCGTTCACAGGAAGGTGATAGCATTAGTTTTAAAATCACTGACTGGGATTCTTCCGGCCCAACGTATGATTGTCGACAAATGCTATCACCTGGAGCATTTACAGTTGATGGATCCCACCTACCATCAGCCAGCAGCAAAAGTCAACATGTTGTTGGGTAGTGATGTCTAGGGAGAGCTAATACTCGGGGATGTTATCAGCAGCACTGATGACAAAGGGTCTAATACACAGAAGACGCAATTGGGTTGGATCCTGTTCGGAAACTTGGAGTAACTCAGGTTTATAGTTTTTCCTCACAGATAGATTTAGATACGACGTTGCGAAGCCTTTGGGAAATCGAAGAGCAACTACAGGAGCAACACGAAATTGACGAAGACGTTCAATGTGAGCAGCATTTTCAAAGCAACATCAAATGGTTACCTGACAGACGTTATAACGTCCATTTACAATACCCAAGTATGGGTCCAACATAATTTGGCGAGGTTAGACGTTTTCTGTAATTGGAGAAGAAACTCCAAGGCGACACAAAATTGAAGATAGAGTACACTCGATGTATGTCGGAATATATCGGTGGATGAAACTGATATGGTTCTGTCTTCACCGCTTCATTTTTTTATTCCCCATCAAGCGGTCTTTAAGGTACCCAGTAGCACCACTAAATCGAAAGTCCTTTTTGGCTCAACTCTCTTTTGGCTCTTCCTTAAACGACATGTTGATGGTGGGCCCCAAAATGCAAGCAAATTACGGGAGATTTAGAAAGGATGTATGGCCAAATACGTGTGGACCAGAGGGATGCTAACTATCAACTCATCTTATAGACGGAAAATCCGCAGCAAGGATCGAAAATATTCCGTCTGGACATAGTCGCATTCGGAACAGCCACGGCACTACGAGTATTTATCTCAAACAGGGTCTTGTAGAAACTTGCCGACGATGAAGAGTCAAGATATCCGGCTCGAAGGACCAACATGAACCTTGGTGTGATGAGTTGCTGTAATTTACAAAAAATGTTAAATAAAACAACTTATAGATAAACTTATCTGTTTATTCATTCTCTAACTATACCAATTTGTCTAGTGTTATAAATATTTAGAATTCCATTTTATTTGTTATTTAGACGGGTGTTGTGTACTCTGTGTCCTTTAAGAGGCAATTTTTCCCAACCTGCCTATGCTGGTAGCCTTTAAATACTTTAGTAATTCTTTTCAGTACATCGTCATGTAAAAGTAATGAAATGTAGGAAATGCTTACAGCTAAAGCTGCATAAATACACCAATTGAAAATGAATTCAATTATTCATAGCACACAGCTGCAATATTTACCCAGGACCGTCTCATAAACCCAACAAAATAACAGAATTAAAGACTCTGGGGACGAAAGGAAAATACACCCGGAAGCGGTCTTTAAATTTAGCATTGCCTCGGACTTTAATCAATACACGCTAACATGTGTTCTTCAGCGCGACTGGAGGAGGGCAGAAACAGAGGGTAGCTGTAGTAGGTATCAACATGTTTTCCATTTCCCTCAGTTGGCGGGGAAATATCCCTTTGTCCCAAGTCAACCAGGCAAAACAAAAAATCGAAAACTTAACGAAACTCCAAAGAGTCCGATTCCGAATTTGAATCCGAATCAAGAATATACACACGCAAGGGATTATGCAATAGTTGAATGTGGGGAATACTCGTACGAGTACGTGCATGTTGCCGGCAACATTTTCCTTGGCAACATTTCGAAATTACCACTGCGCAGGACATTAGCTAGTCACACCAGCAGAGCACCGACACAATGTGATACAACAAATTGAATAGGAAACAGCCGAAATCGAGGATTAGATACTTGTACTCGTGCCGGAGGTCAGTGCATAGGCCGATTTGACAAGGCCTCCTTTACAGGTTGCAATTTCCTTAATTAATTATCTTTTTATGTGATTTCGGCCGTTTTATTGTCCTGATAAACACATTTATGGCACACATGCCCTGATATTGCGATCTATTTTCTCATTATGCGGTCGTAAATCAAAGTCAGCGAACCAAAGGATGGGGTGGAACAAGGAACACGTTGTGGTAGAGTCTTGAAACGACCGACGAATGTGACCTTTAAGTTTAAGAAATCGATAGACGAAAGCGGTCTCTCAGGCCGGACGGATTTTCGGTCTGGTAAAAGTTCTTTTATTTTTATTATTTTTATTTTTTTCTTTTTCCTTCTCCGGGGGTTTGAAGGTCGTTCTTTTGGCAGAAAACGAAGGAACTGCTCACATTGATGGAGGAAAAAAGACAGAATAAGGAACGACTCATAAACTTGACTGACAGCCGCAAATTATAAGTTATGATTTGAATGAATGATTTATTTTGGTGTTTCATTTTTGTTGGAGCCGATGTTGGTGTGATTGGTCATGTTTCATGGTGGTGTTGTACTGTTTTCGGTTCGTAATTACTGGAGATTGGTTGTTGTTGTTTCTTCTGGGTTTGTGGTTGCTGGTCAGCTTGCTATTTTATGATAAGGAACCACACGCGTAGAAAGGTATCTAGCGAAGGTTTGAGATTTATTGAAGTTTTAGCATTAGGATTTTGATTGATTATGTTCGTTGAGTGGCACATGCTCTACGAGCTACGAGATATCCGTATATTGGGAAATTTGCATTTAGAGTAGGTGGGTTATTTTCGGATCCTTTTTTCCATTCTTCGGAGTGGAGTCACGTCAGAGATTCTCATGAGATACTAATGCCCTTTCCATTAAGGTTGAAATTCGTTGACCTAAGCAAAAAGCTGGTGATGCTATAACTGATGATGCGAACCAGCTTTTTTTGTGAACTGCCACTATAAACCCTTCAAATATCATCGTATGAGTATCTTTGAGGGGAAATGGATGGTATTCCGAGAAATTGGTTTTGTTGTGGGTATTGATTTTACCTTGCCCAAGTTGACACGAAATTTGTCAGTCTACCTCGTACCGCTTTTGCTGAAACGTAATCTACACTCTTTCTGAGGACACACTTTGTATATTAATGCGTGTACTTAATAACGATTAAAAGGAAATAAGTATCAATCTGAAATCCTTGCGCTCTTTCCAACATCTGTCTCAGTATGCATATGTGATCTGCGTTATCCAGAAAAAGGCCGATTTTCTTGGGATCTTAATTTCACCTGACCGGATGGTCTACTCGTAGCATAGGATAGTCACAATTGATTTAAACCCCAACAATATGGTAGTGGGTTAATCGCTTTACAGGATCTTGTATATTTCTATTTAATTTGCAAGGCAAACTCTTCAGCTTTTTCGCGGGGGTTACACAAATTTAGCCAAAACGAGGCTGGCACCACACTTCAGATGAGGGCTTATTCCACGATTAATAGAGTAAGACAATCAGGGGCCTATTTTCTTGGTAGGCAATTTTGCAACTTATAGCCTAAAGGGATTTTTTTTCGTAACAAACGGGGCGCTGAACGGGTATAGTATTGCTATGATCGATTTGAATAACCAGATGGGTATCGACAGCGATAGCTAAGACATGTGACATGTGCGGGAGACTTGGCAGGAAGGCAGTACGGGTTCAGGAAGGCAGTACGGGTTCAGGAAAGGAGGCTCCACGGTCGGAGCTATTGAAGAAGTGGTGAAGTCTGTTCAAACCGCCCGACAAGGAAGTTGCCGTTCCAAGAAGATCGTTTTGCTGGCAACCCTGGGCGTAAGAAATGCATTCAACTCAGCCAGGTGGAGTGATATACTAAATGCGCTAGAAAATAGATTCAACATCCCAGTCTATCTATTACATATGATGAAAGACTATCTCAGGGATCGGGAGCTGATCTACGAGACCACAGAAGACCTACGAAGGAGGGAAGTAACATCTGGAGCAGCAAAGGGATCAATCTTGGGACCAGACCTCTGGAACATCTCCTATGATGATGTACTGCGGATGGAGACGCCCGAAGACACCTTTCTCGTTGGGTACGCAGACGACATCGCGGCAGTGATAACGACAAGAGACACTGAAAACGCTCAACGAAAGTTGAACCAAGAACGAACAACCTTCTGGATGGATGAGCACGGTCTTAGTTTGGCAACATAGAAAACTAAGATAGTCCTTCTGACGAAGAAGAAAATCTCGACACAAATAGACTTCCAAATTGGCTCTGAAGTCATTAAGAGCAAGGACGCGGTTAGGTATTTGGGATTGAGGCTTGACACAAAACTAACTTTCTGGCAACAGATAAAGTACGCAGCGAAAAGAGCCCCTACAGTTACAACATCACTCAGTTGATTAATTGCGAACATATGTGGTCCAACGCCAAGTAAGCGCAGGCTATTAATGTCGACAATGCATGCCATTCTCCTATATGGAAGTGAGATCTGGGCAGACGCGCTTCGACAAGAAAAGGAAAAGTACCGGAAGCAGATGGCGGTAGTGCAAAGACGTGGAGCTCTATGCGTGGCTAGGTCTTACCGAACGTCCTTGTAGTCGCAGCAGTGACTCCAATCGATCTGCTAGCGGCACAAAGGAAGTACGTCCATGAAAACAAGGCGGAAATCGGATTGGAAGCGGCAATCGCCAAGCAGAGCAGCAAATGATACGGAAGTGGCAAGGGCGCTGGATATCGGAAAGCAGAGGAAGGTGGACAGCGAGGCTGATAAGAAATATGGCTGATGGAAAGACCGGAAACACGGGGAGGTCAACTACTTCGTCACCCACTTCCTCATCGGACACGGAAATTTCAAAGCCTTTTTACATAGGATTGGCAAAACGGATAGCCCAGCCTGCCAGTATGGCGACTCCCCAGCAGACGACGTACATCACACATTTTTTGCCTGCAGAAGAGGATAAAATGCTGACGAGTGAGCTGAACTGGGGAAGAATTTGCCAGTTTGTGGAAGATATTATCAGAAGAAGGAAAAGAGAAGAAGAACAATACCGGGAAAACGCGTAAACCCGAAAGGGTGTAGGATCACAGCCCCTTGAAGTAGTGCAAAGAGCGGTCCCAGGGGGTTGTGTCAGAAGCCATAGGGTTGGGAGGAGTTTTAGTCCGTACGATCCGAAAGCATGCTGAGAGAGCCGGACACACGGGGATTTATATGGTGGTTCCTTCAGGGGATAGGGCTTCAGTTCCGCCACAAATCCAGCTATGCCTCTCTTGGCGAATAAGTAGAAAATGTGTACATCGATCGTTTTATAGATTTCCCAAACGAAACGAACTAGATTCGCGAGTACCATTCGAAGACAACATAATTAGCCATAGGAAGACACCATTAAGGAACATTTTTCGCAAGGACTGGTAAACATCAGAAGCTGAGCACTAAGCGCGTAAGTAAATGTAATTTTTATTTTCGCAATAGAATTGTCTAACAAAAGTTCATAAACTCACAAATTGGGGCAACTACTGAAACCACCATGTTGCATAGTTTAACTGCAGTATGCCCTGTCATTCGTGAAAACTGAGGCATTGGATCGTAAAATTATGCTCCAAGACGTATGTGAGAGGCATACACCGAGCTAATTTAAATGAAGCACCAGGAGAAGACCGTATACCGTAGGAATTCTTCAGATATGCGATGAATGATTTCCTCGGAGAACTAAGAATTGCATCTTTGACGAAGGTGAGATCCATCCCTCCATTTCTCCAATATTTAAAAAAAGGCGAGTGTAGCGACCCGAATAATTACAGAGGCATGTCGTCCTTCAATGCGATAATGAAATCATTTATGGGAATCATCTTGGAACGTTTGACAGATTGAATCGGAGCAGGAAAAACTATTCGACAGCAGACAATATTTTTACGCTGACAAGCATTGTCAGGACGCATTTAGGCAAAGGGAAGAAACTGTATGCGTTTTTCGTGGATTTTAAAGCAGCTTTTGACTCCATTAACAGAAAATCGCTTTTCTAAAAACTAAGCAATCTACGAGGAATATAGAACGGTAGTCTGGTAGTCTGGGATGGGAAAGGCTTATCACCAGTAAGCAGAATTGCCTTTTGAGTCCTCCACTGTTTTCATTGTTCTTAGATGATCTACCAACGTCCTTGCCAGGAGAAATCGAGCTCGCCAGAATCAAAATAAGGGTTCTTATGTACGCAGGCGACTTCGTCATCTTGTCGGAAACCCCAACGTCCCAATATATGGGACTTGAAAGCCAGGAATAATAAATCAGAAATAATGGTACATATTCCGAAATAGAACTGGTCGCCTGGCGAGAGATGGAAAATGTGTTTTCTAGAATGAGACACTTGGGGTATTGAAGGACCACAAATATTTTGGAGCCATCTTAACACCTCGCTTAACTTTAACATTGGCCGAGAAACTAAAATAAACTAAAAGGGCATGTAAGGAGTCAGTTGGCCACGGAGGCATCCATGATGCAGGAGTAGATGGCAGTGGCACATCCATAACCTGCTTGGGAAAAGGGGCGCTAGACTTTTTGAAGAGACATAACATTATACTGACTAAAATGACGACCGATATACGGACAGCTGATGGCAATCATCAGCAAATACTTGGACGGTTGTGTCTCATGGCACGGCAAAACCAGGGACTTAGAGATATTCGTGGTCCCGAATTTACAACAACCATTATATTTAGGGGTAGACTTTTGGAAGAGCTTCGCGGTCGCTCCTAACATTATATCGGGACTAGACTTGCCATCGCCGACCGAAAACGACTTTCCAATCCAAGCGCTCACCCAACCACAAACCGAGCAGTTGGAGAGGGTGAAACAACTTTTTCCGTCGTTCGCAATCCTGGGGTTAGGCAAGACGAAGCTTCTAGAGCACGTGATAGAAGTAGACGACAACCAAGCTCCTATCAAACAGCGACATTACCCCATTTCTCCAGCGATACAAAAACTCCTATATGACGAGCTGGATCGAATGGTCGAATTAGGGGTAATCGAAGAAAGCAGTAGTGCTTGGAGTTCGCCGGTAGTCTTGGTGAGAAAACCGGGGAAGAATCGTCTATGCCTAGATTCGCGAAAGGTCAACGCCGTGACCAAAAAGTATGCCTACCCCCTTCCTCACATTGACGGTTTACTCAGCCGCCACCAAGATACCAGGTACATCTCTGGCATCGATTTGAAAGATGCGTTTTGGCAGATTCCTCTGGAGGCCAAGTCAAGAGAGAAGACAGCTTTCACAGTCCCTGGGCGGCCACTTTACCAGTTCACGGTCATGCCGTTTGGACTGTGTAATGCTGCCCAGAGAATGTGTCAGCTAATGGACAAAGTCATTCCCCATCGGTTGAAGGAGAATGTCTTTGTCTACCTCGATGATCTCCTGGTTTGTTCTCCAGATTTCGAATCTCATGCCAAACTATTATCAGAGGTGGCCAGGTGTTTGAGGGAAGCAGGATTGACGATCAACGTCGAAAAAAGTAAATTTTGCTATCGCGAAATAAAGTATCTGGGATACATAGTTGGCGATGGCAGTCTTAAGACAGACCCAGACAAGGTGTCGGCGGTAGAGAAATTTCCAGTACCGAAGACTCCTAAGCAACTCCGTCGGTTTCTAGGGATGGCAGGGTGGTATAGGCGGTTTATTCCAAACTTCTCCGGACTATCCGCGTCTATGACGGACTGCCTTAAGAAAGGACAAACTTTTACTTTGACAGAAGATGCGCTGAATGCGTTTGACAAACTTAATGCGACTGGGAGGATTTCGTTTAGGGGCTACCATTCACAGTTTCGGCCAGAATGGTAGCAATTGGTCGCATCCAAGTGCGATAAGGGTGGGTTGGCCATCCTCAGCCAACAACACCCGGCTTATTTCAGGTCGTGACGAGCTGTCATCGCTGTGTGATCCGGGGATATATTATTCGGTGTATCGTACGTAGGGTTAAGTTAGCTTTAGGTTTAGTTATTAAGCGTTGTTTAAGTTCGGTAGTTAGGGTTTAGGTTAGTGTAGGTTTAGTTAGCTACATCGCGAAAGTCCCGGTCTTGCACAGTGGTGATGGCCGACAGAAGTGATCTTGCTGTTTCCTTTCATCCTTTTTTTCTATCATCTTTCTCTCCTCCTCTCTTTGAAGTCCGTCCGTAAAATAAAGTAGCTTTCTCTTAACTATCCTTGATTTTCTTTATTTTTATATTTCGGCACGAAATAAAAAGGTAAGTTGAGTTGAGATGCACGGGGTAGTGGCAAGAACCAACCCAGTCCGACGAGCTAGAGCCGGGCAACCGCGAGCGTGCCACTGCCATCTACTCCTGCATCATGGATGCCTCCGTGGCCAACTGACTCCTTACAGGCAATAAACCGGATTGGAAGGACATACTTTCCAAAAGGAACATTGCACTGAAAGTAGGAAATTTACGAAGCGCTGATGAGATCTATTATGTGCTCCACTGCTCCCATATGGGGAATTGTTGAATTCAAAAGACTCGAAAGACTGCTGAGATATTTCGTCACGAAAACTTTTAGATTACCGGAAACCATACCAAACTACATGATTCAGGCGGAGATTGCTTCGTTGGCACAATAAGAGGTGCTATGGGTTGGAATAGACGAAGACATGATAAATTACGAGGGTTAGTATTGAAGGAAATACAAATTATTAACCTAAGTTGGTGAGTCGTTTTAATAGCAAGAATGTAGGATTCAATAGGTTGAGCTGGGAGAATGTAGCAACACACAACGTACTGGAACCTATTTTGGCAGAAGAAGAGACAGTAATGAGAGAAGAGTTGAGGTTATTGTGAATGGCAAGTAGGACACATCGGCATGGGGATTCAACTTTAGGGAGGGCAGGATCATTAACCATCGGGAGAGAGTGATCGTCATCTCGGAAAACATTGTAAGAAGATGGGAATAGCTCTTGGCTTTTAGATTGACATTGGAACAGAGGCCATGAGATTTAGAGCGCAAGCCTCTTACGTTTTGGTAGTAAAATGTAACAGGAAGTTTGTTGAGCGGAAGAGTAGGGGAGAGTAGATGAGATGCAGGCGAAGAAGTGAAAAAATTGATCATGGTCAGCACGGCTACGCTGATGGTAAGAGTAGCTGCGGAAAGCAGCGAGGTCATCCGCAACATTTTGGGGATGAAAATATCGTGGTACCTGTTGTAAAGTTTCATGAGAATAATTATATCAGCCTTCGTGCTGGATGGAGACCACGACACTTGTTTTGGTTTTTCCCTTAAAGTAAACAGAGTCAGATTTACCGCATGGATATGCGAGAAAGACAGGTTTATTTTCGTATATCTTTTTATCCCTTAGCCTAGAGAGCGCATACCGGCATTCCGCATAACGGCTGCAGTTGAAACCGAAATTGGGAAAGCAGTTGTTAGTATTCGGTGGATCGGGTGTAGGCGGTTGGCAGTAATAGAAGCAGGGGCAGGGGTTAAATTAATAGAAACGCGATGGGGCTTGAATGGAAGAGATTGATGCTTTTGAGACGTGAAACGTGACGGGGTTTACTTAGGGATATAGACAGAAGGGGAAAAATTTGGAAATATTTTGGTTTTAAGTTGGGAGTTAAGGATGTGGAATGGATCTGGGCGATTCATAATTAGCTTTAGATGAGACTTTTCTTCGTTTTGTTTCAATGTTTTTATTGATTGGTTGATACGTTCATTTGGTGACTCGCATCTTTCCGAGGTTGAGGTTGGTGTTGAATGGGCTAACATATAACCATTCATATCTAGCCACTAAGATAAGCTTGAAATTACGTTTATTTTTGTGGTGAAATGTTGGGAATGTTGTACATTAGCTGATGGTGATGCCATATCTCTTTTGAAAAATTCAGAAATCGAGGCAACACCTGCGTAATTTGGGGCAACTTTGATGAGTAAGGTGGTGAATATCTGATTCGTTGTGGGGAGTCGATCTAGCTTGCTTTGCCACTTTGAAGGCGTCCACGTAATGTTAAGTTGCGTAAAAAGTTTCCGTTGGGCGGCGACAGGGGAGTTAACGTTGGAGCAGTTATATTAGCAGAAGATTTTTGGATCGATTTGGAGGTTGGGTTGTTGGCACTGGATGGGGCACTGATTCGGCTTTGGTTTGTAATAATTCAGCCAGAATGGAAGTATTTTAACTGTTGTGCGGCGGGGGATGGGTTGGATTCCAAATCATTGTGTTGAATTCTATTCGTAGTGAGTTCGTCATTAACCTCATTGATGTTGTCGAATATAACGTCAAACGTGGTCTCGTAATACTTTGACAGTGGATGATTGTATGTTGTAGATTGGAGAAAGAGATTAGATATGGATGAATGAACGTGAATGAAGATGAATATGTGTGCCTTCCCAGAGAGAGTTGTTTCTTTTATTTAGGTCGACACAAATAGCATGGAACATTTTGGAAGATCCCCTTACAGGCAACAAAGTCAGCATGATTGTCGTTAATGGAGCAGTTGGTTAATCCACAAGAAGACATAAGGACTAGGAAACCAAAAAGCAACACAAAAGTTAATTGAGGAGAAAATGCACTAAACGCACTATCGCGAAGTTCACAGACTAGTATATCAACAATAAAAAAGGCAAGTCAGCAATAACAATTTTTGGGAGAGAAATTAGGTTTTGAACTGAAATAACCGAAATAATAATTCATAATTATGGAGTAGGGCGACTGTATACAGTAGCGGTTTGAATTGAAAAGCATTGTCACTTCCAAAACAGCACGCATCCCATGCAGTTGCACAGCACCTTATTTGGTATAGACTACAATCCTACAGCGAATGGCCTAGATTAGGCAGTAAACATGATCTCTCGCTGGTGTAAGATAATGAGGAATATTGGAGTGTAAGCCTACAAGAGTTCCTCATTAAAATAGGCGTCTTCAAAACTAAAGCACAGCACAGTCAATCCCGACACGCGTATCGAGTGATACAACACGACTTAGAAGAGAGAAATTAATTATTTTATCGACCAAAGCCGTGTAGATATTATTTCTGCAATTATTAAGGATAAAGGCGAACTTCAGCACTTAAACTATGAACCACGCAATGAAGAATGCTCTTTGCGCAATCTGCGAGTTAGAGAAGACTTTCACCATTTTTTCGGAAAATGCCTCATCCTAAAGTGCATACTGGGAGGAGTTAGGATCGAAGTATCTTTGTCCCGGAGCTGTAGCTATCTTATTCATTGGATGTGGCTGTACAGGGCAGCCAATGCAAATTGTGCCGAAAATCACATGCAGTATCTTTCTCTCGAAACTGAAAGGTGCTTCTTCATTCGCTTTCGACAAGATCCAAGACTTTGGAAAATAGAGCAGGAACACATAGACTCTGAGTGTCTGAGCAGGACCGGGATGATGGGGGTCTTGTATAAAGCCAGATTGAACTTATGAGAGATGTCTGTTACTCATTGGCAAGAGTAATTTTGTTTCTATTTTCTGTGCTACTGTCGTTGCTATTTGTAACTGCATAACAATCTGGCCAAGCCGTTGGTGGTATGCGTCCTTTCCTGATGACTGTATTTATTTTGTTTTACCCTGGTTTACCGTCAGATCCATTTTGACCATTTTAGGTTCAATACTCTCGACAGCTTCATCGATTTTTGTGCTCGTGCAATCACGTGAATGTCATCCATTTTCGTAAGTCATTATGCGGACTTAAAGAAGTCCGTGCCTCCTTTGCTTGCCAGCGAGTTTTGTTCAATTTCTCCTGAAGGTTTTAATCTATTTTGACGTTGTTTAACCAGCGAGAATTCTCCATAGTCATGCTGCATAAGCTGACGGGCTTAGCAGGCATATAAAAACGAAACTTTGCGTTGTGTATCTCGCCCTATGCACGCTGTCATGTGTGGCTTTCAAATAGACCAATAGATGGGTCCTGGGTCTTTTCCAAGATCTATAGGCTATATTTAGCAGACTTATCCCTCTATAGTTGACGCAGTCAAAAGGGTCTTCTTTCTTGTGTTTTAGAGAAATAATGTTGAAATTCCATGCTTCAGGAAAGTTTTCCTCTGGTCAAATCTTACAGTTGCGTTGGCGCATGTTCTCCAGTTGATTTAAATAGCACAGCAGGCCGTGACTTTGTATTAGCAATGTCATAAGACTTTAACTTCGATATTGCTACCTTAACTTCGCCTCGGTTATGGGGACGGAATCATCTGTCATTTTCGTCCAGGCTGAGTGGTTCATTCTACCTGACAGCGGTATTTTGACCAAATGAAATAGTCTATCTCAGTACCGATTGCGATTCTTCTATAAATTATCCATATTCGTCTTTGGAAGCTTTCATTTTGGCCTTATAGTCCTGACATGAGCGTTTTATCCTCTAATAAAATGTGGGAATGTCATTCACATATACTCGTATATGCGTATACCAGGGAAATGAAGTATAGTGTGTAAAATTGTAAACATAACTCCAGCAACGCATTTGCATTCAAAGGAACAAGAAGTAAAGTAGAAAATAGTCTCGTAAGTAAGACCATTCTGGATTGGAGTATTGCTGGTGAATAGGCTGTAAGAGGACTTGCTGTCTCGACTTCCATAGTGCATGGTGGTTGGCTCTTTGCTCCCAACAGATCTAATTTACACACTTATTCATAAGCAGATTATGTAGCTATATGCGTATTTTCTGTCGAATTACGCCCTCGGATCCCTTGCTCTAAAACGAAAACTGTCTTAGACGTGGTACTCTCCAAACCGGGATTGCTCACTTCACGAGGAAGAGGAGGCTGGCTGGTTTGTCTCATCTAGCTATAAAAGGCATCAACATCCGTTTTTCCAGCGAAGGTAAGTATTGTATTTGGCTGTGATCCTGGATTATAAACTTTTTGGACAAACTCTTTGCGTTGACAACCTCCCAAGCGCTGTCAGCTTTCTGACTGCGTAAAGAGTTTTCACCAAGACGTGAGGAGGCTTGCCATCTGAGAGTGTCCACTGTTCCATAGAACATTGTGTCTCGGTTACATGGTTCTATCTCAAGCACGTCTGGTTCTGCTCTAGATGCAGTTGTGAATCTCCTTGCCTTGATATTTATGTCATGGGCTGAGAGTCACGCCATCTTTCGACATGTACTGCCTTAACTTTAGTCCTATAGACAAGGCATCTGATGTAATGACACCAGAATTCCTTTTGCTGCAAAATTGGACTTTCCCTGGTTCCAATCAGAATCTGAGCCAGTAAAGGAATACAGCTAAGCCTTCACGGATGGCTTCAAAATCGATCGACGCTGATATTTTTTTTGTTAGGACGAGGATGTTAGATTTCATTTCTCGTTAAGAAAACTTGCGTCATTACGCAGCCTTGATGACAAGGAGCTATTTTTCAAAAAAGGGCGAAATTTTTGTGCCTGTTGTCACAACCAAGCTATGCTTAAAGCTTTGTAGAACCCTCTCACCATTCCCAAGTATTGTAGTTCGAGAATGTAAGACTTTAATGGGTTCCATGTCACAATAAGCTTGCGGGAAACGATATCGCCGATAGGCTTCCTATGCAAGGCTCAGAAAAAGGTTCCTCAGTACCCCAGACCGAATTACGACTACATGAGGCTTCAATTGACAGTTGAGTTTCTTGTGAACATAACTGCAGATAACTGAAACCGAATGCTCTTGACGTTTAAAAAATCAGAACTTACCCACTGTTCTCAGTAGCGAAGACTGGGTATCATATTAGTACTTTCTAGTTAACCACCAAAACAGCACCGAGGAGTATTTTCTCTGTAAATGCCCAATCTACGATCGCTTGTGGTTAGTGCAAGAACTGAAGGCATGAAAGATTGAAAACATTCAGTAAAGGGTCCATATAAGGAGTGCAATAGAAGATATCTATTCTGTTCCATTGACGTCCTACTCAACCGAAGTAGTAATGACTATCGAAGTAAAATACTAGGGACATCTTCAAGATTTATCGAAGGGTGATTACTTGGTAAATGGTAAAAGGGACTGATTCAGGTAATATGTCAAAAACGAGTTTGTATGATCTTGCAATGCGAAGATTTCATTGATCGAGAATTCGTTCCTCCGACCATATTCCTCACCAACTTATTGCTTCTAGCTACGATTACCGCGGCGGCTAGTCCATCGACCTTTGCAAATTTGATCGTCTTGGGCTTGGGTATTGCTATACTCAGTTCAATTTGATCTGGGAAACGCAGTTTTAACAGTTTCACAGTCTTCGTCTGGGTTGAATTGTGCGTCTTGCTTGAGGTTTCTTTGTCGGCTTCGCTGTTTAATTCTTCATAAGTGCATCTCGAATTGTGGGAACGTGTAGAATACTGGCTCAGGTGATCGCCATGTGCCTTTCTGGATCTTAAGATAAAGGAAGCGTGAACGTCCTGCAACGATGTTCCGTCCACTTGCAAAATCATTCATCCTACTGTTCGTTTCTGGATATGATTTTTACGTCGTGCTAGAGACACTGCTTATATGTTCTGTCTAGGATTTGAAAAATTTTCCGGTGATGGTGTAATTCCCTTTCTGGAGACATGCGCGCTTCAAGACTGATGTTGGTGAATTTATCCTTGCACAGATTTTCACTACCCACTCGCTTATATTTTTGTATCTATGCCTAAAGCACATGACATTATCCTAAAATCTGCTTTCGCCGTCATGTTCATATCCATTTCGTCCCATCGCAATTGCAGGATGACAAGAACATCAATCTTCGGTATGTCCACTTACTGCTTGCAAGCACCTTGTCTTTGTCTGTTCAGAATCCTCACATCCCAAGTACATATCCAAGCGTCGTGGCCCGTGCCACATTTACAAGTTTTTGTATTCATCACTTAGCTTTCTCCTTCACAAACTCTTATTAGGTCTAAGGTGACGTAGGATTTGTGGATTAATGTGGAATTTCTGCTGTTGGTATTGGTCATTATTTCTGAGATGCATACTACAGCTCTTCAGATTACCAAGATACGCACCAACCCCTTGCAGTATATTCTCACGCAACTACAATATGAACATGGACATTTTAAAGGACTATTACAAATACCTTACCCGATTTGTCATGCTAACTTGTACGCAGACAAGCGTGAGCTAAGGAAGGGTTGTAGAGGGCAGGTGGCAGATGGCGAGCGTAAAGACGCTGTGCTGACACGCAACAGTTCATGGCCTACATGAAGCAACTACACAAGACGAGACACCCGTGGCCTTTGAGGAGCGATTCCCAGCAACAATAAGTATCATGAAAGATGCCATCAAGTCCATCATAGAGACAAAGGATGAAACACATGCCACCCTTATCAGCCTCACAGGTGAGCGGCCAACAAATTACTCATAACAGGTTGTATAAGGATCGGGTGAGTCAAGTGCAGAGTATGTGAGCAAATTAGACCTACCAGATGTTTCAAGTGCGTTGAATATGGCCATAATGCCCGACATTGCAAAGACGAAGCAGAGAGCACAAGAAAATGTCTACGCTGCGGAGACAGGGGTCATGCTCTTAAAAAGTGACCCGCGGATCCAAAGTATGCCATAAGTGCATCTAAATTAACCTCAGCGGATGCCTAAGCCTTGATAACTCAGACGGATGTAGGGGAAAGAGCAAACGCTGTTTTTATATGTGAGCAATATAAAACATTTAATCCAATTCATTGTATCTGGATGATTTCATAAAGAAAGCATTCATGGGCCTGCGGAAACTACGCACCCGAGCAGAGAGTTAACCTTCGTTTACGCCGAAATTAAGAGTATCTACTTGTGGAACCATAAGGGCGAGATATTTCTGAAAGCTTTTCTTATCCTTAGCCTCGAAAATACGGGTCCATCAGCGACCTAACCTTCGCCAATGATCACTGGGTCATCACTTCATCTTGATATCGTTAAGCATTCGAGAGTAAGGGTGGAAAAGCGGTATCCTACTAAAGATTATGCTCGATAAGCAGCATCTAAATGCATTTGGCGCAGCGAAAGAAAATTTCAATGTGCCTTATATGAGCATGCGACGCATCCATGGTACGAAAAAGAAGTAAACACAGAAGATCGTGAGTGTAATGATGGAAAGCAGTGTTAAAGGTACAGAAATAGAAACAACTATGAAGAAAGACGGGAAGAATTCGGAACTGAAACCAGAGAACTTCGAAAGCATATAAAGAAAAGTAAAAGCGAAGCCTCTCAAGCATCGAAGAAACACCTGCCTCATTAAAACTTCGAAAAGTATACGAGTATTCGAATGAAGTCGTAATGAACAGGTTTGAAAGTGTTTTAGCGGCAGCACCAGCAAGCCCATACATTAGTTCCCTAAGAATAACAGTTTCAATCTTTCCCGAATTGCAACAGAAAATGAGGAAATAGTGCGTAGTGGTCCCGGCAGCAGCGAGTGCAATAAAAAGGGTTAAACCTCGGGATTGAACGAAATTCGGAAACCGCTAAACCAAATCCTTATTACAAAAAAGACTTCCACAACAATAGTAAAGACCTATTCAGGTAGATCTTCAATAATTCCTCAACCCTTTTTCGGTTGAAATACAGAGCCGGGCGTTAACTGACTCCAGGTAATTCCCAGAAACCTTTTGAATTGTCTTTGACTGCGGCAGTTCAGGGTGAACTTGGGACTCAATTAACATGCCTCTCCAGTTAGCTAGAACCTTAGCTAAGTCCCTCCAGTTACCCACGCTAAGCCGGTTGAGGTCTTCTTGTAAATACTTGGGCGCGCCACCTAAGGTGAGGTTTTCCTCTACTGATTCAAAGGCTCTGCGGGCCAGAACATTGGTGTACATTCGCTTTTACGTCTTAGCCATTTCAGACAACTGATTCGCAGTTTTCTGACTAGAATCTTCCACTCCAAAGGCCGTCAAGGCTAACCCGATCGGATATCTTACGACAAATTTTTACCTCGAAATAGCCGAGGATATCTTCATCCGTCTTCGAATGATTCCATGCTTCACGGCAATAATGAGGGGCTGGGATATTCAAGGTCTTATGTGTGTATAGAGTCTCCTTAGTTGTTCGGGATATTACCTTCTTAGCCCAAAGAAACAGCGATCGCTAAGAGTGATTCTTTGTTTTATTTCTCCTGAGGTGTTGTTGGCAGAATTGATAGCAGAACCACCGTACACAAAGTCCCTTACTACTAGTGTGCGCCTTCTCGTTGACAGCATACTCGTGCTCTTGGTTTTGCCCTCATGTGGCACTAAATCCATTTTGGCAGCTTCTGTTTCAGTACTAGCGAAGGCCCTGGTGACATAGCTCAATTATGTCAATTTTATCGGCGTATGCTCATACTCGTAGTTCCACAGATTTTTAAAAGATTGTGCCTGAGGTGTTCGGTTGTGACATCCGCACAATTCTTTCAAGTATAGTCATCGCCTCTAAAACTTTTTTTAAACTCAAAGGTCTCGGTTTATGCATTATCGACCTTGAAGCAGCTTGCGTTCCCCATCGTCATTCTGCATATATGGTTGTGTTTGATAGGGATGTCTGAGTCTTCCGCCTTTAACATATCCTCAGCCCAATAAGCGTTGCTTCTACTCCCTGTAATAATGGTCAAAGTTAGTATTACAGGTTTTCTTCCTCTTTATACTCGTGATACCTGCATGAAAGCGGTCAAAGACCTCTAATTTTTCGACTCACACACGCAGATCTGAAGTTTATTGTCCTTGTTTCACTGGCTGGGGTAGTCAACAGTAAGGTCATATATATCCGCGATTTGTTTCTTGTTTCTGAACTCTTTTTGGTTTTTCTGTGTTAAGGTGATTGAACCGACTTGGAACGTCCAACCTAGAAGGCCAAGTTCTTAGGCTTAAACCGTGGGACAAGGTGCCGGATGCTGCGATGCAAGTAACCCACATCGAATATGCGAGCGCTGCAGTTGACTTATCAAGACTTATCCGCCACCATATTTTCCAAGGCTCTGCTTTGGTCCTAAAAGTTCCTTATTGACCTGGGCTCCGAATATGTCGGAGTAGCTGAAATAATGCTTCCACTAGACGTCTGAGGGCACTTGTCCATCGGGTCGGCAGAAGATGGCTCTTCTGGCACATGCGTCATGAAGTTGTCTCGGCCAAGCTTGCGCTGTTCCGCGTGCTCGTGGCTGCACTCATACTTATATACAGTCGGACTCAGCACACGCTTATGATGGATTCACTATTAGATAGATAGCAATCCAGCAGACACCACCTGGAGGCGATGATGCGGTTTTGTCCACTGGCCACTGAAAGTACAACAGGCAATATTAGTCGTGCCACTGAAATAGGCAGTTACCTAAGTTGATGTTCTTAACTGGGTGTAGTAGCAGCACTAGGTGGGAACATATTTGTCTGTCGTAAGTACGTCCTGGTGCTGGTTTCCATAATTAATTTTCAATTTGAAATCACACGCCAGTTTTGAATTCTTTAAAGCTGCAATAGCCCTTTAAATATTGAGAAGTTCACAAAAAAATCTATCAGCTCCAGCTCGTCCACCAAACAGCTTTACCAAAGAAAATCTCAGTCGCACCGACGACCATCATACATGCTTTTGGATGAGTTGTTTTTTCGCTTCAATAATTGTAAATTTGTTCGGCCATTTTGTATGGAAATTCATATCCATCGCTGCATAATGTCCTTCGAAAGGATGGATTTTTGTTTTGTTTCCAATGTAAAATAGATGTAAATGGAGGCGATTTTCGCGAAAGTGACAACAAATATGTTGCCGCCATAGACCGACAAATTAAGGACCTTATTGGCATACACTCTACCTTTGCTAGATATCCTCCTACAGTAGTTGGTAATAAAGGTGCGGTCATACCCATATTCTAGGTATCCACCTGAAATCCCGTATTGTCTGCAGTAGCCGGTACCCATTGCTGGCACTAGCAACGCTTGGATATCCATGAGATTTATGCTTTATTGATGTAGTCCTGTAGGAATTCAAAGTATGCAGTGAAAACTGGTAGGGCGAGCCACTTTCTGTGCATCTTTATTGATCGGCCAATAATAAAATTTCGTGCACTGCAACTCGTAGTCTGTTGAAAAATAAAATAAAAACCGACCTCTTGCTGGGTTAAGGAATTTTTTATTGCACTTTCCTTGTGAACTCTTTTGTGTTTTTGTTTCCTTTTTTCTGTGTGTGTGTGTTGCGTGGTTCATTTATTCCAAAAAATTTATTTAAATGGCCATACATCCAGTTGAACAATCATTGGTGTGCTGTATCTTATTCAGTGTATGACTCGCGGGAGTCATTACTACATACGATGAAGGCTGAAGGATGTGAAACGCAGTCTCGGTTGCCGGAATTGCTATTATTGCTCATGCTGATGTTGGGATGGGGATGGGGATGGGGATGGTGCCGATGCTGATGGTCCGATGACGATGGTAGTTTGATAGTGATGGGAGGAACCGAATGATGGAGATGATGACAAAGAGCAGGGTAATAAAAATTCCATTGGCACTTTTTGGTATCCCGCTTTAGATGCATGGATGCATCCTGGACGACGGTGATGATTTTAGTGCTTTTAGCAATTAACTTTAATTACTCGTCCTTTGGGCGTTGTTGTCCTCGTTATGTCTCGTATTTATATCCTCGTACTTAAATACGGGACTAAGATGATTTTTATTTTAATTTTAAATCCTCTCATGTTCATTATACGAGTATGCACGAGTTTTCTATACACAATAGGCTTCAGACGGCAGATCTCAAACAGAAAATAAAAGCATACGTACGAGTATTTATTCGTATTTACTAGAAGCTGGAGTCCCTGAATTCAACTTTGAGGCAAAACACAGTAGAACTGTCGAAAATTGCAGTATATAGCTTTGATGTGGTTCACCGCTTTTGAGTCTTGGTAAGCAAGTGGCATAGCTGCAAAAAGAGATGAAGAGGACCTACTATAGGAACAGGTCTATCGAAGCAACTAGTGAAGCGAAAGGTTTATGGAAGATCCCGACTAAGACTCTGTCGCCGACATCATTTATTGAGAAAGACTCTAATTCCTGGAAGCACTCACACGTAGAAACACTAAACACACTTGTGCACAATCATTTTCTCAGCTGCGGAGCAGCTAACTTTGTGTCAGGTAAAATTACAATATTTTGGATGTCTTAAGCAAAGTTATGTTCCCAAATCCTGGTCTGTAGTGCATATCATTTTCATCCCGAAGACTAGAAAGGCAAGCTACACCACTTTACAAAAGACCTGTATGCTGGTCGCCTACACTGCCAACAATTTTGGAGCAGTTGTTAGGTGCATGGTTACGTAAGAGACACCTAAAGGAATTCATCCTCAGGCTTTTCCTCGACATGAAAGGAGCGTTCAATTATGTCCGTGAGACCAAGGTCTATGAAACCAGATTGCCATAACAGTCAAATCGCGGAAAACCAATTACAGCTTGTGAACAACAAGGAGAAGGATATGTGGAAAAAAGCTATACAAGGGGGTGTTTTCGAATAACTCAACTGTTTCCTTTTGGTGTGCTAGATGACTAGGTCATTAAGTCATCCTGGTATCAGGAACATGTAACTGTTTTAAAGGAAGGGCTTGATAACCCGACTTTATTATACTCTAGGCGGCGTTAAAGTCCGGGGTAGACTTGAGTGTTAACCAACAGCATACCAAGTTATCTAAGGATCCATTTCACTTAAGTACGCCACCAAAGTTCAGGTCTTTCTTTATTGTGTTTTTCCTCCTTTAGTTAGTGCTGTGTGTCGTTTGCTACTAAGCTCATCTGCTTCGCAGAGGCAAAAGCTCCAGTGGCCTCCAGGTAGTTTCTTTCTATAATGTCAATGTTGTCATGGTATTCCAGCAGCTGCGTAGACAACTGTCGGTTCCAAAGATATTTCCAATATCTGTGTAAGGTCAATATATGTATGTTTGATGGTGGATTAACTAGGCCTAATACCACATTTATGGAGGTTGGGTACCGAGAGGTGTCAACATGGCGATGCCCAGTGTTGTAACTCTTTCCGCACACCAATAGTGTTTATTTTACCTCCAAGTGGTGACCATCGGGTACTGGGCAATGTCCATCCGGAGGCGACTTACCGAACTTATAAGCGCGAGTCCTGACCAGCAGATAAAAATTGCAGCAATATAATGAGGACTTGGAGAACTGCTCACATTGCGATCCAACATCGACCAGGACCATTACCTTGTTGTATACAAGGTACGGTTGTGGATATCCCGAATATCGCGAAGGCAAACTAATACTGTGAGGAAGTTTGGCGTCAGACAGCTATAATCGCAAGAGATCGCCATATACTTTCCCGATCGAGTTTCCCTTAATCTCTTAAGAGTTCCTCTACCGACAGCATCAAGTATCCAAGACCAGTGGCAACATTTCCAAAATGCCTGCAGATATGTCGCCTCTGATGTGTTGCGTTTCACTCGGCCACCACAATGAAACCCCTAGTTTGAAAAGGAGTGCCGGCAAGTACATGCAGCTAGGCAAGAAGAACACAAAGCGGCGCTGTATAGAAGGACTACAGCTGCTCACGAGCTCTACGAGCAGAAGAGGAGTATGAGAAGCGCATGGGATTCGGAAATTTTACTAAAAGGTAAAGAAAAACATGCCACGGATACAAACTCAAAACCGAAGCCTGTGGAGATGAGCAAGGGAACATCGTAGTAGAGTCGCAGTCGATGCTGTAGATTTAGAAAGAGCATAGTTGTACACTAGATAATGGCGATGATGACCCAAATACCGCTGTCAGGCTCAATGACCCTTCAACCTGAACCATGTAGATCGACCACGCGACCTAGATCAAATGAAGTTAGCAATATTTAAACCTAAGTCAAACAAAGTTGCTCTTCAGAGCGGCAGTCAATGATTAGTTAAGGAGCATACACCAACTCATCTCTAAAATAAGGCCGGAAGAAACTATAGAATGGACTTATTTAAATTCGATTAATCACTGCAATCATTTCATCTTCGTAGTAACTATTCACTGGACGTCACTTTAAAGGTTTCCTAGATTCTCGGAATTGGCTTCGATGGGATTTTTCGGACCGGATTCGGAAGGAAGCCTAGGAGGGATTTACGCATTATGAAGGGAGGACGCATTAGTCTTCTTAACATTGTCTGCAGATCCTATCTGCCCTATTGGTTGAACGCCAGAAGCCGTTCGTCAACTAACTGATGGGTCTATATCAGTGTGGCTATAGGCCAGGAAAGGCCACCATCGACCAAATCTTCATACTAGGACACATCTTGGAAAAAACACATGAACTCCAAATCAATACACACCACCTATTTATCGATTTTAAGGCAGCGTATGACAGGATATATAGAAACGAACTATACAAGGCAATGTTTAGCTTTGGCATCCCTGCCAAACTTATCCATTTGTGAAGGATGAAGAAGGAAAATGCACGTTGCCCTATCAAGTTCGGTAAAGAACTCATCGAAACCTTTGATTTGAAAAAAGGATTTAGACAAGGCGACGAGTTGTCATGCGACTTCTTTAACATCATTCTTGACAAAATAGTAGAAGACTCAAGCGCCAGAACAAGAGGCAACAAATCTTTCAAAAGTCCGTCCAATTATACGCATACGCCGATGATATTGACAAAATCGGAAGAAAGGAGCCCGATGTCAGATGCACTTTCGCAAGTATTGGAGCGGATGCGGCGAAGATAGGCCAATAAGAAATGACACCCAACACCGACGTCTCGGATAGAACGGATACAACTTTGAGGCAGTTAAGGGCTTTGTTTGCATAGGGTCCGCTATCAATTCAGACAACGGCTCCAGCGCTGATATCAAACGAAGAATAACTCTTGCCAATGACTGCTTCTTTGGGCTAGCAATTGACTCGCAAACAGTTTTCTAGATTAACAATAGTGACCGAATATAAGACTTTAAGAATCTCAGTCCTGTTCCAGGGCGCAGAGGCATGCAATTTACAAAAAATTGATGATTGGTTGCTTTGAGAGGAAAACACTTTGGTCGATTTTCAGTCCCGTCTGCAAACACCGTGAGTGGAGAAGGAGATACAATGACGAACTGTACCAGCTGTACAGCGACATCGACTTAGCCACAAGAGTGAAGGTCCAACAACTGAGATGGCTGAGTCTTGTAGAGTGGATGGACACCAATGCTCCGGTCCGAAAAGTCTTCGAATCCGCCTCCGAGGAACAGCGGAGTAGTAGAGGAAGACTGCGATTCAGATAGAGCACGTAAATGGAAGGGGACCTCAGCCAATTTAGCGAGTGAAACTGGTGGCAGCGGGCTGAATAAAGACGCTTGGTGGTTGAGACCTTAAACAAAAAAAAAACAACACAACATTCATAAGGACGTATCTGATTGCTCTTTAGTCGGCGGAGTTTAAAACGTCTTTTTTTCATCGGGAATATTTTGCAGATGAGTTGCCAACATAATTCCCATTGTTTTAAATAACCCGTCAGATAGTCCGTCTCCATCTGCTGCCTAATAGACAATGTGGTTGACGGTTTTTTGATTGGGAAGACGGTATTAGCTACATGAATGATGACATTCGAAGCTGGTATCGTATATTATATGTTTTAAAACTGTACCGCCAAAGATACTCTCCCTTCCTAACCCAGCGCTAAAATTGTCAAGGCCAGTCTTAATGTAGTGCTGAGAACATTTCTTATAAATTTGGTCGAGGAGGTCGTAGGAGCAATCTATTGAACAATCGTCGTTTTCCTCAGCTGAGGCATGAAGTAGTATCAGGCTTATATTGGCAAATTTAATCTTGAAGTCTATTGTTCAGGCATTTGCTTAGTACAATTTCGGCTTTTTGCGGAGGCAAGTAGTCAGTTTTTTGTCAACGAAGGTTGGAACAAGTAAGTTGCTTTCTTCTTTTTTAAAGGTGCGTGCATCGCAATGAAAGCCTTTGAAATGGCTGTAGTATATTAGTTTTAGGTAGATAAATAGATACATACACCCTAATGACTCGAACTACAACCGACTTCAGACTGCTGCTATAATTTCCAAACCGTTCATGACAGTGAGCTCAAATTTTGACACACGACAGATAATTTTATTATTTACAGGACTTTTAAACGATTTGCGTCTCAGTTGTGTTGAAAAATTTGTATCCGCGATGGAATTCAAAGTATGATTGCTTTATATTTGGCTGGAAAACCACAAGTAGCTATCGTTAGAACCCTCCAGCACTTCAAAGCGAATAAATCATTTGTGTCTCGAACCATAGCTCGTTACCGTGATACTGGCAGCGTTGCAAAACGCTATGGCGGTGGTCATAAAAAACAGCAACATCGGCAGAAATGGTTCGGAAAGTTAAGGCTCGAATTTAGCGAAATCCGGGTCGAAGTGGAAGAAAAATGGCTCGTGAGCTCAACATATCTTTGGAATGGATGCAACACATACTGAAAAATGAGCTTGGGCTCAAGCCATTGAAGTTCCAAAAAGCACACGATCTTACACCGCAACAGAAAAAAGTTAGAGTCGATAGAGTGAAGGAGCGAAGGAGTTGCTACGCTTGCACGAAAGTGGTGAGTTGCCGAATTTGGTTTTTTCCGATGAGTCGCCATTTGTTATCGAGCAATATGTCAACAAACAAAATGACCGAGTTTACTTGCCAGAGAAGTCCTTCGAAAATGTACACCTTCGGACGGCCATCAGAAAACAGCACCGATGGTGATGGTTTGGGCAGCCATAACCGCGGATGGTCGCTCTCCGCTCGTATTTTTGGACTGTGGCGTCAAAATTAATGCGATCGTATACCGTGAAACTGTCTTAGAGGCAGTATTGAAGCCTTGGGCAAACAATTATTTCATTCGGAGACCGTGGACATTTCAACAAGACTCGCGCGCGTCAACCAAGATTGGTTAAAAAACAATGTTCCACACTTCATTTCTTCGACAAAATGGATTGCAAATTCTCCGGATGCAAATCCGTTGGATTTCTCTGTCTGGGGTATTTTGAAGGCGAAGGTTGGCACTAAAAAATACCAAAGTTTGGATCACCTCAAACAAGCACTTCTCCGAGAATGGGACAAAATACCGCAGGGCCACTTGCGTGCAGCGTGCGATGATTTCTTCGGCCGTCTCAAGGCCATTATTCGCGCCAAACGTGGACATATTGAAAACAATTGATACAATTTGAAAATTGATGTATTTTCCAACATTTTTTGTTTTGGCACAATAAAATTTATCAAAAAATAAAAAAATTATAGCATTTTAAAAAGTTGGAGTACGAGTCATTCACCCTGTAGATGAGTTCATTATTGGATGCAATAACCCATTCAATTATAAGGCACATGTGGAATCCATTCATACACAGGGCTCCTTTCCGGTGGAAGGACTTAGAAAGTACGACAATCTCCTAAGCATCACCCAGGTCTAGAACGTACATAGTCTGCATTGGAATTCCTTGATTCCAAGCCAGCATTTTGTATGGGGAAGTATCAGAAGTATTTTGTACGGTGAACTATCATTCTTCATGTATGGTTCTAATATAGACATTGCCAAAGGAATGGGGTCCAAGGTGAAAATCTAGGGGTTAACCGCTCCTTCATGGTAAAGAATGGGTGCAGCAGCTATGTTGTAGCTGAAAGATCCGTTGGTGTTTGCTTAGAACACCCAGCTAGTTGCTAATCGTTTAGACTCCGCTCGGATCAAAGTATGCAGAAATCTACGAGAATCTCATTATTGAGATAAAGGGTGTGGATATGGTGATCCTGGGTACCAATGGATTTCCCAGATAATGAGAGACCTGAAGAGTTGACAAGAATGAAGTCGGCGCTTCATAATATGTACATCCAACTTCGGTTGGAGTAACCAGATATTTGATTTCGCCAAATATGCTGCGAAATGTCTAGGTTTCCTCAAGCGATGTAAATACTATTTCACTCCCTCTAATCTGGCCTCAATATATGAGGCATTTATCTACTCAAAATTGGAGTACAATCCCCACATCAGGTGCTCCTATAACATTTCTGCACCTTCTAGAAAGGATTCGAAATCTTGCGACAAAGCACATACATATGTAGGTGATGCTAATATCACCCAGTCAATTGACAACTTCGAATTGTTAAAAGAATTGTTAGCCTACGTAATGATGGCCATACTTTGCGATACATTGCAGGCAAATTCGACAGATCCCATACAGTGACCCGTAAAGCAATTGTTCCATACACAACTGAGAACAGAATTTGCAGAATAAAAAAGACCAGGACGCCGTAAAATTACTTGTGAAAGGCTTGACAAGTGAATTCAAGAAATGAGAAATGCTAGTCCATTGACATTAGTCCCATAAATTCAAAATTCATTCCTTCGTTCTATTATATACCCCCGTCTGTGTACACGATTCGAAACAGACTTCGTGCATGTGGGAAGCATGGGCCCGTAGCACGTAGAATTCCGAACGTAAGCATCGCAAAGATGAAGAATCGATTGCAATTCACGAAGAACACGTTTCAAAACAATTTTGGAATAATGTGCTAAGGACTGATGAATCAATGATAAGGCGGAAATATTCCTATGGCATGGTACATACATATAATACGAACACATGTTTAGCGCATAGCCGGAGATATATATGGAATATATATGCAAGAAACCCACTGTTAAGTCGGTAGAAAAGGGTTTAATGGTTTGGGTGTGCCCCACTTCTTATAGTACTGGTGCAATAACAGTGTTGGAAGGCAAGGTAAATTCGAATATGTACCTAAGAATTTTGGGGGAGACAGCTATACCTGTGAGAAACAGCTTAATGGGCGTAGATTTTATCTTTAAACAGGAGAATGCGCCAAATCACACCTCAAAAAAGGTTGTGGAATATATACCTCTCTGAAAAAAATGTTAACATTTTAAAATGGCCTCCACAAACTCTCAACCTGTCCCCAATTAAAAACGCTGAAGATCCCTATTGCTAAAAATGTGCTTCAAACCTTGGATAAATTAAAGAACTGCGAACTGTGGAAAATTTAGTCCAGAAGAGCGCTAGAAACTTGTGTACAAGACCGACCTTGCGAAATCACTTTTTCTACATTTATTTTTAAGTTCATATAAAATCCTTTGGCAACAACAACGAAGTGATTTTTTTATGCTTTCTTTTCATTGCTATAATTTCTAAGATCCAATCTTCAAAATGAATGGGCATAACACCTACAGAAATTTGATTCGGTAAACCAACGTCAACATTTTCACTTCCTGCCTTGCTTAGTATCAGGGTGGACGTAGACAATATATGCGGACTAAAAAGTAATCACTTTTCTGCGTACGTCCACGTCTGTAAGTACAGACCAGCTGTTTTGGCACTTAGTGAAACAGAGGTAGATCGCCGCCAACACCTCTTAGATCACTCTGATCTGAAACTACCTGGCTACGAACTAGTGCCATTATTCTTCTCTCACCGCGGTCTTGCCATTTACGTGCGTAATGATGTAGCTTACCAAATTCCACCACAATGTAGTCCCTGTTCCAAACCGGAATTCAATTTCATGTGGTTAAAATTCCATCTCCGTGAGCAAATTATCCACTACTGCTTTATTTACAGAAGCCCCCAACTTGACAGCAACTCGACCTTTAACGAGTTTAATGCGCTGTCTGACTCCATTCAAAGAATTGTATCCCTGTATCCTCATACTGAAATCGCTATTACGGGCGATTTCAATATACACAATTCTGGTTGGCTTCGACATTCTGAACAGACAACACCCGAAGGACGGTGTGTTGAGATCTTCGCTGCGGAAAATAACTTAACCCAGCTTGTAAATGAGCCCACACGCATACCAGACGTTGATAGTCATACCGCCAACACCCTGAACTTGTTTTTAACTTCTCACCCTGATAAGTACTGCGTTGATGTGCTCTCCCCTCTAGGCTCGTCGGACCATTGTGTCATATCAGCTAAAAGATTCCTAAAAGAACCGTATGGCAATACGAGAAAGCCAATTGGAGCGGACTTAACAACTTCTTTAGGAATTTTAACTGGTCGTTATGTTTCCTCGACAACGACGTGGATGCCGCTGCTGATATGATCACAGACACCATTCTCTTTGGAATGAGATGCTTTATCCATCTTCGGATGAAGAGTATCAAACCAAAAGAAAAGGAATGGTATGATTCGAGCTGTAAAGAGGCTGTCAGGGTTAGAGAACTGTTTTTTCGGTCCTACAATACCAACCCGACAGAGGAAAACCGAAAAAAGTTTAAACGAGCCAGAAATGACTGCAACGCCTTTCTTAAGCGTGTGAAATTCCAATATGACCAAAACCTGAGGCAAAAAATACTACAATGTCCCAAAGGCAGTAACAATTTTTGGTCATTCGTCAAAAACATTAGAAATTCTGCCTCATCCTCCATCGTTGGGATTTACAATGACATTCCAGCTGTCAGCTCTTTGGACAAGGCCAATCTGCTTGCTGCACACTTTGCGGCTAGCTCAACACTCCCAGACTGTGCTTTGTCCGCGCCTACACTTGAGTGCGTCGGATCTCCAATGGGACGAATCCACTTTCGCACTCGTGTAGTAGCAAGAGTACTCAAAGATCTCAACATGCATAAATCCGCTGGTCCAGATGGTATATCTCCCCTTCTTCTGAAGAGGTGTTCTTCTACGCTGGCAAAACCACTGCGTAAGCTTTTTCATCAGTCCTACTCTTTAGGACTCTTTCCGAGCAGATGGAAAACAGTATTTGTCCAACCAGTCCCTAAAAAAGGCGAATCTTCTTCTCTTTCCTCCTACAGACCCATTGCAGTTACGTCCCTCTTTCCAAGGTCATGGAAACGCTGATAAATCGTCAGCTCATGAAATATCTCGAAACACGAAAACTTCTCAATGACCGGCAATATGGTTTTCGTAGCAACAGGTCCACTGGTGATTTGATAGCATGTCTCACCGAGAAGTGGAACCAAAGCGTACATCAATCTGGCGAAAGCAAGTTAGTTGCACTTGATATTTCTAAGGCATTTGACAGAGTTTGGCATCAGGCTCTTTTGTCGAAAATGCGTGCTTTTGCGATCGATGACTCTCTTCCTCGAATTAGAAATTACTTTTCGGAACGTTCAATTCAAGTTGTCTTGGATGGTTTCAAGTCTGATATCCACAAAATAAACGCTGATGTGCCCCAGTGCTCCGTTCAGTCTCCGACACTCTTTTTATTTTTTATCAACGATCTCTTGTCTACCACTTCTAATCCAATATATTCCTTTGCTGACGACAGTACTCTCTTCGGCTGTAGAACGGGAACGGCAGCGTATGTTAAGCTCATTAAATTCCGATATCAACAGCATAACCAATTTTGGCACTATCAACAGAGTGGAATTTAATGCTTCCGAAACACAATGTTGTCTGCTGTCATTAAGGCGAAATTTAAATACCTAGACATTATCCATGAATGGCACTTATATAGTCTAAACTGGAAAACTTTCCATTCTCGGTATGTGTGTCAATGACAGCTTACGTTAGAATGACCACATATTCGATGTCGCCAAAAATGCTGCTAAATGTCTAGGCTTTCTCAAACGATGTAAGAAATACTTTTTTCCTTCTGATCTGGCCTCAATATAAAAGGCATTCAACCGCCCAAAATTGGAGTACAATGCTCACATCTGGTCAGACGCGCCTAAAACATCTCTGCATCTGCTAGACCGAATTCAAAACCGTGCGATAAAACTAATAGCTGATACCAATATCACTCAGGCAATGGACACCCTCGAACATCGGCGAAATGTCTCCTATCTTACATTGTTTTATCGCTATTTCCACCACCAGTGCTCCGTAGAAATCGCCAGTAGCATTCCGCCCCTTCATGCCTTTAACCGTAACACACGTCTCGCTGTGAATGCTCATCAGTATAAATATCGTGATCCTTTCCTAAGCCGTACAACTCGCTTATGGAATGTCGTGCCGATCTCTGTGTTTCCTGGTCGTTATAACTTACAAACATTTAAAAAAAAATGTACATCGGTACCTGTCTTGTCTTCCTCCATACATTTCCTTCGCCCGCGCTGTGTGCAAACATTTTAAGGGCACGCAAAATCTCAAAGATCCTTTCCGCCGACAAAGTTCCACTAGACTAGTTCAAAAGAGGAATAAAGGAAGACCCCCACGCAAGATTCAACTGCTACTTCTGATACGTCTGTTATTGCTAGAAACATTTACACATACAACAAGAAAGATCGGACTTTCTAGATCTAGATCTAGATCTAGACTTATAGACTGGGATACACGACCACATTTGGTTTAATTACAAGGCAATGTGTCATCCATGGTGATCACAATGATTTCTGAAGAAGTTACAAGGATGAGAACTTAGTGATTGTCAAACTTTCACTGAGAGAAGAGTGAAGTCTCTTGATAGTAACTCTTCACTCCTGAGATTAATATCTCTGTCTAGAAGGGTTCAAACACCGGCTATCCGTTATTTCTGCTACCAGCGGAGAGCTTGTTGGCTATTCAATTTACGCATCATGTTTGATTCAATGGTGCTGACTATCATGAGTATGCGCTCTTCTACGGGTTTCAATTCCATTTTAGTCAGTCCTTCTACTGTATAGGTACATGAGATCTCCAGCTGGTATCTCCGCGTAGTTACGTCGAGTTAACTCCCATGTTTGTTGTGGATCAAGAGAAGAGCCCATTCCAGCTCAAACAAATTGAAGCATCTCGTAATTGGAAAAATATTAAGAGTTAATCAACCGCAGACTCTTCGTAATTTTATCAAGAATCTTTTCATCTACACTTTCTTCTATATGTCTTATACACAAGAGAGGCTATTATATGTCTTCCTAGAACTATTCCTGTGTCTAAAACCATTTTTAAACACAATCTTGATCAAAAACCTGTATTCGTCACAGATGGAGGACCTAAAAATTTTTAAGTGGCCCACATTTAGCGATGGCTGAATCAAGGATTCCACGAAAACTCATTTAAGTATACTGTATAGCGTTGGAAAACATTCGTTGTGTTGTGTGGTTTACAAATTCCACATAGGAGTTCGCTTTTAAGACTTACAAGGATTGTAGTTTGTTGTGGTAAACGCAAGACTTAAAAGCGCCCCAAAGGACGAAGTCTGGCGCCGTCAAATCTATCGGTTTGGCCGGCGAGTTCAAGGTTGCCCGACCTGTGTGAGCGGTTGCTCCGTCATACTGGAACCAACAATGCGCGAGACCCAACTCAACTCCTTGCGACAAAAAAAAAATCACGTATAATAACTATCTGTAGCGCTCACAAGTTACGGTTACAGTGGTGACGTCGGCATTCTCAAAAAAATAAGAGCCAATCACTTTTTCCACTTAAGTGGAAATTGGCTTCGTCGCTTATTATGATTTCGCATACGAAATCATCCTCCAAGTTAATTTCACTTGACGGCCGGCAGCAATAGGTGAACGGTTTACACTTATAAGGGAACATTCTCTGGTCTTTCACCAACATTCGGGGCAACGAACGTCTGCTGATGTCAAATACTATGCATCGTTTTATTGTCGATGTTTGTGGATTCAGTGATATTCTCGGTCGTAGGAGCAATTCGGCGTCGGCCACTTCTTAACACAACTCTAGTGGACCGCTTCAAAGGTTTGGTTTTGATAAGTGAGATAAATGTAAGTCGTACCAAAACTTTCTTTTTTTTGGTCACTTATGAGTAAAGGGACAGGGGCAATATCTAGGGAAACTTCTTCGGACGATGTAGTTTTTTTAGGTTCCGATATTAAGGACGAGATAAGGGCGCCAAAGAGTAGGGACACCAGTCTCCTAGGAGTCGCTACTCACTCTCCATGGAGTAGTGATGTGTGTTGAATGGGGAGCCCGACATGCGCGGCCCAAGGCAAATGCCGAACCAGGAGCGGATGTGCTGCACCTTACAACGTTCTCAGAACACAATGATCAAAGATTGCGGGACGAAGCCTAAAAGCCAACGCCCAACAACACGGGTTCCATCTTAGAAGATATCCCAGAAGTCTCGTGGGAAGAAACTTACTCCAACCCATTGGAATAGGGGGAGTTTGACCAGCGTCAAGAACGAGCTTCTACGAGCAAACGCGTCCCGACGAAACAGCAGAACGCTTATGAACACCATATTTGACAGTACGAAGAGTACCAAAATGGTGAAAGATGACCAGGAGGGAGGCACAGAACAACGGACAAAGACGAAGACTACAACATATGTGAACAGAAACAAATAGAGGACAGTCAAAGGACATACAAACAACAATACGCGTACCTAGGGAAGACAGAGAGAAGAGCCGACAACTTAATGTCGAGGATCAATGATAAAATGAGCGGATTGATTGCAACCAAAAGAGCATGGCCAACATGAACGAGAATGTCAGTTGTCTGGAACTTTCAGTTGCCTCATCTTCCAAGGGAAACATGACCAGGACAAACAGATGGGTAAACAAACCTAGGGTACGACTAGATAAACTGGAGTTGCCTCCATACAACAGGGCTTAGACTAATGAAAGTAAAAGAAAAATACTAACTCGACAGGAACGGGCATGTACTAGGACACACCAGGATACTATCACCGCAACGATGCCGGGAGGATAGATTCTTCCATTTGGTGGCGCATTCAAGACGATGCCGGTAGAGAGTTTCGTTGTTCGGATCGAAAAATCTAAAAGAAGTGGAAAAAGTTCCGTGGCCACTAACCCGTTACTAACTCGAGTTCCATCACTTAGTTTCAGGCTGTGCCGAAAGATGGTACTGGGAATATTTAGAAGAAATCGGGAGGGATGAACAGCTCAGCAACCATGACCTTAAAAATGAGATGATCAAACAACTTAGACCCTGATGACGGGATCACGAAATTCTTAGGTCAATAATGGACAGGAAACAGATGCCCTATGAAACAATTTTTACGCCGATGACTATATACTCGTATATTACTAACCCACCGTTCGAACTGCACCTAGTTGACATAATGCAATACAACATTAACTGCCGAGTCGCTAAGCTTATCTTCGGTTCCTCCATAGGCAGTGTACAAGACCTCGGCGATGAGTGTACAAGGGCGGAAGGATATAACAACTAGAAGCCAACGACACAAACCCCACGTGACCGAAATTGACAAACTACCTACACCCAGAAGAGTTACTTTCAGCAAAACTTCTCATACTATGGCGACTTTGATGTAGCGGGTCTACAAAATCAATGGACAAGTAAACCCACAACGGCACTAAACCTGACCGACCAATCAAGACCGAAATAACTAACGTCCACAAAATTAAGCCGGCAAGAACAATTTTGGCGAATGCACCGGTCTGTCCTTCCCGATTCCATACGCTGCCTTGCTTTAGTTGTGGGCAAGGGAACATTAATTTCCACTGCACTAAGTATCAGTGTAAATGCCGACCACAATCCCAGCCAATTCCGGCAGGCCCCGGCAATAATTATTCTGCAGCGTGACCCAACGCCACTTGCAGCTCGGACGTATCCCGATCCTCCTCATCAACGAATGAAAGTGAAATACAACGAAGCGAGCAAACTTATTTTCGGAGAGGAAGTGATGGTAGCAGTGCAATAAAACGACAAAGACTTAAACGAATTTTAGAAACTGTGATACGGGACAATAGACAATTCGTCCAAGTTAGTATCGCAGGAGAGGATGTCCTCGGTCTGCTAGACATAACCTGGGAAAAGGGGCACTGGAATTTTTAAGTAGACACAACATTACCATGACGAACATGATGACAGATATATGGACAGCAGATGGCAACCATCAGAAAATTCTTTGACGATTTACTTCTTCTGTCTCATTTGCCATGCCAAACCAGGAATATTCGTGGTCCCAAATTTACAGCGCCCATTTAGGGGTACACTTCTGGAAAAGTTTGGCGGTCGCTCCTCACATTATATCGGGCTTACGCTTGCGATCGCCGACTGAAAACGACTCCCCATTCCAAGCTCTCACTCAACCACAAATCGAGCAGTTGGAGAGGATGAAACAACTTTTCCGTCGTTCGCAATCCTGGGCTTAGGCAAAATAAAGCTTCTAGAGCATGTGATGGAAGTTGATGACCCTCAGCCTCCCATCAAACAACGACATTACTCCAATTCGCCAGCGATACAAAAACTCCTAAAAGACGATCTGGATCGAATGATCGAATTAGGGGTAATCGAGAAAGCAGTAGCCCCTGGAGTTAGCCAGTAGTTCTGGTCAGAAAACCAGGAAAGAATTGTCTATGCCTAGACACAGTAAAGGTCAACGCGGTGACAAAAAAGTATGTCAACCCTCTTCCCCAGATCGATGGCTTACTAAGCCGCTTACAAGATACCAGATATACACGTATCTCTGATATAAATTTGAAAGATAGGTTTCAGTAGATTTCTCTTGAGGCCAAATCTAGGGAGAAGACAGCTTTCGCAGTCTTTGGGTTGCCACTTTACCAATTCACGTTCATGCTGTGTAACCCAGCTCAGAGAATGTTTCAGCTAATGGACAAAGTGATTTCCCATCAGTTGAAGGAGAATGTCTCTGTCTATCTCGATGACCTATTGGTGTGTTCTCTAGATTTTGAATCTCATGTGTCCAGTGCGAAACACGCCTAAGCAGCTCCGCGGGTTTCTATGGATGATGCGGTAGTACTATAGCAAGAGCTGAATTGATCCGACGAGCTAGAGCCACAGTCTTCTACTACTGCATAGAGGATGCCTCCGTGGCTGCTAAAATCCTTACAGAGTCGAAGATCCTTGGAGTGAGTTGCAAAGTGTTGATATCTTTTGTCTGACGATTAGTAATAGAATTTAGTACAAACACGAAGACCAGCATCTTCCTTTAGACGACGAACGCATAATATCAGAACTAAGCTACAGTAATCATACACTACGCAAGTTTGCAAGTCTAAGGTCAAGACTGAACATGGATAACAATAACAAAAGTCCAGCATTCACCTGAAGTTTGATCTTGACAATTAATGACCTATGAGACGTCATTGTGGTACCTCCCTGCCGCCAAAGACTACAAGAAAAATAGTGCTCATGCTCTAAGATAACCCAGCTCGAAAGATAAGCTAGCAATCATTAAGCGGAAATCGGATAAAAAATGTTGACAAATCGAAGACTAATCATGCTTTTCAGCTTCATGCCATTAGCTATACAAAATATCCTACACAAATTCATCAGCAACTAATTGGCATTCAGAGCCGATCACTCTCTATTTGTATACCATAGCCTATCGAATGGCAACAAATTGCCAAGAGGATACTCGTACCTTGCTTTTCCTAAAGAGCTGTTTAATGAATTACAAGCGGCAAAGTGCCATCCGAATATCCCATAAATCCAAATCTCTATCAAGCGTCTAGACATGCCTTTATCTTTCTCTCATTTTCGGGGACGCCCAAAGCTGATGCGCTGTCACTCAATACAACAACTACCATCAACCATACTACCGAGTGTCATTAATTTGACTTGACTCACTTTAAAATCGAATCTCAATTTCGAGCAGATTGTCCTTTCAAATACTGATTCGTCATAGATCCCTAATTCGAGGTTTAGTATTCAAAACACATTCAGCTGTTGTCTGTGTGTGTCTGTATGTTCACCCCGAAATTGTATCGACTCTGTTAGAAGACGTACATCCCAACCACCTCGACCATCCTTTGCCAACGCCTTACCAATCAAAAATAATTGTTTGCAATTAATTAATTCAATAGCAAGGCAAGCCAGATCGCGTAGGAGTTGGAAATCAATTTCACACAAAATAGTGAGGAGTATCTCCGTTCCGGATCCGACTCATGGTACCAGAGTAGCACTTCCACGCAATTAAATCGATGTCCTTGAGGAATTATTCATCAAGCAAGGCAAGCGTAACACAAGTAACAAGTTGAATTGTTCGAAACCTGGCAAAATGGGACCTGATTTAGAGGACACGACAGATACGAGTACCATATTACGCAGAATTGTGTCTTTTTTTTTTTGCTCCTGGCCCTTCGATGATTGGGTCCCTCCCTTTTCTCAAGGAGACACCCAATCCAAATCAAGTATCCATCTGTGCTAGAAAATAATCACATCAACTATTTCTGTTGCGTGGAAGAGAAAGTATGTAGTATCTACTGATGGGCCACGTTAACGGAACGACAAGGATAATTAATTCGTAAATTTTATTCAAAGGATCCACTGTGCTGGGCTGTGCCGTGGGGAGTATTCGTATCTAGTTATGTTGTCAAATCTTTTACATGTGGGTCTAGACAACAAAGAGATTATTCCGTGGCAATGAGGCACTCTACAGGTTGGCCGTACTTGGCGTGTGATATAGCGAAGGCCAGTTTTTTTTTTTTTTGGGGGTGCCCGGTGTAGAGATTGGAATTGTAGTGCACGAGTGTGCTTAGTTAAATTTGGTGGTCACAGGTGATTATTTCACGCAGTTTTGGTCACGTTAGTTAGCCAATCAACATTTTTTCATTATGAACTCTATTGCATCAGAGTTGCGGCCTTACTCGTATGTTGAAATTATCATCCACAGTGAAACCTCAAAAATGCACATAAAGGGAATTTAGTATTATCCTGTAATGGCATGACATAGTTCTACAAATATGATGGTATCATTGAGGGTATGGGATGCCAATTAATTTGTAGGTAAAGAAACAACCTGCCATGAAAAAAGCAACGAAAAACGTGGGCAGCAAAGCTCGTGTCTTTAAAGGCTCTTCTATGTTTCTTTTCTTGGAATCCTATTGATTCTATTGTATTATGGTGGAGATAAGATCGAGGGAAGTGAGGTAAATTGAATAGGATTCTTCTCCGAAAAGTCAGTGAAATCAATGGGCTGATCAAACTTCCCAACCAGGCTGGCATCACTCAGAAAATCTGATGGCACCTACACTGAGTCGAAAGCAGAGTCTCTGAGGCTCACTTGCCAGATAACCTAATCAGAACCAGCTCATATCACAACCATAACATACTACTCCGTAGCTAGTATGACATATCTAATCGTGACGGATGAGTTCATTAAACATGCTGTGCTTCCTTTGATTGCAAGCCGCCTGGCACCGAATGGCATATACCCTGTTATGTTACAAAAAGGTATAGATCAGCTGTTGGTAACTCTCAAGCGAATGTTTGCTGCTACCCCGGAACTGGCGAACAGTGAGAGCGGCCTTTATACAGACAAACAGCGGCCTGACAACAATCGAAATGGTATAATAATTTGACTGCAAAATCATGATTTCCAAAATATAATAGATATAAGACTGGAGGCAGCTGTAGAATAAAAAGATGGCTTGGCAGAGTTTCAGCACGAATTTCCTTAAAGCATTCACCATAGTAGATGTGGGTTGCAGACAAACTGACAAGTCCTTAAGGTGGATGTATGCGCAATACATTACCAAGAGCAATATCAATTGCTAAATCTATTTCCGTGATGTAGTACCTGCTGCTAGTTTCTCTGGTAATTGAGATTGAGACGGTCGTATTTTAGCCCCGGTTAGAACAAAGGTTGAACAAATCTAATAGCACTGGGCCAATGCCTCATTTATTAATCGCATACATCTGCATTTGTGGCGACATATTACATAGAGAATAATCTTATTTTTGTCATCCCAGCCAACTTCAGTCGCATAAGTATCCTTGTCCACAAAAGTGAAGGAAGATTATTGAGGTATGACAGAAAGTCCACATATGTCAATGTATCATGAACACGAAACCAAGGCTCGTAAAAGTGTTTCAAAATACTGTTCATTCTATTTTCAAACTAAGAAGGTGAAGAGCCCAAAGGTAGCATATTTTTATACACACATCGAGCTTCTAAGTTATAGCATCTCTTAGCAGAGCTAGATCGAAGATAAAAAGGACTCCCACAGACAGGGCCACATAAATTACGGCCGCACTTATACGGAAGGCTGTGGAAATCAGGAAGTTCCCAAAACGAAGTTCAAAATAGAGAAGATGAACCTAATTTGACCGACGCTTTCAGTGAACAATTAAAACGTACCCCGACGATATAAGTCTCTTTTTAGT
This sequence comes from Volucella zonaria, assembly GCA_963966105.1. Lineage (NCBI taxonomy): Eukaryota > Metazoa > Arthropoda > Insecta > Diptera > Syrphidae > Volucella > Volucella zonaria. The sequence continues at coordinate 165,745,571 of OZ014533.1, read as the reverse complement.
AGGATAATGGATTAACGCCTTGTGGTACATAATTTGCCACTTATGGTATTTCGAACTCAATATCAACTCTCACTATCAGGCAACCGGCATGGGGAGACGACTATTTGCCCTAAAGTGTCAAAAATGTATCGACCACGCTTTCGTACGATTGCATACAAATTCCTTATAGAGGAAATCTACTGAGGTGACGGGTGACCAAATAGCAATGATAGTTTTTCCAATTGTTATGTTTCAGCAGCTGTCAAAATTACCAATGAAATCCGGCTGACAAAATATTTGGTAAGGTTTGCCATTTCATCTTGAATCGCTTTACGGTTGCCGTACGTGCGGAGTTATTAAAAAAACCTTATAGAAACTCTGGCTCAGTTGTAAATACGAAGTGCCAATTTTATCGTGAGGTCAGTAGTGATCATGGCTTCACGGTGTGGAGGCAATTCATCGCACCGTGGAAAAGTTTGAGCGTGAGTACACTCTTTTGGATCTTGAACCTCCAACCAGATAGAGATTGGTGCGAAATGAAGAAAACATTGGGGATCGCCAGAAAGTCAACCCGGCCTATTTTGTGGTTGGGCCCATACCCACATAAGATTATGTTAACGCAAGAATTGAAGCCGGATGACCATACACAACGCCGTGAGTTCGCTAATTGGTCGCTGGAAATGTTGGTCGGAGATCCAGATTTTGGCCAAAAAATCATCTTCCCGAACGAGGCCCATTTTTGGCTCAGCGGCTATTTCAACAAGCGAAATTGCCGTTATTAGAGCGAAAACAATCAACAAGCGTTCGGCCAGCATCAATGCATCCATAGAGATTGACGGATTGGTGCGGTTTATGGTATAGCGGCATCATCGAACCTTATTTCTTCCGAAATGAGAAAGGAAACACGGTTACCGTGAATGGTCTCAGGTATAGAGCGATGTTAACCGACTTTTTGTGATCAGAGCTTGGCAGCATTGATATATCCGAGCTGTGGTTCCAACAAGACTTCGATACATGACATAAAAGTGACGGAATGTTAGAATTTGTGTTAGAGAAATTTGGCGACTTTGTCATCTCACGGTTAGCATTCATCATTTGGCCGAAGCGATCATGCGATTTAACACCACTCGATTATTTTCCCTGATGCTGCGTCAGGTCTTTAGTCTACCCTAACAAGTCAACCACGTTGGACGACCTCGGGGCCAACATTCTACACTCTAGTGCCGGAATAACGCCGTAAAATTTGGACCAAGTTATCAAAAATTGAACTGGCCGGTTGAAGCACTACCAACGAAGCCGAGGCGGCCGTTTGAATGATGTTCTATTCCACATATAATGACATGAATGAAGCTTCAAAATAAAACCGGAATCTATTTAATACCTCACACCGGTGTTGATTTATTTTTTTCCTATCGTTCTTATCTGGTCAGGTGATTTCTTGTCCGCTACCTCTAATCCAATATACTTAGCACTTTGCTGACAACATTTTTCTCTGCCTTTCATATTCGTTCCCGGATTCACGGCCCTTCTCTTTCGTTGCAGAACGGGAACCCCAGCGTATGTTAAGCTCATTAAGCACAGATATAAGCAGCAATACTAAATGGGGAAGTTTTTTTTTTTTTTTTTTTATAATTTAAGCGCGCCAAAGGGGTTATGAATACCTTTACACTGTTGCCTTGGCGCGGGCGGAAAGGTAGAAGGAGGAGAAAGGAAAGTTTGTGATGTAGTGGTTTGAAACTCAGGTGTGTTTGGTTTCGATATTGACTCTCCAGGGGTGGGAGTCCGAATAGGACGGAGAGATTTTCTTCACTCGGAATTGGTGAGGTTGTGAATTTTAACGGTTGTTTTGTGCTTGAAAACCCTACAACAGCCAAATCTACATGTCAGTGTTATGCCTTCACACGCAGATTTTTCTGACTGAGTTCCAATTGCACAAATGAAAACTTGCCGTGGCTAGGATTCGAACCTTGACCTTCCGAGTGAGAAGCGATTGCTAGTACCACTACACCACGGCCACCCGTAAGTTTAATGCTTCCACAACACAGTGCTGTCTGCTGTCGTTAAAGCGATATTTAAACACCCAGCTATTATCCCTGAATGTCACTTAAATCATGAGACCGAAAAAACTTTCCATTCTCGGTATGTATGTCAATGACAACTTACGTTGGTATGTCCACATATTCGATATCGTCAAAAATGCTGCAAAATATCTTGGTTTCCTCAAGAGATGTTAGAAATATTTCACCCCCTCTGATCAGGTCTAAATATATAAGGCATGCCTCTTCCAAAAATTAAAGTACAATGGCCACATCTGGTCAGGTGCTCCTATAACATCTCTGTACCTGCCAGATAGGATTCAAGGCATACAGGTGATGCTAACATCACTCAGTCAACTGACAGCATTGAATACCGGCGCATTGTCTCCTGCCTTACTTTCTTCTGTAGCTATTTTCACCACCAGTAATCAATCGAAATTACCGGTAGTATTCCGTCCCTTCTAACCTTCAATCGTAATACACGTCTAGCTATGAATGATCTTCGGTTTGCCCTCAAGCTCGCTCTCGGACGTGTTCTGAAATATTGCCGTACAACTCGCTTATCTAATGCCCTACCGAGCTCTTTACTCCCCACTCATTATAACTAGCAAACATTTAAGACCAATGCATAGTATTTATTATGCATCGGTATCTCTCTTTCTTTCTTCCCTAACTTTCCTTCGTTCACGCTGTGTGCAAATATTTTAAGGGTATACAAAATCCTTCGAGCGTTCGCCGATTATAAAAAAAAGAAGCTAGTGTACACTTTGAAAATTCTGCGCCGACTTGACCGTGAAACCTATAGAGGGACCATTGATTTAAAAAAGTTCTTAATCTTAACTTTGCCTAAGTTCTCCAGCTTGTTGGAGAAGTTCTAATTTTTCTGTTAGGCAGGCCATGTCATAGTTGACGAAGAGAAATTTATCTTTCATGAGGTTTTAGGGATTACGAAAGTATCCATATTGGTCCAGCCCATGTTGGCTTAGTGGAGCCTACATCATCAATTACAATAGCTTCAATAATGGCTATGTCTAAGTTTGGAGAACAGGAGTTAATTTTTCTACAAGAATCATTGGCTCGTTGTGTTTCACATTGAACTCCGACTCCCGTACCATCTTTCCTTGATCTGTCGGTCATTATGATTTGTGACCTGCTGACTCTACCATTCCTCTCCGACGGAGACTTTGATATTGATAGGAGATAGATTATCGAGACAGATTTGTCTTTATTTCTTCTGAATACGAGTTGGATGGGGGCATGTTCATATCGCACAGGGTTATCTCTCGCTTTCCTCAGTTGGAGCGCATTTTTAACCGCCGTCCAGCGGAATGATTTTACAACAATCGTGTACAGCAAATTAACTATAATAAGTTAAAAATGCCAAGTTTTGCTGAAGGCTTTTCTGCATATGTAGTAGATAAGCCGCCCACATGGATTTGAATCTAGAATTAGTCCTAAATAGCTTGTTGAACTCGAAAAGGATAATATAGCTTTCCCTATTTAACATATCGCTAACACTATGCGATAGGAAAAGTATTGTGATGGAGTCCAAATTACATTTTCTCCATATTGAGATCAGTCCACTTAGCTACGATGTTAGGTGAACTTTCAATCAAGTTAGTAAGGTGGGCAGAAATTTCCTTGAAGAGAGCTAGGTATGGTCCTCATCATTTTTCTTTATGATCTCCTCTCCGCCTGTTAAAACAATATGAGGCAGAGCTGGTTGTATATTACAGGTGTGTAGGTTAAATATTCCCCAACAGTCTACGAAGAGAGAAGTTGTAGAGTGGATAATGTATTCGCCCCCCTTGATGGCTAAATACGGCTTCTCTCTGATGAAAATGATTTTAGGGATTCTGCGAGCTGAGCATTTCAATTTTCTCCTCTAAATAGTATAGTCTCGGTGGAGGATAAACTTTTAATGTTGCTAACATCGAAGGAAAGATTCACGTTTTCTTTTTGTTCTTATAATTAGAGCGCGCACTATGTACCCTTAAGATTTTTGAAGTTAGGGAGGGAAAAAAGAGAGATACCGATGTGCGTTGGTTTTAAATGTTGGCAAGTTATACTGGCTAGGAATTGAATAGCTTGGCAGGGCATAAGCGAGTTGTACGGCTTAGGAAATAATCACGATATTTCAGAGTACGTCCGTAGATGGGCTCGAGGGTGAACTGATGAGCATTCATAGCGAGACGAGTGTTACGATTAAAAATTTAAAAGGGCGGAATGCTGCTAGCAATTTCAGTGGAGCACAAGGTGAAACAGGAGACATTACGCTGGTGTTCGAGGGTGTCAAGTGACTGTGTAATACTGTCATCACCTTTGAGTTTTATCGCACGATTTTGAATCCTATCTACATATAGGTCAGATCAGTGAAGTATTTCTTATATCGCTTGAGAAAACCTAGATATTTCGCAGCATTTTTGACGATACCGAATATGTGGTCATTCCAACGTAAGTAGTCACGGACACACCTACCGAGAATGGAAAGCTTATCAGTTTCGGCGATACAAGTGCCATTCATTTATAATGGCTGGGTATTTAAATATCGACTTATCTACAGCAGACAGCGTTGAGTTTTGGAAGCATTAAATTCCACTCTATTGATAGTTCCCCAATTGGTTATGCTGTTAATATCGGAATTTAATGAGCTTAACATGGAAACGAATATGAAAAGCAGAGAGTACTGTCGTCAGCAAAGGAATATATTGGATTAAAAGTGGCAGACGAGAAATGAAAATTAAAAAGAGTGTCGGAGACAGAACAGAGCCCTGGGGCACATCAGCATTATTTGCGAATATCGGACTTGAGAACGTCCAAGACAACTTGAATTGAAAGTTCCGAAAGGTAATTTCTAATCCATTGAAGAAGAGAGTCATCGATCCAAAATGCAAGCATTTTCGACAAAAGAGCCTGATGCCAAACTCTATCAAATGCTTTAGAAATATCTAATGCACGCTTCGGTTCCAATTTTTGGTGAGATACACTATTAAATTACCGGTGGACCTGTTGCTACGAAAACCATATTGCCGGTCATTGAGAAGTTCTCGTGTTTCGAGATATTTCATAAGTTGACGGTTTACCAGCGTTGCCATGACCTTGGAAGGAAGGGACGTAAGTGCTGTGATTAAGGTCTGTAGGAGGAGAGAGAAGAATATTCGCCGTTTTTAGGGGCGGGCTGGACAAATTCTGTTTTCCATCTTCTCGGAAAGAGTCCTAAAGAGTAGGATTGACGAAAAAGCCAGTGGTTTTGCCAGCGTGGAAGAAGGGTAGATATCCCATCTGAACCAGCAAATTTATGTATGTTGAGATCTTTAAGTACTCTTGCTACCATTGAAAATTCGACACACTCAAGTGTGGGCGGAGACAAAGCTCAATCTGGAAGTGTAGAGCTTCAAACAAATTGTGCACCAAGCAGATTGGCCTTGTCTACAGAGCTGATAGCTGGAATGTCATTGTAAATGAGCGTTGTGATGGAGAATGAGGCAGAATTTCTGATGTTTTTGACAAACGACCAAAAGCTTTTATTACATTTGTTATATTGTAGTATTTTTCGCCTCAACTTCTGATCGTATTTAAATTTCACACGCCTAAGAAAGACGTTGCAGTTATTCCTGGTTCGTTTAAAGTTTTTCGGTTTTCCTCTGTCGGGTTGGTCTTGAACGACCGAAAAAACATTTCTCAAACTTTGAGAGCCTCTTTACAGCTCGAGTCGTACCATATCTTTTCTTTTGATTTATCGCCACTCTGCCCATATGAACCATACCGAGTTTCAAAATTGCGACTTGGATTCATCCTTTAGTTCGGTGTATGATGGAACATTTTTTTAGCGATCGTTTCACGTGTAGTTCTCAAAAGCAAATAAAATTGGAGGTCCGCATGATTCCACTGCCCATAATGCATGTAAGATGAATTCATTGCAACTGGAGATCTTCAAACATTCAGAGCTCACTATCTAAGATCGCAATAACATAGCACCGATTGTTCTTTAGCACGCTCGATTAGACCAGGGATACCGGTTATTATCAAGCTTCATTTCTTGATCCGTCATATTCACTCCCAAACTGGATCGCATCGTGCAGGGCATGGCTCTTACCACGCATGCAGTAAAAGAAGCACGACTATCAACCAAAAAACCCACAACAAGCGTGGGTCGGTCTAAAAATTTGGCTAAAAATAAATCTCTGCAGTTCCTTCGATGTAAAAAAAAACTACGCTTTTGAAAAAGAAACAAGATTTCGCACAGGCGTGGTTGGCGGATTATGTTTCTCTGTAGACACTTTGACATAGTAATGACGAAGCTTCATTGCAAAATAAGGAAATGCCTCTGGGCAGAGCATGGATACCTTCATCCAAGTCTATATGTCTAACGCAAATTCCAAAAGATCTCACGTAAGCTGATTATATCATAAATATCGTTATTACAAAAATATCCTTACAGCTTGTCAGCTCAATCTAATTGAACTAAAGCTTCACCTCCCAGACTGCCAATAATAAATTGATTCCTTCCTAAAACTGTTGCACTGAAAAAAAAACTCTCCAAACTTGAAAAGACTTATATAAATCCGTTCGGGACTGGAAATGTGAAACCACTTTGCTATTTACGATTATTTTTAGAATTAAGGTTTTCTATTTCTATTTTTCAAAGCAAGACAAATCTATTTTTGTACAAATTCCCACAACTTTGTCCATCTCGTTAGATTTGTTGGAATTCTTTAAGCACAATTCGATTCGTAAAATCCCTACCGCAAGGATGCATAGAGATACGAGTATCTTCCTGATTAGAAGCAATCGAATTCATAGAAGTGAACGTGGATGTCCAGCTTATCACACTCTGCTCGAAGTTTCCATTATCGAGAATGAAATTGTGAATGATTGTCATTTTAGATTCTGTTCAAATGAAATTTCTGATGAACTCCATTATTGTCATTATCCTCTTTTATTTCGTTTTTAAGTCGTTACCAATAATCCGTCTTCGTTAGCCATCACCCACAGGCAGATACTACATAGTAAAAATGTGGACATACGAGTATTCGATTTCAAGGACAAACCGAAAATAGGCAAAATCTCATTGTAGCAGCATATTAACATACCCTACGCATGAAAGCCACTAGTGTAGAAGTCAAAACTTCACGCACATCCCCAACTGCCACTCCCCTAAAAGTAAGGCACAGAACAAACAAAACAAGATAACAATTCAACGGCCAACAAAACAACAAAAATGAACGCCAAAGGCATGAACTAATCGATTTTCCAATTCACATCCGAACCTCCTTTACCGGCAAAGGAATCAATTGACAGCCAAATGTCAGACAGAACGAATGTTTGAATACACGGATATGGCGCGATAAAGAATGATTTATGTAGCCTCGCTTCCCAGTTCCCACCTTCGAATTCCAACTTAAAGTCGTCGAGTCGACTCTGGTTATACTCCTATTGATGGGTTCCAGGAATTCTGTGCCTCTTGTCGCGACCTTCCCCGAGTCTAGTGAGACATCGATTTGTATCTCTTATCTCATACATACCCATCGCTTGTCACAGTGACATTCTGTCACACAATGTAAAATTATTAATAAATAAATCGTATTTATGAACGCTGTTCGGAAATATGGCAAAGCAGCCCGGAACACAATAAAACCCAGCAACAATTATTGTCTAGCAATCGACTGGCTTCGGCTCTGCCTCCAGTTCTAACTCTAGTTCGAAACCCTTAATCCAGAGTGTCAAACGAACCTTGTCGAGGTATCCTTTTTTAGAGTCCTCCGCGGGGCTTTTTGTTTGTTCAATTCATTATTATCCGAGGAAAGCTTTTAATCAATTAAATATGCCATTTGAGGAACACAAATCAGAGGCCGCAATGCGACGGATATCTGCGTTAGGATAACAATGGGGGGATACCCCCCCCCAAAGGATGTGCTTTCACTTGTGTTTTGCTGTATTCTGTATTCGAATGTGGAAGGGAAAATTGAATTCGCTTCCCTTTTGTGATTTATTTGGATTTTTGGGGGAGGTAAACAATTGACAGATGGTTAATACTCGCAAAGCTAACGGTTACAAATTTGGGGATGTTTCCTCGTTAATTTTGTTCTTTTCTTTCTTTTTTGTTTGTTCGTTTCGTTCCGTAGCAGCTTAATTTTATTATCCGTTTTTCTCGGGGAGGCACAGCGCGTACGCTTCGTTAAAATTAAAACTCTTTTTTTTACAGTTATACGAGTTGACAAGCTAAGACCACACGTGTAGTAAAAAATTCCAAACATTCCTGTTTATTGCTTCCGTCATGAGGGAGAAAGAAAATGCAAATAGCGCGCGGGCTGATGCATGACCGAAAAAGAAATTTTAAAGCAGCCCATGGAAATTCCGGAAGTCAGATAAGAAGGATGTCTGCTGGCAGGGTTCCCGTCTTTAAGGGATCATTTGTGACAATTTCAATTTCAGTTCTTTTTTTTAAATTTAATTTTAGACTTAATATCGTAATAAACATATTTCTCATAAATGTTATTTATTGACAAAAAAAAAAAAGAAAATCTGTTACAATTCGATTACTTTAAGTGAGGAGCTACAGTCATGCGTGGATATGTGGCTTCACTCTGTGAAGGGAGGTTGTGTCCTAATCGCCTCCAGTTGCGCAGATCAAGTTCCCTTTCTATTTGAGTGCTCCACCTGGAGTACTCGTAGGTTCTACTTTTAGCGAAACGTTTATTCACAGGACATGTCAGGTCCACCCCAACCGCTGAATTGCAGCCCTTCTGCCATGGTCGGTGGTAATATACCTTTTTCTATCCTCACATTGTACGGAATATAAAATCTTGATCGCGATCTGGACGAAACTGATTCATTTTGAAGTGGGTGCAGCTTAAATGATTTCCCTCCTTGAGACGGGAGGAAATTGTGGTTTGATTTCCTTCACAGATAAAGGTAGATAAATCGATTTAAATAAATCGACATCCCTAACGTATGATCGACTGATTTAAATAAATCGACAGGTCTATCATTTCCTGCGACTTTATTAGCCTTTAGTTTAGGCATCACTAACCAGATCTCTTTTGGGTTGAAAGGAAAAACTTGTTTTGGACCATCTTTTAATATTTTTTTTCCTTTCGAAACAGAGTTGCTCTCCATGTAAGTTCCTTTTAGTCAAAAATTGCAGTCTTTCGAAGAAGGATGAGTAAGCATTTCAGTGATAAAGTGCCTACAGTAACAGTACCCACCATGTCAACGTCGAGCACCTGCATCCTGATGCGAGTGTAAGCCGGAGATTCCTAAAGATAGTGCCCGCGGTGTCATCATCAATTTCATAGCAGGCGTCCCATATGTTGTATCACTCATGCTCAGCACGATTAAGTGCTTCGCAAAAGTGTAGTGCCCCGTTCAGAGCGCCAGTAATCAACCTACAGTCTTTCCTACTGAGGGACAGCAGGAAGTATTCTTTTGGTCTATCTGCAACCTATAGAGTCAGTTATGCTCATATGAAACCCAACTGTCAAGGGTAGACAGACTTAAAGTATGTTTGGGTCTTGAAACACTCCCATCTGAAGCTTGCCTCGCAAGTTCATCGGCGATTTCATTTCCCATTGCAATCTGGCCCCCAGACAAGACTTATTGAATAGCCTTCCGAGTGTGTTCAGTGATGTCTTGTATTCACGAGCAAGCTTGGAAGTCAGAAAAGGGTCCAGCAAGGCTGTAAGTGCAGCTTGCAAATGTTGCACCAACTTCACCGGTTCTTCACAATATCTGCACTTCGTTGCCCTCAGGATTGCATACTATGTATATCTCCGATTGAAAGATAGACGCAAGTTTTCCTGAGAAAGAGAGAAATTTAACATTATCATCTTCCAGAAAGACATCAGCGGCTTTGGGGCCATCGGTGAATACCCGAATGGGTATTGGGCACAAGGGAAGTCGTATTTTTTCTGCAGCAAGGTTTTTGGTGTCATTGCATCAGACGGCATGTCCATGACACCAGAGTCATAATCAAAGCTCCAGCGCGAGTCGTAGCAAAGACCAAAACTTTTTAAACGGAAGATGGCTTTGAGAGTGTAGCTCATAATATTAATATCAAGCGGAAGGAGATTCATCAATGCATCTAGAGTAGATCCAGATGAGCAGATTAAAGCCCCAGTGCAGCCGAGACAGACCGTTCTTTAGAGTCTAGTAAAAGCAGCAACGACATATTTTAATAAGAGTTTATTCCAGAAGACAATCGACATTGAGAGTGTAATTGGGTTCATCATAGCCGTGTAAATCCAGAGACCCATCTCGGTGATAGACCCTATATTTTGCCGACAGCGCCTTTACACTGCCAGAAGGCCGACAAAGCCTTGGAGGCCTTCGACGTAACATATTTATTCCATGAAAGTTTGCCTCTTTAAGGAATTGGATGGCGATGTCTTTAATAGTAGATGAGTCAGCCCAGTCAGCTTCGTCCTTCTTGCAAAGACAATAACCTCAGTTTTGGGATGATTGATTGAATGTCCCTTTTTAGTGAAGCAATCGTCGACCTCAATCGTCATCTAGGGCTGTTTGTGTTGTTTTAGAGCAGACAGTCGCCAGACACGATCCAACAACAGAACTATTAAGCGCGTTCAGCAGTGAGTCGGCCAACATACACCATAGGATTGAAGACATACCGTCCCCTCGCTGGCAACCCCTGTTTACAACGCCATCACATGTTATCACCCGCAATCAGTGCAGTATACACCAGCATTGCTTTTATCCACAAAACTTGTGATTCGTCTAAGCTGTGTTGTCTGGCCGATCAAAAGCACTATCAACGTCAATGAAAATGCCCAGCATAATCCTTCTTGTCTAATGCGCCTTAAGTTCTGCCTATTACATTCTGAAGCGCACTCTCGCAAAATCTTCCGCACTGGTAGGCGTGTTGCACCGCAGACAGAGGATGCATTCGCAAGACAGTTTTGTGCACATGGGACTCGGTCAGTCTCTACATGCTCCTCAACATAAAGGCAGTCAGACTTATAGGTCTGAAGCTCTTGACCAGCGTGTAGTCCTCTTTTCTGATTTTCGGTATAAAGCCTGCTCTCACTGTTCGGCAGGGTTTCGGTATATATGCCAGTCGAGGCTACCAGTGAGGATGAGCTTCATGCTAGTCTATAACTTTTTGCAATTTAACTGCGTATGTGCCATCGGCGCCAGACAACTTGAAGCCATCAAAGGAAGCAGCAGTCTGTTTGATGGCCTCATTCGTCACCACAAGCGATGAGAGATATCAGCTATGGCGTGTTGTGTTATTCAGCTCACTAGCAGCTTCGTTAATAGGAACTGGTTGTGAGCTGGCTCTGATTAGGTTACCCTCGAAAAGAGTCTGAAGCATAAGACGGAGAGTCTCTACTTTTGGCTCAGCGTAGGTGGCATCAGATTTGAAGATCAGGCAGCTGTGATAATTTTTTTGTTCTCGCTGGCAACGAAATCACACTGTCTATGCAAGCAAAGCAGTATGCAGAAGTAATTGTTCTAATTTTTCAGCAAAACTGCTTTTCTACTCTTACTTTTAGAGGCATGCAGAGAGCTTCTCGTTGGTATTTGTATCCACATCCAGAATACTAGAGCTGTGTCTTCTAACGCTGGCAATTTGGTCAATACAGGTGTGTTCTATGTACATAAAGGTGTAGAGAACGTGTGCGAGGTATGATGACCTTTCTCCTATCCGCGATGCCCTCATTTCTTAACCTGACTTTAAAAATCACGAAAGACGATCTTAACGCCGTGTTTAGGACATTGGCTTTTAGTATGGATGACGTGCTCAGAAGAAATCTTTGGCAAAGTCGTCTTCGATGGGCTTATTTTGACGAATTTAGCCTTAATGCTGATTGTAATCAGACGTTCGCGCAGTCGCCTGAGGTCCAATATGAGTATCTTTCTCTTCATTGCCAATAACAGTTTTTCCTTTTGTAATATCGTAATTCCTTGCCAACCCTAGCGCTGCCCAACTCCTTGCTTCCTAATCATTATAAACCGCAAACATTCAAGACCAACGTACATCGGTACCTCTCTTTCTTTTCTCCCAAATTTTCCCCCAGCCCCAGCTGTATGCTAAGATTTTTTTTTGATGTATCATTTTTTCTAGCGCAGTTTATTTACATACTCGTAAATTTATTAATTTATTGTTATTTAGATGGATTTGATAGATGATGATAGATTTTATCAATTTATCGTACATTCCACAGGATCAGATCTTAGGTTAGGTTAGGTTAGGTTTTGCGGGCTGACGTGATATCTGGAGCCGAAAGTACCCTACGTTTCATCGCAGTTAAGTCTTGTTACACCCATTGTGATATTCGGACGGGGGAATTGGTTACTGCTTGCTTATTCGCTTTGGTTTTCGTTTGATTCTTGAGCAGGCCATCTTATTGCATCTGGGAATTTGAAAAGAGATGTAAATGAAACAGTAGATAGCTCTGAAAGGTCATTTAAGTAGTAATGTTCCTGAAGTGAGCCCACGTTCCTACAGCCTCTGCAGAGGTCGTTGTTGTTAAGGCGCAGCTTTACTGCTTCAGACGATTATGGCCTGTGAGTAATCAAATAAAATAATTCAGCTCAGCCTTTCAAGAAAATTTTATTTATTTTGATTTGTAGAGTTCTGGCCATAATTAGCTTGAACTGATTTTTTAATCCTTCATTGCCTTTGATTTTTATCGTTTGCTACATTTGTATTTAGTATTAGAGTGCAGAGTGGAGGTATGATACTTTGATCTGTTATGAGGAAAAGATTCTGCATGCCTGCATGTTCGGTGCTGACCACTTCTTTGTGGTAGGCGGGCTAAATCTTAATTTGAACTTCTGAACGGAAAGAGGTCTTCACGGCAGAGCTTTAGAAGCTTTGATTTAACCTCGATTGCAGCTATTGTCGTAGTGGTAGTCTGGCAGTCAATGAATATGAGAATATTCTTGTTGAATATTAGCTTTATTGCGGAAAATCGCTTCTGTTGCAGCAAATAACGCACCCTGGAAGATACTGGTGTAGTCCGGCAGACGACGTGAGCATGTTAAGTTCATTGGTCGGAGATGATCCCATTGCCCATTCCTATCTCCACTTTGGTTGCTCTTCCATGTTCTCTGCTTGAATAAATCATGGTGTTTCGAAGTCATAAAGGCACATTATTCAAGCCAGTTCAATTTTAAGAACTCGTACGTAGGCCTTCAGGCTTAGTTTCCACTTATAAAGCTGACTCAATCTTAAGGCACTTTTCGCTGCCGATTCTTGCATGTACAAATATACGGGCAAGGGACCAATTATGGCTTCTAGTCCCGCCGCTGACGTCATTCTGATGGCATAAGTTGTGCTAATACATGCATCGTCTCTGCTTTTGTCATTAACTTAAGACTGCTGGTTTTATTTGTGGATTGCCACCATACTTTTCTACCGTAGTCCAAGATGGCTTTGAGGGTAGACATGAACATAGAAATTAGGTTCTTTAGACGTAGCACAACATTGAGCTTCCAACTCAGCTTATGTACCTAGTGCTAGCAAATGCCTTGGTACACGAAGTTTGGCTAAGAAAATTAAAACCAGTAAATATTTTCCAAAACTTTTTTTTTCCATTTATTGAGTAACTCAATGGCTGCAAATTGTAGAACAACTTATTCGAAATGGCTCTCATTTATCTTCCACCAACGGCGAAGTGGGACTGGCCATTTATCGAATGCTAGTCGAACCTCATGCATGGAAAAATTTATCACTGCCCGAACAACAAGAGCGTGCTGAAAAGACTCAATACGTAGATGTCGACCTAATGGATTTAGGTCTGGGCTACCAGATGGCCAATCATTCGTAGAAAATTCGGAAGGTGGTTTTTGAGCCATGTTTGAAAGATTTGTTTGCCTTATGAGCGGAGTCTTGTTGAAAGGTCCACGGTTTATTTACGAATAATGTTTGGTTGACGTTTTGATACTGAAACTTTCGCCAAAGTTTTAAAATCTTTTTCGCAGAAATGGAGCTTGGTGACTCCATAGTAGGCGACTCCCTTACCAAGCCAATTTAATTCAGACGCATGTCGTGATGACTGAGCAAACACTTTGTCGTTCTGTCTGTTGATACTTCAACATTTTCTCGTCAGTAAAAAGAATTCGTCTGTGACCGTTCTTTGTATGCTGGCGAAGCAAGGCTTTCTATTTTGACTTTCGTTTCTGTTTCAATGCTTTTGTGAGTAAGTGGCCGCTCTGTCTCTTGTATGCCCTGGGTCTCAAATCACGTTTTAAGGTGTGGGACATGCTGTCCTTGCGGTCCTTGCTGCCTTGCCCACACAGGGCCCCCGCCCAATTATCAAGCCTTCGCCCATCAATGACGTTGTCTAATAAAAAGCGGGGGCAGAGCATTTTTACTGGTCTTATCGTAAACATCTTCAGATTACAGCCTCTGAAGGGTTGCTACGATTTGATCAGTCACAAGTTGCCGGTCATAGGTCTTGTTGGCGTCTGGACCACCGGTAGTCCATACCAGGATTAAATCACGATACCATGGGAGTCAGGAGCCCCCCGGATCTCGGTCCGGGCCTAACTTGTTAGAGGTAGGCCCCCTTGTGGGAGCGTCATGGTAGCTGTGGCTTAAACCCAAATCGCGGGTACGGGTTTCCTTTTTGGTTTAGCCCATTGTAGAGTTGCAAAGTACTGGGTGCTGTGACCCTAAGAGCAGTAAGAGGTTTTAAGTCGGCCACGACTCATACCAAGGGTGGAACTTGTGATTCCAACACAAGTTCTGCTTTGGTATAATATATAAGCAGGTATAAGTATATATAAAGCGAGTATTATTAGCGATGGCAGGGCGTATCCTTGCTCCCTATGGATGTATGGGCATCTCATGAACATAAGGTCGTTTACGTTAAAAATCCAGGTACGTTCTGTCCTTGCCCACAGGATTTCGACAAATTCGATACTCTCCGGCTTTGATGTCGGCTATTCCACTAGTATCCTCAAATAATTTCACGATACGATACACAAAGTTTCGTGTGATTTTCAGTTATCGCAACATCCGAAAGAAGATTTCGCCTTTTTTGTAGCCGCATTTTTGCAGGCCGATTGCGACAACACGATTTTCGAGCGAGCCCCATTCCGTGATTGCAGACAACTGACATCAAAAACTTTGTACTAACTAAATGTCGCTTGTCAAATAGCCGTCAAGTTGGAGTAGACGCGTTCATTTGTTCTTGAGAATGAATGTGTTCGTCTCGTGTACTAAAACATTTGCTAGTACTAGGTAGTATCCAGTACGATACCTACGTAGTTACCACTGTTGGATTGTTGAGGGGTCGTCGAATCAATGGAGAGAAGGTCAACTTGTGGAATTATCCTTTTATGTGTGAATAGGAAAAGCTCGGTTTTTTTTGCGGGGTGATTCCCAACGCACACAGCTTGGTTCATTCGCCGAGGGTTCTAAGGCTTGAAGGCCATAAGAAACACATCATCCGCGTACGTAGTGGCTTTTATTCTCTCCATTCTTAGGTTCAGAAGTATTTTGTTGACAACTAGGATTCACAGAGTAGGTGATATAACTCCGGCTACCAGAGTGCTTCTTGAGTTCGAGAATCTCAATACAAGCGAGCCTAATGTTGCATTGATGTTCTTGTTGCAGAACATACAAATTTATTAACGTCGGATTAACTCGTGCATTTACCTTTTGTGTAGGCATGCTGGCTTGAGGCTAGACCTCTGGGTGCAGTTTACTACAAATATGAGTGTCCAGCAGTTTTTCCAAAGATCAGACCTTGCTTAGATGGTTCTGAACAGTATCATACTCTCCCGCAAAACCATTAACAGAATAAGTGCATTCCGTAATGCAGGATTTTAAATTTGCTTTGATTTAATAGCTCTAATAGTCAAAAATTGAAAAAAGAATGTTGTTTGGGCCGTCAGGTGATGGACATAACTGCTGTCAGTAAAATGTCCTCCCCAATCGAGAACGGTAGGAAGCTCTACCTCCAGGATGTCCACAATCAATTTCTACATGCCAAGTTGGAGAGTTTAAAAAAAAAAAAAATAAAAGAAAAATAAAAGACTGTCAAACGTGTGGCCTATTGTGAAATGTAAAACATGTGTCAAGCAGTTGGAGTGCAAACGAAATGAAAACCGAGTGTCCGGGTGAGAGGTGCAAAACGGATGTCGGCAACAGAAGACACAAAAACATTTCCTAGACTGTCGAAGCGAAGGACTCGAACTCGAACTCGAGTATTGTGTCATCTTGTTGTCGTCAATGCTATGCTCACGTTTGTCCGCGTGTGCGTTCTGATGGCAGTGACAAATCACTTTTCACGATTCGACAACAAATCTTTTGTGAAATGGATTTTTTTTTTTTTTTTTTTTTTTTTTTTGTTTGTTCCGTTTCCCCTTTTCAGTTGTTTGCCCTGTTGTCCCATTTTCCAAGGATTCAACGACGACAGCAATGGCGACGGTGTCAAATATCTTCATGGCTGAGAATGAATCGCTTTTTGTCGTTTAGCTAACTTGTGTGGGCTTTAGTAGAAGTCTTCTGTTTGGTTCTGTTATTGCTGTTGTTGTCATGTGATGGACTTCAATCTTAACTGTCGATAGTCAACGATTTGTGTCCTTTTAGTTAGCAAACATTTTCACACATGTGCCGTAGATTCCAGGCGATGATTTACGAGGATCTCCGAGAAAATATTCGATTAGCTGGTGAGGATATTGTGAACCTAAATTGTGGACATTTGGCAGCGTTTAGTTGAGTTGTAACGTGCTTAGTGCCAGTTGTATTCCTTTCTTTTGAACCTTTGGAATGGAGGGAAGATTTCGTTTGAATTTGTCGAGGATTCGAACAAGGGGCGGTGATTGATTTTTTCCACAATATAAAATCAAAAAAAAAATTCCTTGTACGGATGTTTCACTGGGTGCATTTAAATTAACCGACATTGACGTACGATTTTTTGCTCCTTATTCAATTTAAGAAAACATGGTCAGGAGCCTGTCAAATATTTTGATGAATAGGAATTTGAACTTGTGGGACTGAGGCCTTCTCAAACAAGATAGAATCAGGGTTATACTGATAGACTGTGATAAATCAAATCACGTCGTGCTCGTAAATATTTGATATCCAGAGCTGGACGAAGTGCTCAGTAATCGGCGTCGTAATTACGAATGCGATTTTTCGATTAGTGCCTAAATCAGTCACACAAGCAACATGAGATGCTTCAAGATGATTTATAAGGCGGGATCTCATCTTTGTGTGTCATATTTAATGTCAGTATCTAAACTTGACTTGTTTCGTTATCAAGATTTGGCTACAATATGAATGAAGAATGGCATAAATTCGTCGTAGTAGTAGTAGTAGACTCCATACTATCGTCTGACTTGGTTGTCAACGATATTGTCTCTCAACCAACATTTATCATGAAAGGAAGACAGCATACACTAATCATGTCAAACTATGGATATATCGCATTGCGAATCGGTTCTAAAGTCTTAAACTTGCTGATAAGTCGGAATCCAAATAAAAAAAAAATTATTGGACACCTCTTAACGAGGAACTCGACAAGGTTCACTCAGCCTCTAAAGGGGACTCTCAACTCTCAATTCTCCAGTTCCATCGTGGGACGCAGATCTGCAGTGACTACATATGTAGCAACAAAAAAAAAATCTACAAAGGTCTTTTAACATTAAAAGGAACTCTGGAACCAAATATAAGACGCTGACTCGATATTCGACGAGTGACTTTTGGAAAAGATCGAAACATTCGGACCGCTTAGAAAATGTGATATCATCTACGCTGTGTCCAAAGCAGAGACTCTTGGTCTGAACTCACTTAGCAGGTAACCAGACTTCAGTAATACACGCGGCCGTAGTTGATATTTGTCATCTGTCCCGGTGACTGATGAGCCCATTAAATACACTACCACGGCCTTTGATGGGTTTAAATCGATAGTTAACAATGGGTTAATGTTAACTGCTCTACAACATTCGTTATTTAGAATGCAAATTGCATTCTAACTCCGAATATCTTGTGAAAACACACTTCCAAATCTATTGGGCAGAATTGAAAATAAGCTTGAAAAGTGTAGGATTGAACAATGTTAAGCAAAATGACCCTGATTACAGATACTGGCTAAACTCATCTAGTGCTAGAAGTCTGCACTGCCTATTTATCCAACCAAGCTAAATATCTGAGTTCCATTCTATGTAGCAAGCGATATCTACGATATCTGCCGCAGAAACTTGGACATTGAACCACCAACCTACACCGACCTGGCTTCAAGGTCAGTATCAACTAACAGCCTCCAAACTGTTGTACTTGGTGAGTATTTGGCCAAGGTTCTAAGCGCGGTCTGAATGTTGTCCAACACCACAACCATCGTTGAAGCCTGGACTCGCCTTGATCACACATTCGGCTTTATGTATGCCAAGCGTGCTTTTGTTCATTGGTATGTCGGTGAAGATATGGAGGAAGCTCAGTTCTCAGAGGCCCGTGAAGATTTGGCCGCTCCCGAGAAGGATTACGAACAAGTCGGCATGGACTCAGGTAACGGCGAAGACAAAAGGGCTGAAGAATATCAAGCCTGGTCTTCAAATTTCGGGAATTCACTATTATAAAAATGAAGACGCCCTCATAAATAGCCGAAGGAGCAATACCACGACAAAGAATAACGTCGAGAAGCAACAATTGTAAGCTACAGCCGGAATTTATACGGGATGCCGCAATTAATTTGCTGGATTTCATAGCTAACGTGAAACTCTTGGTTTTATAAAGAACTTAGACGGCTACTTGCTGTGAAACAAGCTGCATATAATGCTAATACTGTCTTGTGCCCATGACGAGAAGAGCCACTTTCTCCTACTTAGTCGTCTTTTTTCATAAAAGCCGGCGTCCTTTCCTGGTCAAACTATATACATGCTATTGCTTTTGCAAGAGGTGCCATAAGGCTTATGTACTGCTTATACGAAAAGAACACCGGCGTTTACATACAAAAACGAGTACGAAAGGCACGCTTTCGATAAAATAAAGAGGCGATACTCCAGAAACGTTGTTCGAAAATGAGGCAACCGTAAAGTTGAAAATGGAAAACTTTCAATATAAACACAAAGACGAAAACGCATGGATACTTCTACTACTACGATTTCAGGTGGAGCTCCAACAGTGCTCCGTCTAAGCTGAGGACAAAAAAAAGATACGGGAAGATATACAAAACCTGAACGGTACCCTAACTAAGTGCTTTGAATTGACATGTCCAACTTGAAAGCAATCGTCCAGGCCACACGTTTTTTGGTGTAATGCATATCTGCAGGGTCTTCACAAAGAAACCAGAAAACTTCTAAACAGGTCACTTCAGACTAATTTGGAGGAAGACTGGAATCTTTACAGATCGCAGCAAACAGAATATTCGGATTTCGAAGAGTGCCTCGTACAAAGACTTTTGCGAAAAAATCGAAACTGTCGCTGAATCCAGTAGGCTGCTCAAAGTCCCCAAAAGATGAAGATCAACCTACACCGAGTCAAAAGTAGAGACTCTCTGTCTCGTGCTTGAGGCTTTCTGCCCAGGTAACTTGATCAGAACCAGGTCACGACCAGCCTCTATTAACGAAGCTGCTAGTGAGTAGAATAACACAACCCTCCGTAGCTGATATCTCTCATCGCTTGTGGTGACGGATGAGGCCATCAAACAGACTGTTGCTTCCTTTAATGGCTTCAAGTCGCCTGGCGCCGCGCCGATGGCAGTTAAGTAACAAAAAGTTATGGACCAGCTCTGAACCACTTCTTCACTGCTAGCCTCGACTGGCATACATACCGAAACCCTGGTGAATGGCGAGAGCAGCCCTTATACCGAAAATCAGAAAAGAGAAATACACGCTCTCCAATAGCTTCAGACCTATAAGTCTGACTGGCTTCATGTTGAGGAACATGCAGAGACTGATCGAGTCACATGTGCACAAAACTGTCTTGCGAATGCATCCTCCGTCTGCGACGCTACACGCAACAAGATTTTACGAGAGTGCGCTTCAGAATGTGATGGGCAGAACTGAAGGCGCAATCTACAAAAAGGAATGATGCTTTTGCCAACGCAACTCTAGCAACTGTCTGCTTTAAAGCGCAAACAGCCCTAGATGTGGTCGAAGAATCGTTCATTAAAAATGGGCTTTCAATCAATCTTTCCAAAACTGAGGTTGTTTCTTTGCGAGAAGGACAAAGCTGGCTGGTCCGACTCATCTAGTCCTAAAGGCATCGCCATCCAATTCTTCAAAGAAGCCAAGTATTTGTGTATCACTCTGGATAACAAACTTCCACGGACTAAACATGTTACGTCGAAGTCCTCCAGGGCATTGTCGGCCTTCTGGTAGTGCAAAGGCGCTGTCGGCCTATCACCGAGACGGGTCTCTGGATCTACACGGGTATGATAAAGCCAATTATACCACATGCGTCGGTTGTTTTGTGGAATGAACTCTCACGAAAATACGTGTTTGCTGCTTTTACCAGACTGCAAAGAACGGTCTGTCTCAGCTGCATGAGGCCTTTCAGTAGCACGCCTTGCTTCACTCTAGACGCATTAATGAATCTCCCATGGCGCTCTGATAAGAATTTATTCAGGACCCGAACCTACGATAGGTCTGCCTGCATCCTCGGCTAAGGCTTCCATTGACGGTTAGGTTGGCTCTCAGATAAGAGTTTTTCAGGACCCGAACCTGCGATAGGTCTGCCTGCATCCTCGGCTAAGGCTTCCATTGACAGTCGGTTTTCACATAAGCGCAACTCTGCAGGTGGCAAGACTTTCCAGGTTGCCGAGAGACCAATCGTCTCTAAGAGGTCAATGGCCTTAATGCTGTCCTACAGTAGGAAAACCGGCGTCGTGTCGGTTGATTATACTTTTGCTAAGCACTTAAATGTGCTGGGCATAAATGGTACAACACCCTGCGATGCTTGCTGTGAAAGTCACGGCGATACCGCACAGCTCTATCTCTGCGAATGTCCTGCTTCCACCCTTATCAGGCTGCAGGTACTTGGCGCTGGCGTGGTGTATGCTGGTACTGTATTTATCACTGAAGCCCTTACACGTCTTTGTTCGAAAAACTGAGAAGTTCCATTAAAAGGAACTCACAAGGAGTACAATGGGCTAGTTCTTTGCCTTAGTGCTCAGTTCTGCTAGGAAAAAAAAAGCAACCGAGCCTTCTTCTCGAAAGCCGAGGTAGCTCTATATTAAACCTCAATCATTCTCGTACTGGTGATGGTGGGACATACATTTTTTTTTTGGAAAACCGCGTTCGAAAATATATTTGAGTTGATGGACTTTGAAAAGGAGGATTCAATATCGTTCTAGTCAAGAAACTGCGTATAAGCCCCCTATAGACCAAAGCGTCTCCTCCGGACTTCGCGGAGTCTTTAAACTCAACCCGGAAGGACAATGGAATAGAGGAAAACTGTGCCTGATGTGCGTTTAGTATGCAAGAATTCGGGTGAACCTAAATTAATTCGAAAGTGATGACCAAGGCACAAAGTAAGTAATAAGGCAAGTTGGCGGTTGCTTTGCCTAGTAGAATGTGACTCCATCCAATTATATGGTATATGTAAATGAGAATGATAGGTACGACGGTAGTAGAACAGTTCGCTCTATACCATGATTTCCTTAACTAGATAACGTTTTCAGAAGCATTTATTATAGCCTAATAAAATGTCTCCATCGCTTTGAATAGTTGACTTTGTGGAATTGACCATAAAATGTTAGCCCGGATTATGGCTTCAGAAGCCGAGAAACTGATCTCCTAGTCCGCAGAGCATAGTATAAAATATACACGACTCTAGGATTTATTGTCTGATTCATTTAATGGCTCCTCAAAGTGTCTCCCACCGTACCCGTCATTACATTCAGCTCTTCAATCTAATCACCCACAAACAGTTCATGGCACAAGTCAACTGCTTCATAAAGATTCAGTTAACCTCAACCGGAATTAATTTACCAAAAAGGCTGCAATAAAACCTTAAAAACAGTCCACCAGGGAGCGATTCCATCTTCCAAACACCAAAAACCTGATCACTTCGGCCTATTCTCCAACACACACAATCACCGTCAAACTAATTTTATTAACAACTTTTCCAAAATTTTGAAACATTAACGTTTCCATTTCATTACCTCAACTCCTTAAGTGCTGCCCCGGAAAACCATCCGCCATCGGGTGACTTATCCAATCCGATTGCTCGTCATCCAAGTTCTGTCAGAGTACCATCCCTGTCAACCCACAACAGTGTCGTCGTCATTGTCATCCACTCAGGGTCATAAATAACAAAAGTAAATAAACATAAATTATTGCAATAGATTTATTTCATCCTACGGCAGCGAGCCCGGGGGTTATTTTATTGCCCCCATTTTATTACCTCAAAGTCCTTCCGTCTTGTGTGAGTTCTTTATGCTGTTGCCGGCCGTCAGGGAGTGCCCGCTGGGAGAAATCTTTAAAGCGGAAGAGGAAAAAAAATGAACAAATTTAAAAAAAAAAGGACAAAAAGGCGAAATAAAAAATGAAAATGCAAATAAAATTTGCTGCTTAAATTTGTCTCCTAATTATTCATCTTTTTTGTTCGTCCCTCGGCTTCTTCGTACTATCTTCGCCGTATACAGGAAATGTCTTCCTATCCACCCCAACTTGTTCTATTTTTTTTTTTAAATTTGGGGGTGACCCGCTTGTCATTTTTTGTGATTTAAATATTTTTTCTTAAATTCCTGCCTTCTTTGACGAAGTATTCGTCAATTACTTACGATTACCCCCCTGCAACAAACCTTGTTTTGACCATTTCTAGTCGCCTTCAATACGTAGTGACTTCGAAGGGAGAACACGCAGGACCAATCTAAGTTCACGAATCAGGGCAAAAGCCGTAAGGCAAACACGAAAAGTGAGGTGGAACAACATGAATAAATAAAAAAAAATAAAAAATTACTCAAACATCGTACTAGGGAGACAAAGGGGGAGTTGAAAATAAAAAGGAAAAAAACAAATCGCCCCCAAATACAACACAGTAGGGTAATTAAAAAAGGTCAACTGAAGGCTGAAGGTTCTCCCTCGTGGAACAACCGTCAACAAATGTCACTTTCAGCGGCGTTGCCGCCAATGTCACTCGTTCACACAAGCGTGACTTATCATCAAAATCTTTCGAGAGCAAAATTCTCAGAAGAAAGTGAATGCAGGGAAATAGGAAAGCAGGCAAGTTGGCAAGCAGGCAATTGCGAAGCTAAGAACAGGGTTCAATTGGAGGGCTTGACAGGGAAATTACAACAAAATAATTACAAACACGAAAGGTTACTTAGAAAGTACCATATAACGGTCTACAATTTAATTCTTCAACCCTCACAAGGCGAGTTGTGATGGTTGGGGAATTGGTGGGTTGACTGCTGAACGTCCAAGAGGTGGAATCCAAACATTGGCCCTCGAACGATGCCCTAAATTAACATTCCGTGCTAATCACCTTCAAAGCGCAACAATATAATCATTAAAGGCAAACGGAACCCTGCCGCATAATTAACCCTGACGTAGGAAACTTTCATCTGCAAGGGTGCTTTGGTCTATTTTGGCCTTTAGTGGTCTTGTTGTTGTTTTTGTTATGTCATGGTGTAGTTGTAGTCAAATGGTCTAGACCAGTCCGCAAGTAGCGTAATGGGGTACTCCAGCGCTTCTAGTTGTAAGAGAATACGGATTCTCTGTTCCCGATAGAGTTTCGTCAATTTAAAGTTAAATTAATGAAATCGCTGAATAGATTGCAGGAGTAAAAGACATATTGGGGCAGAGTTGCCATAAGTTCAGAGGTGATGCTGCTACATTCATGAAGGGAAATGGAGAAAGTATTCTTAGAGAGCCTGTTGTCAATCGCCTGTCCTAGATTTGACTATGTCTTTTCTTCTAGTAGAAGATGTGTATCAGAGTAGCTGCGAAATATGTTGTCATACATTTCCTCATGGAAATTCAATATACAACGGCGGAAGGGCTCTACAATTTTGTAAATACCTGTTTTTGAAATCTACGAATAAGGTGATTATTCATACCAGAGAGAGAGGGAGGAGAAACTCAGACACTAACGATATTGTGGATAAAGGAAAAGAACTGAAGATTCGCAGATACACCCGATACAATTTCAAATGCAAAATAAACGAAAGACATGTCAAGAAGCCTTTAAGCTTAAGAAGTTTAAGGAAAATAACATGACAGGAGTAAAAGCTACATCCCGTTCACAACAAAGATTTAAAAAAACACGCTAGGCAGTAGATTTAAAAAAGTTAAGACCGTATACGATCGTAGCCTGGTGAATAGCCATATCGAGCAGTGACAGCTCTTCACAAATAGATTGCTTCACATTTTGGCAGCTCTCAGGATGGTGATAAGAAGCACTTAGCTTCCGAGATCAGGAAGAAGATACCAAACTTAGAAATTAATGCTCTGGACTTATCCAAATTTCACGATATCGAAAATTTCAAAGTTGCAAAGGGGGATTTTGGAAATTTTTTATTTAGGGTGAGCAGATAGTAACGATAGTTTTTCCAATTGTTATGTTTCAGCAGTTGTCCAAGATACCAATGACATCCAGCTGTCAAAATATTCAGTAAGGTTTGCCATTTCATTAAATTAAAAAAAATTTATCGAAATTCCTCCTCAATTGTAAATACGCAACGTGATCGGTCGTAATAATGGCTTCAGTGTGCAGGCAATTTATCGCATCGTGGAAAAGTTTTAACTTGTGTACATTCTTTTGGATCTTAGACGACCAACCAGATAGAGATTGGTGCAAAATGATGCCTTAGCGGCCAGTATCGAAGAAAACCCAGAAATGTCGATTCGGCGCCGATGAGCTGAATTGGGCATCACCAGAGAGTCAACCCAGTTTATGTTGAATTTTGACCTACATCCGTATAGGATTGAGCTGACGCAAGAATTGATGCCGGACGACCATAGACAACACCGTGAGTTCGCTAATTGGGCGCTGGAAATGTTGGCCGGAGATCCGGATTTTGGCCAAAAGATCACCTTCGCGGACGAGGCCCATTTTTAGCTCAGCGGCTGTATTCAAAAGCAAAATTGCCGTTATTGGAGCGAACACAATCGACCAGCATCAATGCATCTACAGAGATTGTCTGTTTGGTGTGGTTTATGGCATGGCGGCATCATTGGACCTGATTTCTTTTGAAATAAGGAAGGAGACACAGTTACCGTCAATGGTCTCAGGCGCGATGATACCCGATTTTCTGTGGTTAGAGCTCGACAACATCGATATATCCTAGTTGTGGTTCCAACAAGACAGGACTTTATGCCATACAAGTGACGTAATGCTCGAAGATGTGAATGAGAAATTTGGCGACTGGGTCATCTCACGGCGTTCCGATCATTTGATTTGACACCTCTCAATTATTTTCTCTGATGCTACATCAAGGTCTACGCTGGCAAGCCAACCACTTTGGAGCTGTTCGAGGCCAATATTAGACACGCTATTGCCAAAATACCGCCTCACATATTTGATCGAGTTATCAAAAATTGGACCGGCTGCTTGAAGCCCTCCCAGCGAAGTCGAGGCAGCCATTTGAATGATGTGCTATTCCACATCGTTATTGTTTTATTTAAATTTTTTTTTCCTATCGTTATTATCCTGTCACCCTATAGTAGATTCTCATCCTTCTGGCTGGCTGGCCCTTCACATTACTTGGATGTCAATGATATCCGTTTTTGTAGAAATATGCGACTTCCGCTTTTTGTTCGTCTGTAAGTGACTATTAACGTGTATGTGCGAAGTCGGTATATATTTTATGCTTACGTTAGTTCGCTAGAAACCCCTCTGTCACCCTCTCTATATCAACATCCTTGTTAAAAGTTGAAAAATCCCCATATGACTTGAGCTCTGAAAATATAATAGTAGGAACGAGTAGCTCGAATGAAGTCATCGCTGAATCTACATTTGACACCGCCGTTGGCTCCATTTTAGGAGCTTCTTCACCGAAACGTCTGTATTGTGACATGTCAGACTAAGCCGTGTTTGAAACTGTAGCGGTTATATATTTCAATCTTTTCCTCCCGTTAGGTCAAAGCTTAGGACCAGAACACTATTCAACATTTTTTAAATTTTTTTTAAAGGACTGACTCTTCAAGCTTATTATGAAATACAATTTCGTTCAGCTGACTCTGGGCCTGTCCCTGAGTCGTTTTCGGATTGTCAGTATTGTATTGGTCTTTAATACTTACTTACTTACTTTCGCTGGAAAGGTCTGATCTTGAGCTAATCCCGCTTTCCATTCTGCACTGTCCAGGGCACGTTTACTTCCAGTTTACTTTACCAAGGCTTCCAGCGTGCGCGATTACTTGATCTTCAAACCGTAGGTTCGGTGTTCCTTTTCTTCGTAAACCAGATGGGTGGGATTCGAAGATTCTCTTAGCTGGATGTGGCCCTCCCAGTGCAGAAGTATTTTTACCTTTCGGACAACATCCACATCTTTATACAGCTCGTAGAGTTCGCGGTTACATCTTCTCCTCCATTCGCCCTCTTCGAATTTTTCTTTCGAAGGGTCCCAAGATCTGCTCCGCTGTTTTGCTTATCATCCACTATTCAGCTGCATAAAGCCAGACTGGCAAGATCAGGGGTTTGTAGATCATGATTTTGGACCTTCAAGTTAGGAGTTTGGACCCTAGTTGTTTGGACAAACCGAAGTAGCAGCGGTTCTTCGAATTTCCACTAGGGTGTTATTTGTGGGGTTTATATTTACCCCGAAGTAGATAAACTCCTTCACTACCTCAAAATTATAGCTATCGATTGTTATGTTCTGTCCTAGACGGTGTTCGACGGATCATCATGCGATCAACTCGTTTGGCTTGATCTTCTATAACAATAAAAGCCTCAATAATGGCGATCTGGGAACGGGCGATGATGTCGATATCGTTTGCATAGCCCAGCAGCTGGACGGATTTGTTAAATATAGTTCTTCTATGCTTGCACCGGGCTTTCGCAGTATCTGCTCCAGTACAAGGTTAAAGAAATCACACGGCATCGCGTCTTCTTTCCGGAATCCGGTGCATGTTTGGAATACTTTGGATGTTTTGTTTCCAAGCTGCATGGTGCATTGCGAGTTATCTTAGCGCGACACAATCCGATCAGTTTCTCGGGATCCCGAATTCGGCCATCGCGTTATATAATTCAGTGCGATGAATGTTGTTGTATACGGAGATGGTAAATATCGACTTGGAACTCGTTGGTCTTTTCCAGGATTTGGTCTATCGTCGATTTCCCCGACTGGATAGGATCCTGTAGGCTACGTTAAGCAGAGATACGACTCGGCATGTTCTTACAAGGCATAGATAGCTGATAGAGCTGATAGTCCAGTCGTTGGGCATGCTTTCGTCCTCCCATAATTTGCAGAAGATCTCGAACATGCTCCTTCCCAAAACATCGCCACCAGCTTTGAAGAGCTCTGATGACAAACCGTCTGAGCACGTGGCCTTATTGTTCTTCAGCTTTTAAATGGCTGTGCCAACTTCGTCTAGGCTGGGTGGGAGAACTACTTCATCGACTGGAGTTGAGTTTTCTTCATAACCTATCACACTCTCCTGGTCATGCCTAGCAAGCTGCTGTTGAAAATGCTGCTTAAATACATCCACAGTTCCCTGCGGGTCGGTTACAAGATTACACTCAGTATTTCGAAGGGCCTGAGTTCATAGTCTGCAGCCAGGCTTGTAGCTTTGTTATAAAAGTTTCGCATCTTGTTATTACTCCTACACTCTTCGATATCCTTGAGCTGGGAGACTGCGAAGGCTCTTTCCTTTTTTCGCAGTAGCATTTTCTCCTCCCTCCTTTTGGCTCTGTCTTTGCAATGTCTTCTTATATGCTTCATCTGTTTCCTTCTTCTTCTGCGTGCACTCGTCATCATACCATAGATTTCTGCCGGAGGCGGCTGGTAGCCTAGAGTTGCTTTCTCTACTTCTTGAAAAGTAGTGCAGCATTGTAACCACATGTTGTTGTCGTTTGCGGTAGGCAATGACATATTGCAGAGTCTTTCATCCAGTTGTTTTCTATAGTCTCTGGCTATCTCCGGTGTGCTTAGGATTTCAATGTTGTACCTCCTTTTTGTTGTTTGACGCAGCTTTCATTCATTGAATAGTCGAGCTCTGAATTGGGCTGCATCTAAATAATGGTCAGAGTCGATATTTGCCCCTCTAAATGTTTGACGAGAGTCTTGCGTTAATCATCACGTGGCCAATTTGGTTGGTGGTACTACTGTCCGGAGTTAGCCAGGTAGCTATGTTGATTCTCTTATGAGGGAATCTTTTGCTACTTATCACCGTATTAGTAGCTGCCGCGAAGTCAGTGAGTCGGAAGGCGTAATCTGTTGTCATTTTGTGGAGGCTTTGTTTTCCGACCACTCCGCTAAAGATGCCCTCCTTCCCAATTTTGGCATTGAAGTCCCCGAGCACGATTTTAATATCGTACACCGGACAGGCTCCGTCCAAGACGTAGAAATCCTCTTTGATAGTATCCTCAGCTTCTTTGGTAGCGGCGTGTGCACATATGAGGCTGATGTTGTAGAATTTCCAGGTGATCGCTAATCGGTTTGAAATCGATGACCTTCGACCTCAGCCGCTTTCCCACGACGAATTCGCATCCTAATATTGGCGATCTTTTGTGGCTGCTGTAATACTCGTATATACATACTCGTATATCGCACTCGTTTGTTTTCATCATTCCTGATCTTATCGAGCGCACTTCCTGGATCGCAGTAATGTCCGCCTAATACTACGTGAGGGAAAATACCCTCAGGTTGCTCCTGGAAGGTATAATGTTCTAACATTCCAGGATCATACTCTTAAACCACTGTCCCGAGGCAGTTAGTACTCTCGTAACGATGGCTTTTTTTTAAGTGGTTGGGCCGTTAACCCCACGCACAACCGCCAAATCCGGTCAGGGTTGAAGAACGCTGCGTGCATTAGTTCACTATTCAGCGGCTTCTGAGTTAGCTATCCAGGGGCGCCACGTATAGACTGTATGTCAGCTTGAACTGTAGAGTGGCAGGGATCGTATCTGGCATCTTTTCTAATTAAACGCGTTCAGAACTTTACCCTGCATGTGCATTTCCATGCCATTGGAGGAGTTAAATCCACCAACCCACCCTAGGCTTGGTCTTTAAAGACCGATATAAAAAATTATTGAATCGGCCTTTAATAGTACCCCAAAAAAAGGAAGAGTGAGAAAGCCTTCAGCGTCAGAATAACGTGTAATTAAAAAACAATTCAACCATCCTTTATATAGTATTGCATGTAGCTTCGCGTTAGGTAGAAGGTGATTCTATGATTTAACAAACTCTTCCCTCGAGCATTTGGTCTTTCAAAACCTTTTGATTACCAAATCTATTTATTGATTTGGAAAATATTAAAAAAAATTAATAAATCCAGGATTGTAAGGAAATTACTGACGGCAACACTTTCAATTGCAAATTGAAATAATAAATCAGGTTTTTGTAAAGGATTTTGGCTTGGTGTATGTGAGTCCCGTGCATTTTTCCCCTGTTACCCGTGAGCAATTATTTGTTTCTTTTTATTTCTCCGAAGTGACATCTCGTAATTGTTGCTTTCAAAACAATAAAACCCCTCCATGAAAGTCTGCACAAGAACTCTTTACCTTTCATTGTAGCCAAGGACTTCTCCACGCTTTAAATGCCATTGATTACAATGTTACCCTAAATGTCTATAGCGTATCCATAACTCTTGAAGATTCGCTCCTTAACAATGTTCAATTTGGTTCTGCTTGTCTTTCAAAGTGTCCTTCCCTTGAATTTGCCTGGATATTGCCACCAGTGATGTGTAATTAAATCCGATGGAAATAATTACATTTAATGGTACGACATTTAAGATCAATTAAGGGGCGACAATGAAAGGCAATTTGGCGTTCTTTGAGAAATGCGATCGCATTGGCATTGCCGCACAATGCACCGATGGATACAAGTACACCCTCCCCTGGTGGGGATGGTAATTTAATTTCCAAGAGGCAATTTTTAATTGAATCGCGTTAAACGATTTTCAGTTCCAATGGTCCGGATTAATGTTTGAGAATATTTATAAAATTTGAGATTTTGTTTTAAGCTGACGGCTGTAATTACGGAGGTGAAAGTAAAAAATTGAGGGTTGGAAAAGGATGCGAATAAATAAATTTGTTGAGTAGAAGGATATGGAATGAAACTTTAAAGACAAACAGTGGGCAAAAATTACTTACGGACTAGGTATTACCTTCTTTAATGTGAACATATAAGACATCCTTCAATCGTTGTAGCAACAATTCAGTGTCAGTTTTGGCCGAACCCAATAGAAATCCATGCTGTCGAAAATGGGCCTGAAAGATGGTGTTTTGTTCTCTCATAGGTTTTTTACCAGTTCTTACACCACACGATGGAAGAGAAAATAAGGTTCTGGAAAAGCCTACATTAAGCCTGTGATAAAATGCTAGAGTTGGGAATGATAAAGGAAAATGGAACGATGTAATAGGAGGTTATGGAGAACGCAGGATAAATGGAGAAAGATTTTAGTATTGTTAATGACTCGGTAATTTTCAACACGCTTATCGCTCATAAAGTACATCGGAGTAGTAGAAAGTAGAAATAAAAAATCAATTTTAGACTACAATCATTTTCTACTAGAAGCAACAATGGAAGGAGAAAAAATAGTCTGACAGAGGCAGAACAAGAAGCAGAAACCAGAGAAAAGATTCAAATTACAGCATATGGTATACCTAAGTTAAGAAAGAATGAAACTAAGGAAAGATACAGGAAGGAGTTAGACGAAGAGATAAACAGATACGAAATCCTAGTTAATGAAGACACAAGCAAAAGAAAGGCTACATACAGAATACGATTAATATGAAGTACGAGGAATACAAAGAGCAGAATAGGAATAGTTAAACAAAAAGTGTTCAGAGCTAAAACAAAATCATGGGAAGAGTTTGGGAAAACCATTGAAAATAACAGTAACGAAAATTCAAAAATGTTCTATCGACTGCTAAAACCACTTAAAAATAAAAGAGACTTCAAACTACAAAACATAAAAGCAAAAGATGGAAAAGCTTACTTAGAAGAACTGATGAATGGGGAAGAGCCCTCTTTTTTCTAATGAGCGTGCGCGGTTTGTGTACCATTAAAATTTTGTACACAGAGCGGGCGAAGAAAATTTAGGGAGACAGAAAAGAGAGGTACCGCTGTACATTGTTTTTAAATGTTTGTAAGTTATAACGACCAGGAAATACAGAGATCGGCAGGGCATTCCATAAGCGAGTTGTACGGCTAAAGAAAGAATCACGATGTTTCAGAATACGTCCGACGTGTGGTACGGTCAAAAGTGTGAATGCTACTGGCGATTTTTATGGAGCGCTGGTGTTGAAAATAGTGGTGCAACAAAGTAAGACAGGAGACAGTACGTCTGTGTTCGATGGTGTTGCATGACTGTGTGATTTTGTCATCACCTATGAGTTTTACCGCATGGTTTTGGATCCCTTCCAGCAAGTGTAGAAAGGTCTTAGGAGCACCTGACAAGATGTGGGTAATGTACTCCAATTTTAAGCAGATAAACGCCTTATATATTGAGGTCAGATCAGAGGGAGTGAATTATTTCTTACATGGCTTGAGTAAACCTAGGCATTTCACTGCATTTTTGACTACATCGAATATGTGATCATTCGAACGTAAGTTGTCATTGACACAGATACCGAGAACAGAAAGTTTTTCGGTTCCGACCATGCAAGCTCCGTTCTTGTACAATGGCTGGGTGTTTAAATTTCGCTTTAACGACAGCAGACAGCATTGTGTTTTGGAAGCCTTAAACCCCACTCTGTTGGTAGCTCCCCAATTGGTTATGCTGTTGATATTGGGATTTAATGACCTTATCATACGCTGTCGTTCCCATTCTACAGCCGTTGAGCAGGGACGTGAGTTCGGGAACGAATGTGTAACGCAGAGAGTACTGTCATCAGCAAAGGAATATATTGGATTAAAAGTAGCAAACAAGAGGTCGTTGACGAAGATTAGAAAGAGTACCGGAGACAGACTGGAGCCCTGGGGCATACCAGCATTTGTTTTGTGAACATCAGACTTGAAACCATCCAAGACAACTTGAATTGAACGTTCCGAAAGGTAATTTCAAATCCATTGAAGAAGAGAGTCGTCGATCGCAAAAGCACGCATTTTCGACAAAAGAGCCTGATGCCAAACTCTGTCAAATGCCTTAGAAATATCAAGTGCAACTATCTTGCTTTCACCAGATTGATGTACGCTTTGGTTCCACTTTTCGATGAGACATGCTATCAGATCACCAGTGGACCTGTTACTATGAATATCATACTGCCGGTCATTAAGAAGTTTTCGTGTTTCGAGATATTTCATGAGCAGATGGATTATGACCGTTTCCATGACTGTAGGAAGAGAGGGAAGAAGATTCACCTTTTTTAGGAAGGGGCTGGACAAATGATGTTTTCCATCTGCTCGGAAAGGGTCCTAAAGAGTAGGATTGATGAAAAGGCTTACGCAGTGGTCTTGCCAGCGCAGAGAAACACCTCTTCAGGAGAAAGGGAGATATACCATCTTGACCAACGGATTTACGTATGTTGAGATCTTTAAGTACTCTTGCTAGTACATGAGTGCGAAAGTGGATTATTCCATTGAAGTTTCGACGCACTCAAGTGTAGGTGGAGACAAAGCACCATCTGGGAGATTGGCCTTGGCTGAGAGCTGGAGTTTAGTTAGTTTTAGTTTTAAATGCATTTTTATTTTCTAAATCATTAACTCTTACATACTAACAAAAAATGCTTAAATGCTAGCTTAAAATTACTTAACAAACTTATACTAACTTACTGGCCCCACACAGGCACTCTAAGCTACTCTAAATTCTTATATCTATGTCTTTCGACTTTATTTACATTTTGTTTAGGAATATACTTATTTTCTATGCTTAATGCTAAGAAAAGAATTTAACAAAAAACTTAGCGTACGGACATCATTTTTTATTTTTTATAAAAACTTAATATCTAACTTAAAATAAACCTTAGCCTACCTAACCTACATACACCATACAAACATACATACATATAGACATTATACACAATGACATACATATACTAGTATATACCTATATATATACTAATATATATATGTATATCTTAAATGCTAACCTAAACCTATGCAAGCTGGCCATCGCTATTTACAGAACAAATAGACTGGTCAGCTCTGCCTCATTAGTGAGGTTGGTCTGTAATTGACGGAAACGACGACGTAACATCTTCTCCATCATTCAACCACCAGAAATGCTGGTGCTGCCGAACGACATCCCTCTTATCGCGATTCCCCACCGCCATACTGAACCTGAGACGATCCACACTGCCGTGTGCGACGTCTCTGTTGTAGTTGAGTCGCCTGTCCCCAGCTTTCCGAGCGACATGGAAGATTAACGGGACCGCTGATCTATCCTGGATCAACCCTATCTGATCTAGGTAGAGGAATGCTTCCGGTGGAACGAAGCCATCAGAGCGCACACTCTCGTGGTAAAGGTAATTGGGGTAGTAAGCCCCAGATATCAGGTTATTCGTCGAGTTCATTGCTCTTGCAATGTGCCTTCGAGTCAGCTTAATTACGAAGTTGTCCACTCGTATTAGGTTCGCCCTGTTGTAAAGGACCTCATTACGATAAAATTTTTTGTACTCCGACTCTGGTGTTCTGTACAAGCGAAGGCAAGCCCTAAGGCAAGCCCTCTCAAACACCCGAATCTTTTCCATTAAGCTTGCTCGCACATTGAACCACACGGGACAACCAAATACCAGCATGGGCCTGATAAGGGCCATGTAGCAGATTACCTTTACCCTCTCATCGAGTTGGCTGCTATAAAACAGTCTCTTTGTAAGGGCAAAAGCGCCTTTGGCTCTGGCCAGAGCAGCATCTACATTTTTGTCAAAATACAGAAACTGATCTAGCCAGATCCCAAGGTATCTGACTACATTTCGACAGGCAAGAGGCTGTCCGTGTTGTCCAATGATCGAGAACATTCGCCAATTTTTTCTAGTATCCCTAGAGGCTCTAGACAACGGCGTCCTAAAGAGAATGGTTTCCGACTTCTGAAAGTTGATTTTCAACTTCCAGTCATCGCAAAATCGTCTTATCTTATCGAAGTCACGCTGCAAGAGAGTATTAATGACCTCGATTTTTGAACCTGTTCTGTACGCTATCAAATCGTCTGCGTACGCAATAGTGTGGGGAAGTGAACCTATCAAGTCGCTTGTATAAATGTTGAAAAGGATCGGCGAATTGACCGCGCCTTGCTGAAGACCATTTTTAATTTGAAATATTCCAACAGAAGTCACATCGCCATTTTTCACGATGAACTGTCTGTTGGTTAGCATATTATAAAGAATGTACAAGAGTGGTTTACTGATCCCCAGCCTAGTCAGCTTATAAAAAAGACCCTCTAACCATACGGTGTCGAAGGCCTTCTCCAAGTCAACAAGGCAGGCACCAGTACATTGGTTTTTGCCTTTATTCCATTGGATATCGGACACCAGTTTAGACGCGGCATGTGAGATATCATGTCCCGCCTTAAAACCGAATTGATTATCCGGAACTATATTTTTGTCCTCAACCCACGTAGACAGAGCTCTATTGATTGCTTTTTCAAACACCTTACTGATATTCGGAAGGAGGCTTATCGACCGGAGATTCGCCGGATTGGATATATCCTTTCCCTTTTTGGGGATAGGTTGCACCACCGCCGTTTTCCAATGCGCTGGATAATGTGCATTATTCATTGCATTATTAAACAGGGTGGTGTAAATGTCCACCGCATCTAGAGGAAGATGTCGAAGCACGATGTTCGGAATACCATCGGTCCCCACTGATTTCTTAGCCCTGATTGTGTCGAAGATCTCATGGAGCTCTTCCTTCGAAATGAACGGAGGTAGGTCACCCTGTCTGGTAATGACATTATTTGCCATATTTTCGTCGCTGAACCGGGTGAAACCAGAGCCCTCGGATCGCCAGTTCTCTACTTCATTTCGAATGTAGAAGTCGTGCACCAAGACGCGATTGTCCAGGTCATAATTAGGGCCAATGGTATCAGTGGCCTTGTATATTTCCTGGAAAGTCGCCCCTATGGTCTCAACCTTCTCCTGTGGATCCTCGATCACAAAGAAGTCGTCATCATCAGCGGCCTCACTTGGATCAATACCTGCTATTGTCAGTAATCGTTCGTTGTCTGTTGTCCGGGCTATTTTAAGACACTGAAAGTCGTTTTGGTTTTTTCTCCGAAATAGTTTGTTTATTTGCGGGAACATATTCGGGTTGCTGGTGTTTACAGCCCGAACCCTGCTGTTCCAATACGAACTTACAGAAATTCTGTAATTCTCTTTTATTAACGTTTGAATATTTTTAATCGACGACTTCAGTGTCCTAATCTCCGGTTCTTGTCTGTCAGTAAATTGTCTGTACAAGTTTTTGAGTCTTGACAGAAGTCTACTTTTCTGTCGGTGCAGTGCGTCAATAGTAGGATTGCGGAACAGGTCTTCGTTAGTCGTATGTCGATACCGCGGTATTGTAGCGTCCATAGTTTGTTTAATTGTCTCGTCCATTTGTTTTAGGTAATTGTCAATCTCCTCGTTTGACAAATTCCTATTGGACGGAGGACGGTGGAGCGTGTTCGAGGCGAGTGCTCTTGTCAATGTTGCGGAGAAGCGTGTCCATCGAGTCTTACTGTAGTTGTAAGAATATCTTTGGACAAACTCCTCCAATTCCGCAATTTCGTTGGGAACTGTAATTTCGGTGCTAAAACCGCAATGGTCACTGTCATACACGAATGTGCGCAGACAGTTTAGCGTTTGTAAATTCGAACCTGTCAGTCGTATACGTTCGTCATACAGCAGTAGATCCAAATAAGACCCGCCTCTGGGAAACGACGGGTTATCCGTCGCTTTAAGACCGAGTCTGTACATGACATCGTGCTGACCCCACCAATCGAGTAGTAGGTTCCCTCTAGTATTTGGCAAATTATTTCCCCAATCTCTGTGTCTAGCGTTGAAGTCCCCGCCGATTATAAAATAATTCTCCCCCGATTCCAGCCTCAGAAGTCGAAAAAGCGTGTCGAGCTCTGTAATGAATAAAGTGTTCACAATCCACTTTATGCCTCAGGCGCATAAACAGAGGCCAAGTACAGCCGCTTTCCACTGCGGAGCGGGATGTAAATGACGACTGCCTCCAACACCCGGAACCTACGCAACACTCCCTTGTACACTCTGTGAAATTTTATACCTTGTTTGATGAAGATTGCGACCCCGCCTCCACATTTGGATCCGGGCCGATTTCTTCTTCTAACAATATAATTATTGTACTCCAGTTTGTGCTTATCGGTTAGCTTGGTTTCGCTAGCGAAAAGCACATCAGGAGTTTGGTCTTGTAGCAATTTAAACATCGCGGCTCTTCGTTCGATCCTAATCAGTGAATTAACATTCACCGCAAGGACCTTCAAAGTTTGCTCCACCATGTGCGTACCCATTACGACATGTGTTGCGTTAGGCCCGGCAGCAGCGCGTAGATCTGGTCCACCCGCTTGGCCTGTTCTTGCACCTGCTTTTGCAGCTGAGCCATCTGCCCTTGGATTGCGAGCAAGATGGCCAGCATGTTAGGTGCAGCTTCCGTTGTTCTCGGCATTGGCGCCGGAGAAGCAACAGTGGCTTGCTGTACCGTAGCCCCCCTACCTGCCGCCATTTGGGCGTAGGAAATTTGGGACGTGACGGCTGGTGTTTGAAACCTAACAGGTGAACGTTTGACCTCCACCTTCTGCTGCTGAGCCAGTTTTGATTTCTTAATGTCAGCGAACTTAGGACAACCCCGGTAGTTTGCGGTGTGTCCCACGTTCCCACATAACACGCAAGAGAGCTGCGTCCTATCGGATGCTCCGTCCCTACCCAGAGGACACTCCTCAGAACTGTGGTTCTTTGCGCACTTCACGCATCGAGGCTGCATTTGGCAGTTCGACGCGGCGTGCCCGAACCTCTGGCAGCGAACGCATTGTATAACGCCTTCGCTCCTTTTTAATTTTTCCCAGTGAACCACATGGTAGTCTAGGACATTGATACTCCTTATACTATCCAGACGGCTTTCGGGACTGAGCTGCACCAGGAAGAACGGCAGACTCCGTTTCTCCCGCCTGGCTCTAGCTGTGGTAAATGGCTTTACCCCCACAAACTTGAGTCCTTCGCACTCCTTCTCTTTAAGCAGTGCCAGGATCTCCTCAGGATCAGAAGACGGTTCCAACCCCTTCAGCAGCATCGATTGCCGCTTTTCACACTTCGGTGTGAATGAGTAATGCTCCGTCGTCGTTTCCTTTAGGAGCTCTTTAACTTTCGCGTAGCCCTCCACTGTATTACAGTGGATGGCATGGCGATCATTCCCCAATCTCTTAATATTAAAGTTATTACCAATGACCAACCTACACAGGTCCTTGGTAGCATTTACCTCTAGTTTATAGGTGTTGATAGGAGGCACCTTCTCCTTCTTCTTCTTCTGCTGCTGCTGCTGCTGCTGCTGCTGTTGTTGTTGTTGTTGTTGTTGTTGTTGCTGCTGCTGCTGTTGTTGTTTCTGCTGCTGCTGCTGTTTTTGCTGTTGCCGTTTTTGTGGCTGCTGCTGTTTGAGCTGTTGCCAGTGTTGTGACTGTTGTTGTTGTTGTTGCTGGTCTTTCTTAGGCTTTTGTTGGTGTAGCACTTGTGCTATTTTATTAGTTTGGTGTTGTTGTTGTGCCTGCTTTTGAGCAAGCTGCTGTTGTTGGGATTGCTCCTGCTCTTCCCTCTTCCTTCTTACAATTTGCCTTTCTTTTATGGCCAGCACTCTTTGTTGTAGCATTTTGATGCTGCTACTTATGGCCTTCATTTCTTCCTCTTCATCGTCAGATTCGCTTGCTGCCAATGAAGCGAAGTTGTTTACCATTGATAGGGTTGGATGTTTTATCAAATTGGAAGTTGGAAGCTTCCTCCTTCTCTTTGTTTTCGGGGTTTGGCTCGAACCACTCGAAGCCTCACCTGAAACTTCAGCAAGTCCCGCTATAGCCATAGCGGACCGCTCTTCACAATCCATCACGTCACGTGATAAACAACACTTTACCACTTTATTGTTTTTTTTTTTTTTTGTTGTTTTGTTTACTTTTAAAAATAAAAAGTCGATGCAACTTTTGCGGGAATCGAACCCACGACCCCAGTTCTGTCGGTCGGACACCACTACTACTGGGCCACCGAAGCACTTGATATAAATGTTTTTGTAGCACTTTTAATTAAACTTATTTATTTCACTTAGAAAGCCGAACACGTCAATTCCTCACGGAGGTCTATGAACGACTGACTGAGAGCTGGAATGTCACTGCAAATGAGCGTTGGGATGAAGGATGAGGTAGCATTTCTCATATTTTTGACGAACCACCGAAAATTTTTACTGCCTTTAGGACAACGCAGTATATTTTGCTTCAGTTTTTGGTCGTATTGGAATTTTACACGTTTAAGAATGGCGTTGCAGTCATTCCTGGCTCGTTTAAACTTTTTTCGGTTTTCCTCTGTCGGATTGGTCTTGTAGGACCGAAAAAAACATTTCTCTAACCCTAATAGCCTCGTTACTGCTCGAGTTATACCATGCCTTTTCTTTTTGTTTGATACTCTTCATCCGATGAGGGATAAACAATCTCATTCCAAAGAGAATGGTGTAGGCGATCATATCAGCACCGGCATCTACGTCAATATAGATGAAACGTAACGACCAGATAAAATTCTTAAAGAAGCTGTTAAGACCCCTCCAGTTGGTTTTCTCGTATTGCCATACGGTTCTTTTGGGAATCTTTTTTCTAACTGTGTGGTCGGTGTACGAGAAATTAGCTGATGTGACACAATGGTCCGACGAGCCTAGAGGGGAGAGCACGTCAACTCAGTACTTGTCAGGGTGAGAAGTTAAAAACAAGTCCAGGGTATTGGCGGTATGACTATCAACGTCAGGTATTCGTGTGGGCTCATTTACAAGCTGGGTTAAGTAATTTTCCGCAGCGAAGATCTCAACACCCCGTCCTTCGGGTGTTGTCTGTCCAGAATGTCGAAGCCACCCAGAATTATGTATATTGAAATTCTTCGTAATAACGATTTCAGTATAAGGGTATAAGGATACAATTCTTCGAATGGAGTCAAACAGCGCATCGAATTCGTTAAAAGCCGAATTGTTGTCCAGTTTGGGGCTTCTGTAAATAAAGCAGTAGTGGAGAATTTGCTTACGGAGATGGAATTTTAACCACATGAAATTTAATTCCGGCTTGGAACAGGGACTACATTGTGGTGGAGTTTGGTAAGCTACATCACTACGCATGGAAATGGAGATATCGCGGTGAGAGAAGAATAATGGCACTAGTTCGTAGTCAGGTAGCTTTAGATCAGAGTGATCTGATATGTGTGGCGGGGATCTACCTGTGTTTCACTAAGTGCCAAAACAGCTGGTCTATATTTACAGACGTGGACGTACGCAGAAAAGTGATTACTTTTTAGCCCGCGTATATTGGCAATTCCACTCTGAATTCCCGAGTCATTATAAAGAAAGACAAACACAAACACCGACGTTACACAGCTGTGAAGTAAAAATTCAGAGTTGGTTTACGGAATCAAATTGTTGTAGGTGTTATGACCTTGCAACAATAGGAACCTGCACACCAACAAAATTCAAACCCACAGCCCGCTATCTATCGGTTGTTACATATACTCAGTCACTGCACGCGCTGTATGACAATGTAATACAGCAACGGCAGTGACCGAGTGCAAGCAACAGTTTGACCAGAGGCAGAAAGGTTGGAATGCCCGCACTGTGGATGACGATTATTTCACTACACTCGCGCGTTGTTATTGTTTTTTGCCCGCACAGCGATTTTTTTTTTTGAGTTTTTGTGAATTCGCGGGCAGCTTTTTTTTCTTTTTCTGCACCCGAGGAGCAAATTTACGAGTGCACTTGGTGTGTGCACTGGTCGGTGGTCAGCTCGGCACTGTTGCAATTTCAACGCTGGAGCCCAGTTTTCTCCATGATTTTCTTTTAGCGCTACATATTGCGCGTATTTCCTCAGACTGGCCTTGTATTTGCCCCGGTGAGAGCTAACATTTGAGTATTTGGCAGCACTGACGAGTGTTATTGCTTCTTTCCCAATAAATTTATTGTAGTTCTTTAGAACACCAATGGGGGTAGTTCATGGATTTGCTGATGTTCGTAGATCATGTTCGTAGCCTGAGTGAAGGTCATAGCTGCTGCATAGTCTATTTCGAAGGGTTTAACGTTTTGATGCATCTCTGCTATATAGTCTTCCCAGTTGGAATTTTTGGCATTTACAGTAGAGAGGGTATGGGTATGTCATTGACATTGAATTTCCAGATACCTTTCAATTGCTTACGCCAAGGGAAACTAAAAACGTTGGGTCATTACCGCGGTTGGCGATTAAAGGTTTGTGGTAAATTATGTGTTGAAATAGGGACTCACTTCGAGAGTTTGTGTCCGTGCTACCGTATTGAATATGACGACGTCTATCCAGTGATCACATCGGACCTTTCCTGCTCTAATTTGTGGATAAGTGATCTAAGTATTGCTGGAGCGGGTCACAGTTTTCGTGTGATTTCGAGCGGGTTGTGATATTAAGCGATGAGCTAATAATGTGTCTTAGGCCGGTACAAAT
This sequence comes from Volucella zonaria, assembly GCA_963966105.1. Lineage (NCBI taxonomy): Eukaryota > Metazoa > Arthropoda > Insecta > Diptera > Syrphidae > Volucella > Volucella zonaria. Next base: position 165,704,901 of record OZ014533.1, on the reverse strand, counting down.
TGTACCTTTACACTATCGTGTCAATAATTGGTTTGAGATATTAAGCGATGTGATATTATCTGGCTTTTACTATATTGTACTTTTTTATAGCTTAAGTAAGATCACTTTTCAATCAAATCCATTTTTATAACAACTTACTCAACATATTGTAAAAATATTAACTTTAACGACTGACTTGTACTATCAAATTTTATGTAACTTAAAGATTGAATAAGTCTATTATACTCGTATGTGAATGTTGTTTTTATACTTCAATAAATACTAAAATACTTTGTATTCACACAGGCTTTCATTTAAGCTGATTTAGTAGATAAAACGGCTGCATTGTAAAACTTCCAAAATAATTCCCTACATTCCGATCAATCGTATTGCATTTCGTTACCTGCCCAGAGCAACTTCATTCAAATTCAAAACAAATTATTTCCCCAAGATCAAATACGGTTAACTACCCCCCGTGCAAGACCAATTAATTCAATTAGGCCCTCCATTACAAAATGAAATTAAATTTACATTTGAAGACCGATTTTCAATTTGCCTGCCTTTTCTGTTTAAAAATTCGTTTTCACTCAGAATAGAAGAATAAGGTCCTGGCTACAAATGAAATGAATACTTTCCGTGAGTATTTTGTGTTTCGTTTGTGTTGCCTTTTCCATCTTCTTTGCCTGAATCATTTTTTGAAGAAGGAATTCCCCAGAAACTAAGGTATATTCGCCTTGCGTTGAATGTAATTGCAAATTCAAAAGAATATATGAAAAAGTGAAAATCAAAAAGAAAGAAAAAAAAAAAGGAACTACAACCCAATTCTACCTTTCGATTCGCACAATATTCACTTGGGATGATTCATGAGCTGGGAATGGTACTGACTACCGACTCCACATTCTGAAATGTTACATTGCATGCTGTCGGCGAGACGGGCTGTACGATTTTCGGCATCCTGAATTCCCTTCTCATGTTTACAAATTTTCTCCTCTGTGAATGTACTCGTACAGGATCCTGAAATTTTATGTTTTATAAATTTCTTTTTTCTTCGTCCTTTCAGTTTTGATTTTTTTTTCCCCGCTTCGTGCTTCGTTCTTTTGTAGGTTCTCATGTTGTGTGTGCAAGAAAATGACTTGAGGAAAGCCCGCAAAAGATAGGAGTCTTCGCTTCTGGTGGAGGAGTTTCTGGGTTCATGGAATGAAAACAAAGGCAATGAACTCAAAGAAAATTCAATACAATAAAGTATACATCTTTGGGATTTTTAAATATGATGAGAATTGTTGATAGCCCGATGGGGAGACCACTCAGAACAAGATAATTAAAAAGAAAAGACTTAAAAAGATCACAAACTTCAGGAAAATGCTTGTGAAGATGCCTGAAGATTGTACCTAACATTTTTATGTCAATCTCTCTTTGCTTCCTAACATAATCCTTAACTAAGTATATTCACATAGTTGTGATGTCCTATTTTAGCTTATAATTTGCTTTTCAAAAAACGTTCTTTGTATGCATATCTCCTTTTATGCTTTTCACGATTTTTCAGTAAAAGGTTTTGCTTCTCTATTTAGCCTTTACGACCCATAATTTAACTCTAGTTAAAAGGACAATTCAGCTAATGTAGGTGGGCTGAATATTCTTGGGGGAAATAAATAAAAACAGTAGATACGCCGAAATATGAGTTATATACGAGTATGTTATTTATGTTGTTGCAGCGTTGTGTATTATTCCGAGTTGAGCTGCTGATGGTTCTAAGAACAGGCAAAAGGCTTTGCAGGTTCGCAACTAGAGGATTAAACATTACCCGAATAAATTCGTAAACAAGCTAGCATCTGATAACCAGATAGAAGCTAAATACAGTCTTTCGGTGCACGAGGTCATAATAACGTGCGATTTTTAAATCTATACTGTGTAACACTTATACGTGTCCGACATTTTCAAAATCGATGGCACGTTCTAAGCTATTAGTCCTAGTCATGAGGCATACATCCCTGTGGGAATTATCCTCAACTGCGATTTTTTTTTTACAGAAGTACTCGACATACTCGTAGATGTCTTCTGCGTGTATTTACTAACCTTGATATTATTACTGTGGACTGCAGAGCCTTAACGACTTATCCAGATAGTCGTGCACAGGAATATCTTTATAGGCATATTCCAAAATAACGATTGACCCGAATGGATATTGTAATTCATCTTAACTTTGGTTTTCATGCCTACATCCATTTTAAATGCGTTGGTATAGGAAGCTCCGTAGTTTTGTTTTTATTTATTTATTCAGTATCAGTATATATGTACAAGTGGGAACAGAGTGAATAAGTGCGGTTTTGGCTGGAGATCCAACGGAACGAAATCTAGCATGGTTTTCAACGTTGCTCTCTTCTATGCGCTTAAGAGAGGTAAAGGTATTGGGTTTCTGTTCAAGTGTCTTCCACTAGACTATTGTAAGATGGGTGTACAACCATAAAAGACAAGCTTACAACTTGATTTGGAATTTTACTTTACTCTAAAGGAACTTGCTGGACTCAAAGGGAAAATATAGATTCATCTATGTTTGGTGAACTGAACGTAGGGATTGCTCTTATCTTACTTACTTATTAGGTAGCGCTGCAGTTCGGGGTGAACCTGGGCCACAACTAACAAGTCTCTTCCGTTAGTCCGGTCCTTTGCTATCTGCCCTCCAGTTGCGCATTCTAAGCCCTTCCATTTGAGGACTCCACCTAAAGTGAGGTCTTCCTCTACGGATCCCCATTCGGGGACTGATGCGCAATTTCTGTCTAGGTCGATGTCGCTGTATAGCTCGTATAGTTCGTCGTTGAATCTTCTCCTCCGAAGCCCGTGATTGCAAACCGGACCGAATATTTTTCGAAGGATTTTTATCTCGAAACGAGTCCATGGTTCAGCGCCATAAAGTAGGATTGGGATGCTCAGTGCCTTATATAGACTTGATATTGTCCTCCTCTATCGTTAAAGCCATTTTGACAGCTTCCGTTTCAATACTAGGGAATGCACCTGTGACAGCCCGCTGATTTCTACTAATTATGTCAATATCATCGGCGTACATTAGTTTTAGTGAAAGATTGTGCCCCCAGTGTGCCCTTGTGAGTTCGGCACGACTCTTTCAAGCATGACTTTGAAAAAGTCACAGTCTGACCTTGTCTAAAACTTTTTCGGACATCTGGCATCGGCCTTGACAAAGCACCGAGCATTCCCAATAGCCATTCTGCAAAAACGGACAAGCTTGGCAATGATGCCAAAACTAGACATGGGTCTATTTACATAGTTCGTCTCTATAAATGCTGTCACAAAACAACTCCTGCAACCCCTCCTTGGTATAATCGTAGACTCTACTCTATACGAAACAATTTATGAGTCGTAATCCTTCGCACCTACTTTTCTTCCCACTATTCTAGGTATATATCTTCATTTGCGTTCATTTCCATTTATTTATTTCATTATTCTTCAATTAACAAAGGACTACAAGTCCTTTTTTCAATTTGTCATTGCAAAAGTAGGACCTGCAATATTCTTTTCTCCCTTTCTTTCGAAAACAAATCTTCAAATGTTCCTCTTACTATCGCCAACAACTCCTTGGTATCAATTTCGTCTTACTTCAGTGACCTACCAAATTTTTCCGTTAATCCCTTTTTAACGTAAAATTTGATCCTGCTGTTTTTGAAGAAAAAAGATGAATTTCTACCCGGCTCAGAGGGTCTCACGGCCATTTTTCTAAAAAAAATTCTCCTGCAGCATGTCTCTCCCGCTTTCCACTCTATTTGGTCTATCCTTTACGCGGGGGAATTTTCCAAGATTTGGAGGGCCTCTTTTAAATTCCCGATACACGAAAGGGTATCAAATAATGAGATTACCAATTATCGTTCCATTGCTAAGCTCTCACATATACCCAAACTCTTTGAAAACATTTTATACGAAGCCTTAAGCTTTAAATGCAAGTTTTCTGAAAGGCAGATCAACTACCACAAATCAAGTTGAAGTCGTGTCTTTTGCTCTCACAGCTTTAGAATGGCAAGGAAATCGATGTTATTGCAAACAATTTCACTAAAGATTAATATGAGGTAATCTTCTTACCCGGTAAACCGTTATTATAGTGCTCGGCTTAGATCGGCATTCTCTGGGGTTCCACAAGGTAGCCATCTTGGTCTCCTTCTCTTAATTCTTACCATTAAAGATCTTGATCCACCTTCTTTTTCCTGACGACACAAAAATTTTTAAAACTATTTCTTCCCTCCATAACTCTACGAGTACTCTTCTTCAAGAAAAACTCGATCGGTTGTCAATCTGGTGCCTCAAAAACTGCTTAGAACTTAATATCGCCAAATGTCATTCTATAACCCTTTCATGTAAATGCAAGCCGTATCCTTACCGATTTTATTTTCTCTATGGCAACCCCATTCCCCTGGTTCAATCTTTTCAAGACCTTGGCATATTTTTCGGCAGGGAATTTAATTTCCGTTCGCATATCGATAAGATGACCCTTAAAGCGAAAAACTCATCACTTGGCGTTATTAAATAGTGGTCCAAGCGATTGATCTATCCGTACGTAACTATGTTCATTGTGTTCGCTCCCTTCTTGAGTATTCCAGTCGAATTTGCTCTCCGTGTTCAGACCTAGAATGACCCTTTAATTTTACCTCCATACCAGAACAGCCACTAGCTTATCAAATTGAGTTCTTTAGATGAACATTGGAATAGAGCTGATATTTCTTTCATTCATAAACTAGGATTCCATCGACAGCGCATTCCTTTTCAACTCTATTCCTTTCAATACCAACCAACGTAATCTACGTTGTTCTTGTTTCCTCGACTAGATCTCCAACACCATTCCCTTGATTCCTAGCTCTTAAGTCTTTTTGTTAGTTTTTAAGTCGTAAAGATTGTCATAAGCTTGTATTAAGCCAAATAAATAGAGGCTTCTGCCTCTACCAAAAATCAAAAAAAATTTAAAAGACCGGAATACGGATCTCCCAGCAACTGGTGATTTGATAGCTGTCTCACCGGTAACTGGAACCAATTTCATACAATAATTTGGCGAAAGTAAGATACAATATTTGCATTAATATTTCGATAATTTTTGACATCAGGCCCTTTTGTCGAGAATGGGTGCATTTGAGATCGATGAATCTTTTCTTCAAGGGATTAGAAATAACCTGTTGGAAGTTGTTTTGGACGGATTCAGGTTCGATATCCACAAAATAAGTTTCATTTCATTCAAATTCACTTAAAAAATAATACAGTGACCATTGTTTGAAAGAAAAACGATCAGTGACGAATGGTCCGCTTGAAATTTTACAACTTAATTTCTGATGTGGGGTACAACAGAGAAAAATTAACAAAAATTTGCTTAAAAACTTCAGTAATTATTTGTAAAAGAAAAAACAAAAATTGCATAACACAATGGTGGTATAAAAGAAAAACTTAAAAAAAAAACAACAAACCAAATATATATTTTATCTATTAGCTATTGAATTATTTTGTAGCTCAGAACATTACGTAACTATATTTAAAAAGGATTCTATATGCCTGTAGTCAAGGGTGAATAACCATTTTTTAACAACTTTTAAAAAGGCACGGTAATTATGAGTTCACCTAATAGAGAGCGGCAACTTGCAAAATATGTAGGGGCGGAAAATAAAAAGAAACAAGAAAAATGTGTTCTGCGTGCAATTGGTACATAAACAAATGACATGTTATTGACGCGCAAATTGTATGATTTCGAGTATCTAGTGGCTAGATTCCCACTTTGTTTGAAAAATTCTCTTAAAACCTTAAAAACGTAGAGATGTCTTATAGGGAGAATACGAAGTACACAGAAAAGAGGCAATGAATGACTTAAACGGTTTTTCCTACTAATTATTCTTACAAGGTGTTTTTGCGCAGTAAGTATGGACCCAAAATAACTTATATAAGCTCCTCCCCAACTCGAAAGGCCGTATTGCAGTTTGAATTAGCCAGACCATAATAAATCATGGTGAGAACACTTTTTGAACAAATGGGTTGGAGTCGATACATCTTCCTGACAACGCTTCTTAAATGTGACTTTACAGAAGATATATGAGGCTTCCAGTTTAATTTAGAATCAATAAGCACTCCCAAGTATTTGAAGCAATCGACTACTTTTATCTTAAAGCAACTAGGTGAACAACTGACAGATGAATAATAGTTTATCTTTCCACAGTTATGGCTTGGCAAAGAGAACTTTTTGCACTCAGCAGCATGAAAAAACAGATTTGGATCGAAGAAAGCACCAGTAATCTTAAAGGACTTTGGTTTTATCACTTAGCACAAGCTTATGCAATGTAAACCACTTTCTTAGAGTGTCCAAATCCTTCTCAATTTTTAGGATGCAATCAAAGGTAGAGGACCCTTTGTAAGGAGTTAGTTGGCCACGGAGGCATCCATGATGCAGGAGTAGATGGCAGTGGCACGCTCGCGGTTGCTCGGCTCTAGCTCGTCGGACTGGGTTGGTTCTTGCCACTACCCCGTGCATCTCAACTCAACTTACCTTTTTATTTCGTGCCGAAATATCAAAAAAGAAAGAAAATCAAGGATAGTTAAGAAGAAAGTTACGTTATTATACGGACGGACTTAAAAGAAAGGAGGAGGGAAAGATGATAGAAAAAAAAAAAAAACGTTGAAAAGAAACGGCAAGATCACTTCTGTGCCATCACCACTGTGCAAGACCGGGACTTTCGCGATATAGCTAACTAAACCTACACTAACCTAAACCCTAACTACCGAACTTAAGTAACGTATGATTAATAACTAAACCTAAAGCTAACTTAACCCTATGTCCCTACACCGAATAATATGTCCCCGAATCACACAGCGATGACAGCTCGTCACGACCTGAAATAAGCCGGGTGTTGTTGGCTGAGGATGGCCAACCCACCCTTATCGCACTTGGATGCGACCAATTGCTACCATTCTGGCCAAAACTGTGAATGGTAGCCCTTAAACGAAATACCTCCCAGTCGCCACCTGTAAGGAAAACCTTAGAGAAAAGTCAGTCACGTCATTTTCGTTATGTCGTCATCGTTTGTACGCCACGTCCGGTCACAGTCAGTCCCATCGAAGGACGGTCGGTCCGCCCGTCCACACACCACTCGCGACAACGGCCTTAAGCACTGTCCGGCTACTCTTATTCTAGCCAAAAGAATCATAAATATTTGTAGGACTTACCGGATTTTGCAGATCCCTCGCAGTTCTGGCGCCAGCACTTGAAGAATCGCTTATTAAAATGGTTAATTTTTTTTTTTTCGCGCACACCAAAATTAAAATAAAATTCAAAAGAAGAGGAAAAAAAAACTTAATTATAATACCATATTCTTACTCTACACAATGAATTCAAAAAAAAAAATACTCCAACTCTTAAACACTATTCTTAAGCAATTCACAAAAAAAACAAATCTAAGTACATATTTCTTAACCTACTATCTAAATAAATATACACATATGTATGTAATACATATATGCGTATTGATGTATGGGTGTGTATATATATCTATGATTTTTTTTTTTTTTTTTTTTTTTTTTTTTTTGTTAACAAATTCGCTTTTTTTTTTTTTTTCTTTTTCTTTTCTTTTATATATTGTACTTCAAGTTAACTGATAATTTTTTTTTTTTTTGTTAACAATGTTGAAGTTGTTGTTGCTGTCGTTGTGGTGGTCCCGCGGAGCACCTCTTGCAGGCGATGTAGCTTTATGCGTGGGGGTCCGTAATCCGCACTACGATTAATTTTATTTATTTTTTTTTTTTGTGTTTTACACAAAACCGGCAAGGACTTTTTGCCCACCAGTTTATTTCTGTGTTGTCCGGTAAAAAAAATAAGTGCACCACGTAGAATTGTTGTGTAATGGAGGAGGGTTGGGGGTTCAGATTTTTTTTTTTTTTTTTTTCACTTTGGGTGACCTTTTTTTTTTTTTTCTTTTTTTTTCGGTTAGCCCGGGGAGAATTTACCGTCGGCTCACCTTTCCGCTGACACCCGGTGGATTTCACCAAAAAAGGACTGTCCCGTATATGCGGAGCGGGAAACTATCTGCGCCGCAGTTCAAATTTCGATTTTTTTTTTTTTTATGTACCAAAAAAAAAACAAACGAGCGAAACCCGAATATTACCAACCTTTTTGCTTAAGCTCCCGAAATCGACTGTCTCAGTTCCAACTGAAGAAAAAATATCCCATTCCACACGACCTTGCCGCTGTCCCCAGACACACCAAAAAAAAAAACCTGATCTCGTCTGCTGATTGATCAGCTGACCAACACCCGTAAAGGCCATTGACCTATATAATTGGTCTCGTTCTCTAAAAAAAAAAATGTCCCATTTCTTAGCTTTCTATTCCGTTTTCTACCTCTTTCGCCTACTACTCATATAATCTATTCCTCCTCTCTCGCAAAAATAGGTTCCTGTCTAAATTATACTCGTATTCTTCATCACAGTACACAACCTACTATCCATATAAACATTCATACCTAGATTGCTCCCACACGATCTGAAGCCTTAGCAAGGCTTTCCACCTCTTCCTCCTGAATTCAAATTAACAAAACACAACGCTCTCTACGACAAAAGGGACATATTCACCATGGGAACAAGAACACGGGGAGAGAGTGAGCCTACGAAGAAAGTGGAATGAGGAAATTCGAGAATAGAGGGACGTTTGGCAGAGTCAGGTTTTGCTGTGAGTTGCGAAAGAGAGATTAGTAGGTCAAATTAATGGATTAGGAGGGGAAAAGGTCCGATTTAAAAAAAAAAGGGGTAAATTGATAGGATTTGATACAGTGAGGGAGCACAAACAGAACACCACAACTAAACATTTTTTTTTTTTTTTGTGCCAAAAGGCTGACGCTACACCTTCGTAAGTAAACGCTATATCATCTGCAAAAGTAGAACATAAACCATAGAATTTTTGCTCTAGAAGTGAGTTTATGTAAATCAGAAACAAATGAGGTCCCAACACTGACCCTTGAGGTACACCGTTATTTAATTTACGAAAATAGCTAAAAATACCATTATTACAAACTTTTTGCTGTCTCTCGAACAAATACGACCGAAACCAATAATGAATTACACCTCTGAAACCGATGTTGTAGAGTATATTTAAAAGTAACTTGTGATCAACCATGTCAAACGCTTTTGTCATGTCAATGAAAAGGGCCATCATGGTATTATTGCAACTGAAGTTCAAAATTACATCTTCTGTTTAGAAGCCAGACCTAAAACCAAACTGTTTATTTGAAAAAAAATTATTTCTATTTAAGAACGAAACCATACGTTTTCTTATGAGTTTCTCAAATATTTTTGAGAAAGTTGAAAGAAGAGAAACCGGTCTGTACGAAGAATTAGCTTTGCGGTTCCCTTTCTTAAAAAGAGGAATAACTTCTGCCCATTTCAGCTGACTTGGAAACACATCACTGTTAACACTAAAATTGAACAAGTAACACAACACATCAATAACATACCAAGCAATCTTTTTCAGAACAATAACAGAGATTCCATCACTTGTGCACGAACTTTTATTTTGCATTGACATTATTAATTTCAAAATCTCAAAAGACGTAAACGGGTCGAAAACGAAACTATTTGTGACAATACTTGCCTGTATGAGTATCCTTAAGCGGAGTGGTAGGTTTTAGCTTATCAGAAATTTCAACAAAGTAATCATTGAAAATGTTGGCAATTGTGAAAGGGTCAGAAATATTTTCATTATTTTCATATAAATTATAGACTCGTTGAGGTTTTCTTTCTTTACCCAAGATCTGATTAACTACCTTCCATTTTTGTTTAACATTACTTCTGGATCTGCACAGTCGCGAAGCATAATAATTGTCACAGGTCAGTGAAACAAGCTTTTTTATTTTATCGCAGAGTTTGGAATAGTACTTGTGAAGGCTGTGATTATGCGGATGTTTTTTGCTTTTTACAGCGAGTTTGTTCTTGAACTTTATTTTAAGTGCTGGTGTGCCCCAGTGCTCCGTTTCATTATGGACCACTTGCCTGCTACTTTTTGTCCAGCATAATCGTTTGTGGACGAAAGTATGATCTGCGTTTTATATTTATATCCGGACTCACGTTCTTCAATGGAAACTGCAGCTTACGTTAGGATCAATCAATGCTGATATAAACAGCAACACTAATTGGGTAATTTAATTCTAACAAAATACAAAGCTGTCAGCTTTCGATAAAGCGTCATTATCAGTGAATGCCACTGCATTGCCGAAATAGAAAAACTTTCCATTCTCGGTATGTCTGTCCCTAACGCCGGTATGTCTAGATTTCCTAGCCGTATAGGAAATACAACACATCATCTGATAGGACCAATACATAAGGCCTCTCTCCATTCGTCCAAAATTGGTGTACAACCCTTTTAGGCGCTACTTAACCCGCTCTGCATTTAATAAATAGAATTCAAAACCGTGCAATAAAATTCGTAGACGATGTCATTTTATCAGCGCATACCAGATCAGCGGCGAGTACCTTCAGCATGAAGCTAGCGAAGGCCGCACATCATCACTTTCATAGTAAGCGTCGCAGGACGTTGTAACACTCATTCCTAGCAGATCTGCGTGATTAGCAAAGTATGATGACGTAAGTAAGCAACCTCCAGTTTTTCCTGCTATGGAAGTCCAGATAAGCCGCGCACCTCTTAGAGACGTTGAGAAACATTCGTTTGGTCTGACGGCACACCAGGGCGTCACGCCATCAGCTGTCACTTATGCCCGTATGAAACCTGACTGTTAATTAATTCCCTGCTTTGCTTAGCAAGATCATCGGCGATATCACTTTCCGTGTTCCCATTGTGACCTGCGAGCTAGACAAGATTCAGTAAATTCAGTCTTCCGACTGCGTTCAGTGAAGTCTTGCATTTTCGAAATAATTCTTAGAAGTGGTGAAGTGGTTCATTGAGGTTTAGGCACAGCTTGGCTTGGCCCGTTCCACCAATTCTACAAGATTGTGTATATCTCTGTTTGAAAGACCGACGTTATCGTCCAAAATGACATCAGCTGTAAGTTGCATCTTACATCGGCTTTAGACCTATTAGTGAAGTGTCAACTGCATTCCCTTCCTGGTTCAGATTCTAGCAGAAAACATTTCTGAGCACAGGAAACGTCGATTTCATATTGTTCGGCAACAGGATTTAGTGCCATTGCATCATACGGTGTGTTCATAAGACGATAGTCAAAAGACAGTCGACGCACAAGGTCATCAAAGATCTAATGATGACCAAGCGCTCTAGATAAAAGCCACAGGCAGCCGAGACCCACCGTTTTTTGGAGTCTGGTAATAGCAGCCTTATTTTATTGAATCCTTGTTCCACCAGACAACCAATGCTTAGGATATCATTGGTCTTATCATAATCATGTAGATCCAAACGCCCCTGCTCAGTGGCAGGCCGCATGTCTTGAAAACCGCTCCTTTGCACTGCCAGAAGGTCGATAGCACCGTGGAGGCTTTCGGCGAAGCATGTTTAATACAGAGAAATTTGCTATCCAGGATGACACCCAAATACTTAGATTCTTTGGAAAATAAGATGGAGAAGTCCTTAAGCAGTAGGTGAGTCAGACCAGTTAGCTTCCAGCTTCGTGTGAAGAGCGAAACCTCAGTTTTAGGAGGATTCACTGAAAGGCCATTCCTAGAGCACTAATAGTCTATTACGTCTAGAACTGCCTCCGCTTTAGAGCAGATAGTCTTCAACACGATGCAACAGACCGTACAGCTACGTACATCATCTGCATATGCATGACTATAGAAGTCAGAAATATTGGGAGCTATAAGCAATAAGCCGACCAATATGCAGTATAGTTGTGAAGATGGGGCAACCCCTACTCACCCCCTTCTTATTTTTGAGAATTCTTGCAGGATCTTCCGCGTTAGTAGGCATGTTGCAGCCTAGAGATAGAGCTCGACCATTCTTGATGCTATCAGCGGAAACAACAGCATATTTGATGGCCTTATCCGTCACCACGAGCGATGAGGGGTACCAGCCACGATGGGTTGTGTTATTCAGTTTTGATAAGGTTACCTAGGAAGTTAGTCTCATTTGTAAGATAGAGAGTCTATGCTTTCTACTCAAAGTAGGTGCGATCAGATTTCCTGTGCTATTCTAGACTGACTGACTTTCCCCTTTTGAGGACTTTGACTAGCCTGCTTTCGAAAAAATCTTTATAAGAGGCACTCTACGAAATCCGAATAAACTTTTTATATTCGTCTTGCTTCAATCTGAAAAAAGTCTAGTCTTCCTCCAAATTAGTCTGAAGTGACTTGCCTAGAATCTTCCACCAAGGACCGTGCGATCTGTCAGTTGACACCCTCTGACGTAGACGTAATTTCGCTGGCATTACCTTGGCCATTTACACTACTAGTGGTTCGAAAACCGATGACAACGGCATTTTGCCCTTTGGTTTGTATCTTTTTGTTAGTCAGGATGTAGTTTGGTGGCAATGAGTTTCATATGTCGTCTCGAGGTCTAAATGACATATAAAAATCCATCCTTTCCTAGTCTCCCGATCTACCTTGACCTTTTTGTATTAGAAGGAAATTAGTGTGCAGCTTACGTGCATCATGCCTAATTTAAAACTGCTGCCAATCAACCAGTCTCCCATCTGATTACCACCCTTCAACAGCTATGTAGATTAAATGCTAAAGAAAATGCCAGATGCACACCTTCCATGTTGTTTTCCAGAATATTTCTCTGTATCCTGCTCAATTTAAAACCATTACCAACGCTACCGGTCCGAAGACCGTTTTTCTTTTCACGCAGAAGACTTTCAAGTGCAGGTACTTCGGAAGCCATTCTGCCTAAGGATCCTACCAACTGCTGTGCCATGGAAACAAGAACCATATAAGCTCAGGTGTGAAAATTATTTGCAGCAAGGTACTTCGTAGACTTGACCAACATACCCTGCAGCGACAGGACAAACAGGAAAACGAACAAAAAAAAAAAAAACCAAACTGGAAAACGAGTCCCTGCTCTGTGTAATAAAGAAATTCTAAGGGAGACGAACGAACGGCAGGGAGAGCTATACGGAGTGGTTTCCTGAAACCCCGTTACATAGAATTTTAATAACATGGCTTTGTTCTGAAACTAGAGCTATCCATACCTGCCACCTTCCATCGTCAGCTCTCAACTCCCGGTACGCTTCGTCATATTCTTCGAAGATTGACTGGCTGCCCCTTATGTCCAGAGGCAAGCCCAAACAAAAAGTGAGTGAAATTAATAAAAAAAAAGGAGAAAACTCAGGAGGTACTGCAAACGGAATGGAATATGTTGCAAAGAAAAACTCCAAAGCGAGGAAAGGAAGACGGCGGCCTGCATGTTTGAGAACAGCGAAAATAACAAGAGAAAAGGAAAACCTTTTAATTTCCCGTGCAATAAATTTTCGTGAAGAACGCATTTGAAGTGCTCTCGGGGCATGTGCTTCTCGCCCACAAAATACATTAGAGCCCGCTCCGCATCTTTGGCGGATAAGCCAGAGCCGGAGTCCCCAAAAGCGAAACCATAAGAACAAGCAGTGTCTCATAAGATCAGTTCGGAGGAACGCAAGCAGATACTCTGCGCTCTGGCTCAAGAGCAATTTGCTATAGCTTGGAGTTTACTTTTCTTTTTTGCCATACCAGAGGTGGTATTGGTCCAACTACCCAGGTCCAGTAAGTTGAATGAAAAAGCAAGAAACGAGGAAAAAATACGAGTAAGTAGACTACCGCTTCATCTTATTGGAACCTTACTTTCGTTCGACTCTTATCCCTGACACCTTGGCCTCTATGGACCATTCACTGGAGTACTATTTTAATCATCGCATGATTATACGAATACGTACAGAAAAAGCCCAAGACAATGGGAATAGATGCCGGAAAAAGTCTGGAACAAAAGGACTTTCTTCAGTCTTCCTTACCAACATCTACATTCTCGATTCTCTCAATCCTCATGCATCTATTGTTAGTCGTCGTCCTCATCGCCGCGCCACCGGTTCTAGTCCTCGTCTTCAGTTTCATTTCTCATCTTAGAAAATTTAATGGATGGGCAGCTACCATCATGGCATTACCACCCAGCTCCTCGAACGAAGAGGTGGATAGGAGTCTGCATTTACACATAATACGATTTTTTTTTTTGTATTATTTGTTTTGTTTCCCGTTCTCATTCATGTCCTTGGACAAGAAGTAAGTTAGTGTAGGTATACATGCTCGTATATAGTAAGATGGCGTATAGTTATTCTTAGTTCTGGATAGGAGTCCTTCGATTTACTTTGGTTCCCTTGAACATCAGGAAATGAAGAAACTTTAAAATGAAGTGCTCTTCAGCAGTGTCTCATTGAATGTGATAAGAAGACGTCTAAAATTCCATTTGGACAATTCGGGCGATGTACAGTTATTTATATTGCTCTCCCGGATTAGAGCGATGGTCTCTTCAGAGAAGTGATTGTCCTTCTTCTTCGTCTTCTATGATAGTTGGTTTGGGGGTGTACGTATCTGTCGGGTTTGAAATTTAAAACACAAGAAATGTATGCCAAGGAGATGGAAAGGCATTTTAAGCCACACATACATATTGTTCTCTGGAAGAAGATGGTACATACAGGCGGAAACAATGAGAATATTTGTTTTTGCGTAAGGATGGGATTCTTTTGAACAACTGAACAACGCTACAGTGAGTTGGTATTTTCAACTAAAGCATGTAAGATGAAATACTGCACTTTTCAGAGTCGAGAAGATATATCCTGGAATCCGCTGGCGTTTGAAATCTGCCAAGGCTGCAGCAATTTTTCTGCATTTTGGAGATGAACTTTAAATCTTCTTCATTCATGAGTTTTTACGAATTACTAGTCATAAATCTAATTCAGCCGCCAAGGGACTTATTGTTTTTTGAAGTCGTGTTATGTATTTCTATTTCCTCTTGGCCATTCAAAAAGTTGTACTGGATTTCTATGACACTTTTCCACGTCAAGTCTATCTAGAGCGATCTACTTTTCTGCTGTTGTGGCCTTCCTATACTTTTCTGGAGTTTTCGGTTTTGACCATGAACATCATTGTTAAAGGACATCCACATGTCACGTTGGTCTGTGATGATTCTCAAGTTAAAGGCTCAGAATTTTGTTTAAATAAAACTCAAAGAATTTAATATGTTGTCGATTTTTTATGCCATTCATGCCATTTACAACAAATAGCCTCGGCCGTATGTTCACCACGACTGCTTCGTACAAAGCTCATTCTAGAGATCCAATCTTCCATCAGTTTTTCGAGCAGTATTACTCGAACAATGCTTTGCTCCAAAACGTCAATCGTCAGTGCTTTATCGGCATAAAATAGTGATTTGACGTAGCCTCACAAAAAATATTCCACCGTCGTCAAATCGCATGATCTTGGTGGCCGGGACCATTTCTTGAAATGACTCTATTGCCAAACCGTGTCTGAATTAAAGCGATGTTTTCGTTGGCAGTATGGGGTGGAGCACCATCCTGTTAGAATCGCAGTTCTTCTACATTGATATCACGCAAATTTGGGAATAAAAAATTGTTGAGCATCGCATTGTACCGGTCTCTATTAACAGAAACTTGTGCTCCGGCATATAATAAATTTTGCTAGATTCAATGGCATGCAGTGAGTTTCCTGAGAATTGCTCTTGCCGTTTAGCCAGAAATGAGCCTTGGAAGCCTGCATGGCGATAGATCGGGAAACTACTGACTGTATAAAACATGGATTGGATCAGTAGTGCCACAATAAAGTTCGTAATGCAGTGTTTGCTTTACCTCCTCGAGCTGGTTCCCAGGCAACTACGTGTATAAACCCTTATACAGGTAGGCCAAAATTGCAAGTGCGACATGGTCTAGGGTCTTGTGCCTAGACTAGGTAACCTGGGCCAGCAATCCGCATTACCGAAACTAGCCCGCTACGGAAACCGACTTAATGCCTCGGATAAGGACTGATAACACGTTGACGATCTTTGGTCTTCGGTATTACTCTACTCTGGAAGACCAACCGGAAGCCCCCGGGGATATGGAGTTGGACTACTGTTAACACCTACACCGAGTCCTAATCTCCTGGCAGCCACACGGTGATAGGATTTTAACGGCCAGATTCCGGACGAGAGTACGTCGCGTCAGCATTATACAGTGTTACGCCCCCACGGATGGTTCATCTGAGGAAGAAAAGGAGACCTTCTACAACCAGTTGGGAGCGATTTATAATGCAAGACCCGACGGCGACATTGTCATTGTGATGGGGGACCTTAATGCCAAGGTAGGCAGCGACAACGAAGGGCTCAAACATGTTATGGGACGCCACGGATTAGGCAACCGCAATGACAACGGCTAAAGATTTATTGATTTTTGAGACGCAAACCGTCTTGCCATAGGTGGCACCATGTTTGAGCACAAGGCCTGACATAAAATCAGTTGGGTGTCAACTGACAGGCAAGCAACCTCCAACCAAATTGACCATTTTTCCATCAGTCGCCGTTTTAGAAGTAGTCTTCTAGACGTCCGAAGCAGACGAGGAGCGGACATGGGGTTGGTACGAGATGAACATCTTATGATAGCTACTGTTCAATTACGCACTGCTGACGTTCGAATATCTAACGACACAACAATACCTAGGTGCAACGTAGATCGAATGAGAGTTCCCACAGTGCGCAAATTAAGGGACCATCTCTCACGAGGAGTGGAAACAATCAGCAGCTCACTGCCCGCCACCATCCAAGACCAAGTGCTGTGAAAACTGTTTTCTCATCAGGTGCTGAAAGGATTGTCGGTCGATCGCAGAGAAGCCAGAATGCAGACAATTAAGCGTTGGAAAACACATAGAAGAACATAGGTGACGCTACAGTTTAGGATGAACCTGGGCCTCAACTAACAAGCCTCTCGAGTTAGCCCGAGCCTTAGCTGACAACCTCCAGTTGTGCACCCCCAGTCGGTTGAGGTCCCCTTCTGCGTGCCACTGTATGCGAAAGAGTCCGTGCTTTAGCACCATAAAGTAGGAGTGAGATGATCTAGGTCTTATATAGGGATAGGCCGCGAAACAGCGATTGAGAAGAATGATGAGCGGAGGTGGACAATGTCCCTTACTACCTTGTAATTATAGCTGTCAACTGTGATATTCTGTCCAATTCATCCTTGTCGCGTATCCCTTCTTCCTGATAGTTTGCAATTGGTTTTGCACTTATTTACCGCCAAACCCATTTTGGCAACGTCCGTTTTAATTCCAGCGATCACACCAGTGACAGGCTATCATCGGCGTACGCCAATAGTTAGACAGACTTTCAAAAGATAGTGGCTCCACTGTTCGCTTGTGAGTTCCGCACAATCCTTTCAAGTAAGAAGTCTCATGATATCGCTCCACCTTGTCTACTATAAAACCTTTTTTGAAATCAAAGGTCTCGGTTATGTCTTTTGGGAGCATCGTGCATTCTCCTTCGTCATTCTTCCCAAACGGACTTGTTTGGCAGGGATGCGAAGACTAGATATGGCTATACATAGCTCATCTCTGTAACCTTCTTGAGTTTTTTCCAGGATCTCCCGAAATGTGCAGATTTTTTTTTTTATAATATTTGCGAGTGCTCAAGCGATTTTAGTACCCTTAAAGTGCTTGTACATAGCTCGGCGAAGGAAAATTGGGGAGAAAATAAAAAGAGGTACAGATGAACGTTGGTCTTAAATGTTTGAAGGTTATAATGACTAGGAAATAAAGAGCGCGGCAGAGCATTCCATAAGCGAGTTGTACGGCTTAGAAACAAGTTACGATATTTCAGAGTACATCCGAAAGTGGGTTTGAGGGTAAACTGATGAGCATTCATTGCGAGACGGGTGCTATGGGTGTTTCAGTGGAGCACTGGTAGTGAAAATAGCAATATACCAAGGTGAGGCAGCAGACACTTCGTCGGTGTTCGCAGTTGTCAATTGACTGGCTGATATTAGTATCACCAATGAATTTTATCGTTCAACACTGCCGGCTGGTCCCAAATAAGGCGATCACTTGCAAGGATGGAAACACCCTACTACCTGCTAAAGATAAACGCCAACTATTTCACGAACAGGAAGTTACGGTATGACATAGATGAAGGGGTTAAATACTACACTATCTCCGCTGGGGTACCGCAATGATAAGTGTTAGGTCCACTCCTGCGGAACCTAATGTACGACGGAGTGTTGCGACAAAAGCTGCCCGAAGGAGTCAGTATCATCGGGTTCGCAGACGATATAGCTATCGTGTCGTCGCAAAACACACCCATGAAGTCGAGTCAACCACAAACGCAGCCATTGTTCAGATAAAGCAGTGGCTTGAACTTGCGGGTCTCGCACTGGTGGAACAAAACAGAGAAGCCGTTCTTATTATGAGCAGGAAAACCGTGGAATATATCAATATTCAAGTCGGTAACCAGAACATCCGTTCGAAGGAAGCGGTAAAGTACCTAGAAGTGATGTTAGACAACCGGCTATGGTTCAAACAACATGTGGACTACATGAGAAAAAAAGGGTCAGCGCTTCAAGCGGCACTCTCCAGAATACTGCCGAATGTTGGCGGACCTGGATACGCCAAAAGGATCCTCCTAGCTATAGTGGTCAGCTCGGTTATTCTATACAACCAACTCGTTGCACTAAGGACAATAAGCGGCTATAGGACGATCTCGGACGAAGCCGCATTTGTCATTGCTGGAATGATTGCCATCGACATCCTTGCCGACGAGGTGAGTAGAATTTACCGCAGGAAAACTTCAATGCCAACTGATGCCAAGGCAATAAGGAGCCCTATGGCAATCTCGATGGGATAATGCCACCAAGGGCAGATGGACTCATACCTTGATTCCAAAAATCGATGTCTGGATGAACAGAGCCGAAGGAAAGTGCAACTATTACCTTACGCAGTTCATCTCTGGTCATGGGGGATATCGAAAGTATCTATACAGATTTGGCCATGACAACTTCCCCTTTTGTCCCGAGTGTCCAAATTAGGAGGAGGACGCGAAGCACGCAAAATCTACCAGACCCCCCAGAGGTAATTAAGAGAATGGTGGAGTCGGAAGAATACTGGCTAAATATCTGCGGATTTGTAAAAACCGAGCTACGGAGAATAGAAGCCGAAAGAAGAGCGGCAGAACCACCCGAAGGAATAGAAACACCGGAGTAGAATGAAAAAGAGAATAATATCCCGTGCATCGTTCATGCTGGTAAGACGGGTTATCAGTATCTTGAACAAGATTTCACATCCTTTGGCGCAAACCATAAAAAAAATACGTTCCGAGAATTGAAAGCTTCGACGATGCAAGCGCCATTCATGATAATGGCTGAATGTTTAAATTTCGCTTTAACGACAGCCGACAGCATTGTGTTTTGGAAGCATTCAATTTCACCCCGTTAATGGTTCCGCAATTAGTTATGCAGTTAATATCGGAATTTAATGAGCTTAACAAACGCTGCCGTTCTCGTTCTAGAGCCGAAGAGCAGGTACATGAGTCCAGGAACGAATATGAGAAGCAGAGAGAACTGCTATCAGCAAAGGAGTATATTGGATTAGAAGTAGTAGCCAGGAGGCCGTTGATTAAAATTGAAAAGACTGTCGGAGTCAGAACGGAGGCATGGGGCATACCAGCATTTATTTTGTGATTATCAGACTTGAGACCGTCCAAGATTGTGTACTTTTCTTGCCTAAAACCGCACTTATAGGGTCCAATCAGGTTGTTGACGAAGGATTTTAGACGTTCAAACAATATAGCAGACGACATGTTGTATCCGATATTGAAGCGACTTATATCCCTATAGTTGGTGCAGTTGGAAGGGCCTCCTTGTTGTGGTTCGGTTAAATAATTCTAAGATTCCATTCATCACTCTTCTGACCAGATCTGAAAAATGAGTTGGTGTGTCCTTTCCCTACCTCATTTATGTCATTTTGTCATTATGCCTGACGACCAATTCTGGGTTCCCCAGAAGAAGTTTTTCCATATTCTCAGCATCGACTGTGAGTCTACTACAAGGTTCCATTCTTCATCTCTATAGGCTTCTCCATGGGTTTCTGTACAGTATCTGCTGCGATACAGGTTCATCATTTAGTTGGCGCTTATGGATGGTGAAGCGGAGAGTCAATCGCGTAGGTGCTCTCCGTTAACGCTATAAAAGGATATTCAATGAATATTTTTCTTCCAAATTTATGCGTCATTGGTGTGAACGATGTATGGTTCCAGTTGGATGAGGCGTTATGTTCATGGATTTGTAGAAATCCTTGTTTGCTGACATAATAATTTCAAAATAGGGACACATAAACTTCCCACCAAGATTTTGCGATCTAACGCTATTATATAAGCCAGCAACGGTTGAAGCTTTAAAAGACAATATGCGGCAAGTTATTGTGGATATGGTATACGGTTGAAGATTATTTGTTTTTTAAAGATCTTAACACTCAAGTGGGTATTAATGCACTTATAATGCCTCAGCATGTGTTAAGTTTTTTGGAAAATGGGATAGAGAGAGAATGAAAGATTTTGGGCACAGTGGATATTTTCCGCTCCGTGGGTGGGGAGACTAAATTCTTAGTAGAAATTGACTTGATGTTGATTTTTAGTCAACTACTCATCATACTTGATTTTCGTTAACTGAAAAAATGAATATGTCTTTCGGGCGAGGCTGGGATTCGAACACACAACCTGCCGATTTGGAAGTCAGTCCACTACCACTTGAGCCACTGCCACTGTTCGAGAAACTGGGCAAAATTTGGACCTAGAGGATCCGCCTTGTAATTGGCACTCGCTCCGCTCATATGCCTGATAAATGATAAAGATCCTTTTATACACCCTGAATAACTCGAACTGCAACCAACTTCAGACTGCTATAATTTCCAAACCGTTCATGACAGTGAGCTCAAATTTTGACAAATGACAGATAATTTTATTATTTACAAGTCTCTTAAACGATTTGCGTCTCAGTTGTGTTGAAAAATCTTTATCCGCGATGGAATTCAAACGTGAGAGTGTGATTGCTTTATATTTGGCTGGAAAGCTACAAGTAGCTATCGTTAGAGCCCTCCAGCACCTCAACGTGAATAAATCCTTTGTGTCTCGAACCATAGCTCGTTACCGTGATACTGGCAGCGTTGCAAAACGCCATGGAGGTGGTCATAAAAAAACAGCAACATCGGCAGAAATGGTTCGGAAAGTGAAGGCTCGAATTGAGCGAAATCCGAGTCGAAGTGGAAAAAAATGCCTCGTGAGCTCAACATATCGTTGGAACGGATGCAACGCATACTGAAAAATGAGCTTGGGCTCAAGTCACTGAAGTTCCAAAAAGCACACGATCTTACACAGAAAACAGTTGGAGTCGAAAGAGCGAAGGAGTTGCTACGCTTGCACGAAAGTGGTGAGTTGCCGAATTTGGTTTTTTCCGATGAGTCGCCATTTGTTATCGAGCAATATGTCAACAAACAAGATGAGCGAGTTCACTTGCCAGAGAGGTCCTTCGAAAATTTACACCTTCGGACGGCCATCAGAAAACAGGCAGCACCGATGGTGATGGTTTGGGCCGCCATAACCGCCGATGGTCGTCCTCCGCTCGAATTTTTGTACCGTGGCGTCAAAATTAATGCGATCGTATACCGTGAAACTATCTTAGAGGCAGTATTGATGCCTTGGGCAAACAATCATTTCGGTCGGAGACCGTGGACATTTCAACAAGACTGGTTAAAAAACAATGTTCCACACTTCATTTCTTCGACACAATGGATTGCAAATTCGTTGGATTTCTCTGTCTGGGGTATTTTGAAGGCGAAGGTTTGCACTAAAAAATACCAAAGTTTGGAACACCTCAAACTCAAAGCACTACACCGGGAATGGACCAAAATACCGCAGAGCCACTTGCGTGCAGCGTGCGGTGCTTTCTTCGGCCGTCTCAAGGCCATTATTCGCGCCAAAGGTGGACATAATGAAATCTACTGATACAATTTGAAAATTAATGTATTTTCCAAAATTTTTTGCTTTGACACAATAAAATTTATCAAAAAATAAAAAAAATTATAGCATTTTAAAAAGTTGGAGTTAGAGTCATTCACCCTGTAATACCCGAATCTCCCATCCTCTAACCCGTCCAGATAGTACTTGGCGTTTTTCTCTGCAAAATAATTGTTCACGAAGGTGATTGCCTCCACATTTGACGAAAATCTCTGTCCACAGAGCGCAGTTTTTAGATGAGGGAACAAAAGGAAGTCGCTTGGGGCTAGATCTTGTGAATAAGGCGGATGGTCAAGCAGTTCAAATCGTAATTCATTGATTTTCGCCATGGCAACCGCTGAGATGTGAGACGGAGCGTTGTCTTGGTGAAACAGGATTTTCTTTTTCAGCAAGTGTGGCCGTTTTTCCGCAATTTCTGCCTTCAGCTTGGCAAGTAATGATGCGTAGAATGCTCCAGTAATGGTTTTTCCTTTTTGAAGATAATCGATTAATATAACTCCTTAACTATCCCAAAAAACAGTCGCCATTACTTTCCCAGCTGAAAAAACAGTTTTGCTTTTTTTGGAGCCGGCTCGCCCTTTGCAGTCCACTGTTTTCACTGAATTTTTGTTTCGTGCGTATAATGGTGTATCCAAGTTTCATTTACAGTAATTAATCGGCGCTAAAACTTGGATTTAGTGCGCCTAAACTGCGCCAACAGAGCGTTGGAAACGTTCATTCGAACACGTTTTTGTTCTAACGTAAGCGAACGCGGCACCCAACTCGCGGGCAGCGTTCTCATGCCTACATCTTGATTTAATATGTAACAAACACGTTCTTTGTACATTTTCATAACCTCTACTATCTCTCTTACCTTAATTGGGCGGTCGTCTAACACGATTTGGTGAACTTTAGCAATGTTATCGTCAGGGGTTGCAGTTTTTGGACGTCCCGAACGTTCATCATCTCGCAAGCAAATTTTACTGTGGTAAATGATGGGGCAGAGTCCCCATACACAGGGTCCAACTCATTTTTGATTTGCGTTAGCGTATTGCCTTTCAAAAACAAGAATTTACGAGTAATAACAGCTCGATACTCAATTTTTTCCATTTTCACAAAAAACACTCACATCGACTCGCTCAAACGACTGTCGACTAAAAACTGCGCGTCCAAAATGACTGAAACTTCTGTAAGTAACTGTTAAAAGATGCACAACTAGCATTCACTAGCTTTTATTGACGAGTGCCGCTATCTTTTCGTTGCGGTCGGAAACTTTTTAGACAACCCTTATTTACACTGTCTTTTGTGTATTAGAACCAGGAGTTAGCAATTGTACATATAAGGAACTCATATGTCGTTGATTTTATGGAGGGAGATCTATTTTTCAAACAAAAATAAGAAGGTAACCCAAGTGTAACTTTAATTGGCGAGTAAATGTGATAAATATGTACATATGTGCTCACAGGAGGTGAATTAGAAAAACGACGCTGCAATAATATTGGATACAAGCTCATTTCAATCTTCCTCTTATTCTCTACGGTTTTCTAAAATTTTCTGACACCATGCGGAGCGACTCAACATTTCAAAAGCAAACAGCCAAATCTTGCACATGTACTCGTATGCTTTCATTGTAAATTTGTTACAAACGTTCAAAACACGTGACACTTGAATACTCCCTTTTGGAAGGGTGTTTCCAGGATTTCAATAAGCAACACCACTGAATTTCCAACTTTATTCCTCGAAAATGAATTAAATAATCATAAATTTCAACTACACATGCTGGTACATTTCAGTTGCTGTGTGTGGGTGCATGGTACTCACACATTTGTTCGAAAATTAGTAGAGCTCATTCGAAAACGCAAAACATCTAGTTGCAAAGTTTTATTCAATCCTTTCATCCTGCTGACCATATCGCATCACCTCAGCAAGTGGCAGTGGTGTTGATGTTGTTACTAGACAATTCTTTTTCTCGTATCCTTATTAAAAACTCATAAATAAGTTTTTTTTTTTTTCTTTTTTGAAACCACCACTTTACGTAAGCTTTTCTGGTCAAATTGTTAGGATAGGGAAGGATAGCTGAACTACTCGTATCTCGATAGCAACAAAGTTTTTCGAGCGAACAACTTTTCTATTGGCCAAAAAAAAAAAAAAAGTGGACACATGCTTACCCTAGTAACTCTAAATATGATTACCACACGCTTATGGCAGGAGCTGGTCCAAAACTGTAAAGGGCGCAAAAGGATTCTCCCCCAGTGGCAAAGTGGAAGTGGCACACTGGCAGTGGTAGTGCCACACTCAAAAAGAATATGCTTGAAGTGAAAATATTAAATTTCATTTACCACACAACTAACCACTGCCAGTTGCAGACTTGTTTATCGCTGTGAGTTAGGTTGGTGTAGCCATTCTAAGGATGCGGTTTAGAGGGTGGACCAACAACTAGCAACGGGTATTGTGTATACCAGTGGTTCTTCCATGCAACACGAACGATATGCACAGCGAGTAAATTTTCATTGTATTCGTCGGTGGCCGCATATGGCTATACCTAGTCCAGTGAGGAAAATTTCATATGCAATGTGTTCATATGCTCTAGGAGATGTTTTGCACAGTTTTTCTTCTATTTTTTTTTTTTTATTTCTCCTGGAGAAGGAAATTTAAAACAGGTATACGGATAACGAAAAGATGGACCAGATGAACCATCATCAGTTGGTAAAAAGTTGTTCACAACAGGAATATCCTTTGTGGGAGATTTGCATTACAACATGAAGGGTATCAAAACATGTATCAATCAGGGTTACCACTGAGAATTTTTTGAAGGAGTCTTTGAAATGCGTTTAAATGGATTTAGTAAAGGATAATTATGATCGCCTTTCCGATGAGACAGACCTCGGAATACTTGGCTCCTTGAGATACCCGGATTTTACGTACGGGGGCGTTGATTTTATGATGTCGAAACAAATGACTTTTTTACTAAGAAGTTGTATCTCTTTCCGTGGTAACCCTGCCTTTGGTTCTTAAGCCGTGTGTGCTTGCAATAAAGTTTGCGATTTCAAGTGCATTTACGAGTAGATTCTACTTGTTGAAGTGTACATCATGGATCGTGCTTGCTTTGGAAATCATGCCTGCAGATGAAAATTGCCACATGTCTTTGTGAATGTCAGAAACATACTCTATAGCTTCTGCAACTGGCCTCTGAATGTATGGCTGAGGTCTTGACTGTGAGAGTTTAGTATTCAGGGCAATGTACTTAGCAAGAGCGATATGAAAGTTAGTTGAAAGGGACTGTATCTGCTTCTGGGTCTTATGTTTGCCTTTTTTAAAAGAAAGTTTGACTTAAATAAATACACATATAATTCTTGCAACGTTTCTCCATAACTTCACACTTGTCGTTCTTGTGCCCCAGTTCCAGATGGGATATAAATCAACACTTAAAAATCGAATTAGGTTAAGAGGATTATCATAAATTTATTTAACTTACCTGCCTTCCGGTTCCAGGAATCGTGCACACGTTTCGGTAACCCTTAGTGGGGCTATAAACGAGAAGCACGTTGCGAGACAAACGTGCCGGTTCAAAACAATTTCATTACAGATGAAATGAAATCGGCGGAAGGATTTGTTGAAACAGCGGTGAAAGGATATTTCAAAACATAAATTTTGATTCAAATGCTTTTGAGTTGTAGGTCAAGTAGTCGTAGAGTAAAAACACATTCAGACAGTAATACACAATAGACAGTAACTATTAATACTGCGAACGTATTTCAATTTGCAGTAGAAAGTAACGGGAACAATGAGTAGATTAGTCCTATTCCAGTCTAAATAAGTAAAGGATTTCTTCTGCGGACAGTATACCAGCGGTGATGGTCAAAATCACCCTGCCATTCACTATGGACTAAGACGGCAGAGAATTCCGCCCTCCTAACCTGGGCGAAGCTGAAGTACTAATATCGAAGCTGAATTCCAATAAAGCTTCTTGTACAATTGAACTACCTGGTGAGTTACGAATCTTTAAGGCAGCTGGAGATGGCCTTGTTTGAGAAGATCCTCCAGCTCATCTACAAGATTTGGGCAGAGGTAAGCTTGCCCAATGCAATGAATCTCAGGAAATAGTAAATGTCACAATTTTAACTGCGTCAAATATAAAGGAATAAGGCTCCTAAAGATCGCCTAAAAGATCTTTTCTGCCATATTATCTGAGCATCTGAAACAATTCTCGAACAATCGGGATTTTTTATTTACAATTTCCGCGCACTCAAGGGATTTGAGTACCCTTAAAATGTTTGCATACAGAGCGGGCACTGGAGAAAATCAGGGAGGAAAGAAAGAGAGTTATTGACGAACGCTGGTTTTGAATGTTTGAAATATATAATAACTAGGAAATAAAGAGCTTGACAGGGCATTCCATAAGATACTTGTACGGCTTAGGAATGAATCACGATATTTTAGAGTACGTCCGAAACTGGGCTTGAGGGTGTACTGATGAGCATTCATAGCGAGACGGGTGTTTCGGTTAAAAGTTTGAAGAGGCGGAAGGCTTCTGCCGATTTCTATGGAACGCTGGTGATGGAAATAGGGATAAAATAGAGTGAGACACGAGACATTACGTCGGTGCTCCAGGGTGTCCATTGTTTGAGTGATATTAGTATCACCTATGAGTTTTATCGTACGGTTTTGGATCCTATCTAGCAGGTACAGGGATATTTTGGCCGCACCCGACCAGATGTGGG
Source organism: Volucella zonaria (assembly GCA_963966105.1). NCBI lineage: Eukaryota > Metazoa > Arthropoda > Insecta > Diptera > Syrphidae > Volucella > Volucella zonaria. Next base: position 165,678,291 of record OZ014533.1, on the reverse strand, counting down.
CATTGTACCGGGAGGATAGATGCACTATATAGTGAGAGGGCGTGAAGTATTTCTTACATCGCTTGAGGAAACCTAGACATTTTTCTGCATTTTTGACGACACCGGATATGTCATTTCAATGTACTCGTAAGTTGTCATTTACACATATATCGAGAATGGAAAGTTTTTCGGTACCGACGATGCCAGTGCCGTTCTTGGGCAATGCTTGGGTGTTTAAGTTTCGCTTTAATGAAATCAGGCAGCATTGTGTTTTAGAAGCATTAAATTCTACTCTGCTAGTGGTTCCCCAATTAGTTATGCTGCTGATAACAGAATTTAATGACCTTAACATACGCTGTCGTTCCCATTCTGCAGACGAAGAGCAGGGACGTGAGTCCGGGAACGAATATAAAAAGCAGAGAGTACTGTCATCAGCAAAGGAGTATATTGGATTAGAGGTAGCAGACAAGAAGTCGTTGACGAAGATTAGAAAGAGTATCGGAGACAGGCTGGAGCCCTGGGGCATACCAGTATTTGTTTTGTGAATTTGTTACCATCCACGACAGCTTGAATTGAACGTTCCGAAAGGTAATTTCTGATCCATTGAAGAAGAGAGTCATCGACCCCAAAAGCACGCATTTTCGACAAAAAAGGCTGATGACAAAGTCTGTCAAATGCCTTAGAAATATCAAGTTCAACTATCTGGCTTTCGCCAGATTGGTGTACGCTTTGGTTCCACTTTTCGGTGAGACATATCGTTAGATCACCAGTGGATTTGTTGCTACGAAAACCGTACTGCCAGTCATTGAGAAGTTTTCGCGCTTCGAGATATTTCATGAACAGTTGGATTATCTGCGTTTCCATGACCATTTTTGGGGACGGACAAATGCTGTTTTTATCTGCTCGGGAAGAATCCTAAAGAATAGGATCGATGGAAAAGCTTACGCAGTGCTTTTGCGCTGGTGGAAGAACACCTCTTCGTAAGAGCGGGATATATACCATCTGGATCAGCGGATTTGTGAATGTTAAGATCATTAAGTACCCTTGCTACTACACGAATGCGAAAGTGGATTCGTCTCATTGAAGATTCGATGGACTCAAATGTAGGCGGGCACAAAGCACAATCTGGGAGAGTTGAGCTAGCCGCAAAGTGTGCTGCAAGCAGATTGGCCTTGTCCAAAGAGCTGACAGCTAAAATGTGATTATAATGAGGAAGGATGAGACATAATTTCTAATATTTTCACCGGACGATCAGACATTTTTACTACCTATGGGATATTGTAATAATTTTGGCCTTAGGTTTTAGTCGTACAGGAATTTCATACGCTTTAGAAAGGCGTTGCAGTCATTCCTGGCTCATTTGAACTTTTTTTTCCGTTTTCCTCTGCTGGGTTGGTCATGTAGGACCGAAAAAAACATTTCTCTGGCTCTGCGAGACTCTTTACGGATCGAGTCGTACAATGCGTTTTCATTTCATTTGATGCTCTTCATCCGATGAAAGATAAAGCATCTCATTCCAAAGAGATTAGTTTCTGTGATCATGTCAGCAGCGCCATCCACCTCGTTATCGAGGAAACAAAACGACCAGTTAAAATTCCTATAGAAGCTGTTAAGACTGCTCCAGTTGGCTTTCTCGTATTGCCATGCTGTTATTTTAGGAATCTTTTCTCTAACTATGTATTCGGTGTACGAGCAATTAGCTGATATGACACAGTGGCTCAACGGGCATAGAGGGGATAGCATATTGACCTTTTATTTGTCAGGGAGAGAAGTTAAAAACAAGTCCAGGCTATTGGCGGTATGACTATCAACGTCTGGATCTCAACATTCCGTCCTTCGGGTGTTGTCTGTCCAGAATGTCGGAGCCACCCAGAATTACATATATTGAAATCGCCCGTAATCAGTATGAGGATAAAGGGATACAATTCTTTGAATGGAGTAAGACAGCGAGTCAAACTCGTTAAAGGTTGAATTGCTGTCCGGTTTGGGGCTTCTCTAAATAAAGCAATAATTTGCTTACGGATGGCTCATACCAGTGGTGCTGGTAAGACCACCTTCGATCAAAAAATTCACTATACCGTAGATCTTGAAACGACTTGTGATGTTTAGGTCATCACTAACTATCTATTTAATTTGTCTACTTCAAGCCACATATGACAGCGAGTGTAGGAATGAGCAATAAAACACCATGTTTAGTTTTGACATCCCTCACAAACTCGTTGGCTTTTGCTTAGGTTCAGAAGTATGGTCTATCGAGTTCGGTAAAAGATAAACCGAGACTTTTAATGTCGAGAAAGGATTTAGAAAAGATGACGCGCTGCCATGCGGCTTTTTCAACATCACCCTAAAAATAAGTATGCAAAACTAAGAAGATTGTCACTATATATGACACTGATGTGATTGCCGAACAGTCCCGGCAAGGGTGTACGCTGTCGATACCTTGACCATAATGTCGCCATTGGCGGTTATAATTTCAAGAAAGCTAAACACTTCGCCCACCTTGGCTCCACAGTTACAGGCAGCAATAACATCAGGGTAGAAATCAGACTCAGAGTTCTGAGAAATATGGCCAATCGCGGTTTTTTTGGGCCCAGGAGCAAACTCGCTTATGCAAAACTTTAGTTATTCCGATCGTACTCTATGGTGCACAAATTTTGACCCTATCGTAAAGTGGCTCACCCAAGTTGAAGGAGGTTCACTCCAATCAACTTGGTGTGCTGCACTGGGACAACTGGTGAGAGATCGTGGTTACTGGAAAGGTTGCTGAGGTAGACCCATTTTCACGCCAGAATATAGCGCCACCATAGTAAGTAAACTAACAACTTTTGCTAACTTTAAAACGCTGTAATATTTTTTTCTTCAGGTTTTGGTCGTATTGGAATTTAAAATAATAAAAATAAACGCTGGAGTAATTTTTGGATCATTTGAGCTTTCTTCGTTTTTTCTCTGGTTGGTCTTGTGAGACCGGAAAAAAGCTATTTATCCCTGATAGCCTTCTTACAGGTCGAATGGTACCACGTCTTTTATTTGATACTCTTCATCTTATGATACATTAAAGATCGTATTCCAGCAGCATCCACGACGCAATATAACGACCAGTTAAAGTTGGTTTTCACGTTCTGACATACGATGATCTTCTCTAAATATTTGGCCTTTTTACGCGAAATTAGCTGGTATGATTCAGTGTTCCGAAGGGTCTAGAACATCGACGGTATATTTGTCAGGGTGAAAAGTTAAAAACGGTCCATAAGTTAATATAATCTGTTGCCACAAATGTATTGTCTGTCCAGAATATCAAAGCCACCCATTAGATTGAGATTAAGGTGCGCATGCAGCCAAATTAGGCATATTATGATTTCCTCAAATTAAAGCTCATTCATTATGGGAGAAATTCTAATAAATGTCTAAATAAATAGCGTCTTTGAGTTAGCTGACGGTGATGTCTTCTGTCGCAAGGTATGGCTTACCTGGAAGACGTAGACGTGTTCTGCTTAGGTGTTTACAGTGACAAAGGATGGGGTTCCTTCGTCCTCCTTGCACATGCGACGGTTGCTGTCTTCTGCTATACCGTAGTCATAAAATGTTTTTTGACTCTGCAGGAATCCGGTTACTGCGTGTATCTGAACCCTTGAAAACTGTAGAAATTGTTTTGTTCTTCTGAGGAAAGTGATTCTTAGCTAGCCTGGTAATGGAATGTTTTTGTTTTTAGTCAGTTGTTTATATAGTATAGTTTGGTATATTGGTAATCCGCAGAATGGCCGTGGCAACCTGAAGGTTGAAGCTTCTAACATAACCTCTGTGACCTGGCATAAAAACTAGATGGACTCTATTGGTCCTGTCTAGTTTCTTTGGAGTTTAATGCAGTTCCAGACAATTTTTTAGAATATCTCAAAAGCGATGATAGCTTTGCTGTCAGAGATGTAAATGTTCTGGTTGCTAGCAAATCTATTTAAGTTCTCCATAATGCAGAGCTTAATTGCGTGTATCTCAGCTGAAAATACAGAGGTATTTTGATAGTTTCTCTGCAAATGCCTGCTCCAACGTCTGTTTTGGGTCCGTCGGTGTACCATAATAGTGAATCTGTTTTGAACAGAGGTTTATTCTATTCACAGTTCTGTCAATCAAGGAATATAACCTTGAAGGTATGGTTGAAGTTGTTACAGCTATCTGTAAGAGTAATTCCTGAAAGTTAATTTCTCCTGAGTTTGACTAAAAGCTCTGGGTGAACTATTTTGGACATATTCTCATCCACTGTAGGCGTTTGCCTATGCTTCTTTCTATAACTATGTGGAGATGAAGACGTGGGAGATTTAGCAGAACCTCCAATGTTGCGGTGGGTGCTGTTCTCATTGCACCCGTACCACACACACAGGCAAGTCTTTGCAGTTTATTTAGTCCAGGCTTTTGACTTTGTAGACTTTTGCTTAGTTTTATGCCACCAAAGTGGAGACGCATAAGTGACCATAGATCTAGCAATTACTGCGTACATACATCCACAGTGCCATTTTTTGGTTGTGGCTTCAGTTTTTACCTAATAGACATAGTGAAATCCTGGCGTTTTCTATGTTTTTTTTTATATGTGCGTTCCAAGTGAGTTCTTCATCCAGGAATTTCACTTCACTTGGATGTACCTGTATATCTGGTCCTGTGTTCGGTGTTGTCGAAAGCACACTGTATCACGGTAGTAGCACACTGCAATTTTTTTGTCTCTGAGGAATTTCTCAATCTGTGTGGTAAGTTCCTCAAGAGCATGTTTACTACTGATAAGCATATTTATTTTTGGATAGAAATAATGGACAATTATTTGTTATTCCAAATAAATATAAAGTAAAAGTTTTTTTTTATTTCCAATTGGAGTGGGGTGCAGAGAAACTTTAATAAATTCCCCAGTAATTCCGACTCCAATTATAGTTTGTCAAATTCCGCAATGCGAGTACATGCGAATTTCTTCCTTTATTTCCATTTTCATTATTTTTTTTTACCATGCTCATTGCTACTGTTTTTACAGATAAGTTAATTAGCATTTTGATTATTTTATTTTGTGGAATTTCCGTTGTAATGAATCCTAAAGGAAGCCACACAGTGTCAAAACATAAAAAAAATAAAAAAAATTTATAGAAAAAAAAAAGAAATCAAAAATTCCGGAATGTAATATATCCTATCCAATTGGATTAACGGTAATCTCACTTGTAAAAAATAAAAGGTAGATGGATAATAGTGCTGCAATTGTAAAATATTTTTTCCGACGGTGATTTTATTTGCAAAATAAATTTAATTTAATTAGTTTTTATTAAGGACGAAATCAGCTTCCAATTTAAATTATTTTACTAGCAGTGTCCTTTTACATATACTCGTACAAAATAAATGCACATATTTTTTCACTTTGCCCAGTCTGCGTGAATACTATGGATTCTATGCATCCTACAACAGGTGTCGATTTGTGTGCCTTCAACAGGAAATATTAAAGACGTCAATTACGTATCTGCAATTATTCTGAGCTCGTTACAAGTAGAGCGACAAATCGCAAAAACAAAAGGAGATTCTATTCGTATGGCCAAAAAAAAGGACACCCAAAACAATGTTGCCATGTTTGTCATAAGAAAGTTAAGAAAAATTAGAAAAATAAATAAAATAAATTCACCTCCAATTTCGCTAGTTCTTGAAATTCCAATTTTTGAATATTAAGTTGGGCTGCATTTAACATGCCTTAGGTTCTACCCCTCTTCTTTGGAAAAAGCGGAGAATTGGAGATTTGCCGTAGTTGTACAACTTGTTGCCACGAAGAAATATTCAATTCATTTAAGAATATGGTGAGCAAATATATTCAATTGTCTAGGCTTAAAACTGACAAATATTACAGTGGTTAGGATACTTGAACAGGTTATTCGTCTTGGTTTTAAAAATTCCAGAAACTCCAGCAACCCTATTAGTATGTTTGAAGTCACCACATATCGGGATCAGAGATGAACCGACAAAACTATGTATTCGACTTGGAATTTAAACGGCAAGGGTTAGTTAATCGTAATGGGGATGAACAATCGACCGCTGGAAGGAATAGCTATTCTCAGGACTACCTAAACTCCGCGATTCCATCCTGTTACGAACATAAACAAGGAAGCTGGCCAATTCTGAAAGTGTTTTTCTTTTTCACACATAAAGAAAGTGTAAATGGAGAGCCCATTACCTTTTCTTTACACCAGGATCACAAACGGAGTTAGAAGAAAAGTGCCAATGCTTCCCGTAGCAACTAACGGTACAGACTTATTAACAAGCTGAGGCCTTAGAAAAATATTTTCATCTACGGCAAAATATTATCACTCAAAAAATAGTCGCCACAACTTTTTGAAAATAAATATTGTATAACCTCTTCCTATACTTACTAATAAGGAATGAATACATCTAGTGTCTTACTAGATCGTGAGCAACGAAGACTTACTTTCAGACCTTACTTAAATCGATTGGTAGGAACAAGCAATTTGCACAACTCCAGTAAGGAAACAACTGACTCACTTTTGTAAGGAACTATTGTCGATCCAGACTCAAGTTCTTAAGGCTAAAGCACCGTAGTCTCTGGTTTTTAACGTAAACCACCTGCCATGTAGACTTATATTTACGGGATGCCCAAACATCTATGGGAACAAGGATACGCCTTGCCATCGCTCTCCGTCAATCATTTGATACCAATTCGGAACTGTGTTGGAGGCACAAGTTCCACCCTTGGTATGAGTCGAAGCCGATCTACAACCTCTTAATGCTCTTAGGGTCACAGTACCCAGTAATTATTTGCAACTCTACAATGGGTCAAACCAGCAGGAAGACCCTACCCGCGATTTGGGTTTAAACCACAGCCTCCATGACGTTGCCACAAGGGGGCCTACCTCAACAAGTCAGACCCGGACTGAAATCCGGGGGGCTCCTGATTCCCATGGTACCGTGATTTAAGTCCTAGTAGGGAGTACCGGTGGTCTTGTCGCCTACAAGACCTATGACCGGCAACTTGTAACTGGTCAAATCGTAGCAACCTTCGGTGGCGTCATCTGAAGATGTTTACGATAAAACCAGTAATATACTCTGCCCCCGCTTTTTATTAGACAATGTCATTGATGAGCGAAGCCTTGGTAATTGGGCGGCGGCACGCTAAAGGACCAGAAATCAGAAAATCATTTCGTTAGACTTTTGTGATATAACGACGATGAAAAAAAAATTGGAAAATAGCACCTCAGTAGGATTAAAGCTGGAAATTACAATGGCGGTATTGGTATCATAAAAAGATTAGAAGAAGAGATGAAAAAATCTCCAAAAAAGAAGCTATTCTGACCAGATATGATGAAAGCTATACGGCAGTATGAATAAAAAAAAACAATCATCAGGGAATCCAAAAAGTTTTCAGATAACTACATAAGTAAGGCCACAACCTGGCTGTTTTAATGGCAACACAAGAGGAAATATCAGCAATTGTACCACATTTTTCTCGCCAAGGAATATCGGCACGAATCTATCCTGAAACGAATCAAAACCCCTGAGTTAACCTCAAGAGATTATATTCTCATTCCAAACACTATTGGTCTTTATTTGAAATAAAATTAAAATTAAATTTTGATATTAAAAGAGGATTTAAATGATGGCATGATGCCATTATTATTTCTATGCATATATTTACTCGTATGTTTATTTTATATTTGTATGTACATATATTATGGTAGTCAAAGAAAGAAGCCTTCACTACCGCGGAGTGCGCCATTAAAAATGTTCTAGCAGATACCATTGAATTAACATTGAAGTAGGGCATTACAAACAGGGTTTGCAACACGCTTGAAAGTAGGAAAATAAACTGGTCTATTAGGCAAAGCTTGGTTAGAATGTCCGGAACCAGGGGAACCCCTTAAGGGGGAGTCATATCGAAACTCCTGTGGGTGCTAGCTATCAATGACATCCTCAAAAAGCTTAGTATAATGGGTAATAGTGCAGTGAAAATACTTAAACATTATGGAGGTTGCCCTGAAGACGATCAGCACTTGGGTAAAAAGCTGTGGTCTCAATGCCACACCGGGTAAGAGTGTGCTGAGTGTCAGGGCACTGCGGTATTAAAGGAATTGAACAAGCGGATGAGCTTGTAGGGTTACTCGACAATAGTGAGGTTGCCAATGTTAAACCACCCCTTTGCATAGTGAGGGGCACTATCGAGAAAAAAATCACAAAGACCGCCAGCCCAAGGTTGTCAAATTTTGAAGTTCACAGGCTCTTTGGCCATTTTTTGACGGCAGAAGATCTAAGAAGTTAATAAAATAAATCAGGGATAAGCTTAGGACAGTAATAGGAATCCCGATAGGGCACTGTCACCTGCCGAAATATGCTAGGGGACTCATACGGACATCTGCAAGCTATTGAGGACCTAACACACATACTGTAGGAATGTGAGGCAATATCGCGTAGAAGAAAAGTTTCAAGGAAATACTTTTTTGAAAGCCTAGAGGAAATAGACGGCATGAACTACAGTGGCCTTCTTCGCTTTTAGAGGAAAACTGGGTGTTTCACCAGGGAGATTGTTTAGGTTTTTGCGATTTGAAGAAAAATTCAACTGGTTCCATAGGGATCGCGATGGGTCCGTTTTGGTGACTGGTGTCTTGTGTCTTGTGTGATGGCATATCCACCATACCCCTGTTTAACCTAAAGAAATGTTGCTTTATGAATTTTACAAGAAATAAATCAATCTATCTATATACCTATCTATATTTTACTAATATTCAGAAGAAGAGTTCGTCGACCAGGGACTTTAGAAATATCTGTATGCAAAATATTTCTCCATCCAACTCAATCGTTAGCTTCCACTTGACTTGCAATCTGAGTCTAAGTGTTCCTTTACTGGGCCGTCCTCCGGCCTAGATTCGAAGATTTTCTATGCCGCTGATATTGTGTTTATTGTTTCGATGCATGTGCTCTGCAAAGAATATTTTCTTTGGCGATCCAGAGCTTACATTAGTTTCGTGGACCTATTGTGATTGTGGCATAGAGAAAGCTCCATGGATAACAGTTTGTTTAAGAGACAAAAGTCGTTATTTATTTAAAATAAAAAATTACAGGATATTAATGAAATAGAAAGGACTGTCATTTTAAATACAAGTCGAACTGTCGCCATATGTACTCGTATAATGAAGTACAAACAGGAGAGATTCAGATCACATGGATGAAATGAATCTTCACCTTGCAATCCTCGAACATGATCTGCACGGTAAACGACAGCCTACTTAACACTCTGTGTTTCGGCAGAAGGTTCAGTATAGTGATCCGAACCCGGGAAGCATGAAATTACAAAAATTCCCATCTCAAACCTTAATGGTATATGGATGGATCAAAGATGGACCCGCGGTGGGACCTGATATATTTGTTTCACAAACCTGAATTTCGCAGCCAATAGAATAAAGTCCCAGTGCATTTCAAGCGGAAATACATGCCATTCAGATGTGGGCAAATTTCATCCTCGATAAGGGAATGAAGGGCATTTCCATTCGTATGCTAGAGGCATTAGGTTCTAATCTGCCTTCAAATCAGTCTCGAACTGCTTCGATACACTACAAGATTTCTCCCATAAGAACAAAGAAAAATTTTGATAGGCGCCTGGTCATAAAGGTATCGTCGGAAATGCAATGTCTGACGAGCTGGCTATAAACGGCTCTGCTGATTGTTTCGGCATAAACTCAGCAATAGAGAGTCTTGAGGAACAAAATGTGTATATCTCATTGTGTAGACTACCCAGACAGAAGGAGCCACCAAATTCCATCACAGAAAATCAAAAGAACGCCTACAACTCAAAGGGGATGACAGCAGAAGACTGGTTGAATTCCTAACCGGACACTGCCACTTCCGATATCACCCACACAAAAAAGGTCTTATTCAGGAAACTGAATACCGCCTTTGCATGGAGGACGACGAAACTGCGGAATACATTTTATGTGAATGCATGGCTCTAAGTGCCTGAAAGAGACGATACTTCCTCAGAGAAATCTTAATCCATGCGGAAATTCTCAAAATCTCCACTAGAGAGATTCTCAATTCCATCAAAGTATTGAGCCCTTCTTGGTTTCCTAATACGTTACAAAAGATCTTTTAGGTCGCAGTCTCCCTCCAATGTATAATGGAAAAGGTGGAGCGCATATCGAATAACGTTCAGTTCTTATAGACTTGGAGATCACTTCGAGCTCTACTCTGCACCTTATCATCGGCTATTTTGTTTTCTATATTTTTTTCAAATAAGCTCTATTGAACCCAATACCGTATACAGACGGAAGTTGTCCACAATTATATTTTTCTTAAATGATGGCTACCCTTCTTGGAACTTATGCAGATATGAGATAGGCATACTTTTGGGCTATAACAAATGACATCATCTCCTGAGCTGAATGCCAATAATATTGGCTGCCAGCCACCATTTTTTACGAATCGAATTAACGATATCCAACAGGTACGCTAAGGAGATTGTTAGCTGGAAAGTATTCTCGGAAGTCAGAATATCAGAATATGGCGACATCGAATTCAGAATCAGATGCGAGGTCGTGACCTTGTGGAAGTGGGGGAACCTGCGAAAACCAACTGGACGCGATTTAATGAGGAGCTAGGACAAAACAAACTTGAACGGTACCCTTACCGAGACTTTTGAACTAACATCACGAATTGCAATTTAATTCGATGCAATGTGGCGCAATGTATAATTTGCAGCGTCAAAAATTTGACCTTATTCAACACAACCATGTAGAATTTCAATTAAAGACTTTTTAATATCGTCTCTGGGGTGACTTTCTTCGAACGAGTTTGTTTTGCCACGTATCTGAACTCATCGAGTGTATCACCAGAGGGCGTTAACAAATTCATATACGGCTCCGTAAAAGTAATTTTATCCTTCGTGATTCGATGAGTCTGCACGTAGTCCTTCATCTCAACATAGTTCATTTCATGTAACTCCAAAGTTTACCTTTAAAAAGGATAATTTTAAGTTGACGTTCTTATCAGGATGTATCTTCAGAAACTCCACAACGAGGTTTTGATCACTGATAAGCAGATCATTCTTGAATGAACTTGAGAGTGTAATTTCTTCGATAACATCAAAAAAGAACTGCAGTCGAATCTTATTATTTGCCGATCAGTTTCCCCGTACACTTAACAATAACCTCGATGGTCTTTTCTTCGATATCATTGAATTTCAGGATTGTACATATTTTCTGGATAATCATGCCTAACTCATCGACAATTTCGACTTGTAAATATTCAATAAGGCAATGCCAATACAAAGTCAACTCGATTGATAGCTTCTCACAGTTGTGGAGCTCTCCATCCTCCTCACGACGAATGCAACCTACGAGATCTTCTTTATTTTGACTCTTGAAGAGGCCTTTCCACTCTTGAGAAACCTCTCCACTTCTGCTTCTCTAGAGTCCAGTTTCAGTCCCGACACAAATGTGATATAGTTCTTGTTGTAGAACTCCAGCCACTGGGGTGGCATTATCGTTGTATCAGCTTTCTTAACCATCTTCGAGCGATCGTTTAGACTCTGTTTGAGCAGCATGGAATAAACGCGGACCACAATATCATCTGCATTATCAGGAACCTATAATTGCCGCAGCGCCAAAATCGCCTGCACCCTCGCATTGGGATAAATGTCACGCAATCGCTGCAACATATACGAGTACTCCAAAATACTGTCACAAATCGCATCATCTACAGCTGCTTCCATTACCAATGCGTTCAGAATCATATTCACGAACTGATAGAGTCGAAAGCGTATGTGTAGATCCTGGTTTGTGGTATTACCACAAAATACCACCGACAAGTATCAATAGGAACTGGATGCTTGTCATCATCATCATAAGAAGCAATAAACTTTGCAAAAAACAGCAGCCTTGTTTAGACTGACTCATTCGTTTCCACTGCCCACTGCCTCCATTGCGGAGTTTATCATCTTTATAAAAGGTGACCAGATAAGAACGATCGGAAAAAAAAATTAGTTAAAACAATAACGGTGTGAGATATACAATTGATTCTGGCTTTATTTTGAAGCTACGCTTATGCCATTGAATAGCACCTCATTCAAATGGTCGCCGTGGCTTTGTTGGCAATGCTACAAGCGGTCAGTCCTATTTTTGATGACGCCGTCCAATATGTGCGGCGTTATTCTGGCAAGAGCGTATCGAATGCTGGCTTCGAGCTCGTCCAAAGTCGATGGCTAGTTAGCGTAGACAAAGGACTGGACGTAGCCCCAGAGAAAATAATCGAGTGGCGTCAAAATGCATGATCGCGGCGGCCAATTGATGACCGCCCGCCGTGAGATTACACAGTCCCCAAATTTCTCCCCCGTGTGGCATGCAGCATCATTCTGTTGGAACCATAGCTCCGATATATCGATGTTGTCGAGCTCTGACCACAGAAAGTGGTGCTCTATATCTGAGATCATTGACTGTACGGTGTGTCTTTCCTCATGTCGATAGAAATATGGTCCGATGATGCAACCATGCCATAGACCACGCTATACAGTCAATCTTTATGGACGCATTGATGCTTGGCCGAACACTTGTCGATTATGCTCACCCAGTAATTGCAATTTTTCTTGCGGCTATGTCAGTTGTGCCATAAATGTGACCGGACGATTTTGGCCAAAATCCGGATCTCTGGCCAACATATCCAGCCCCCAATTAGCCACCTCACGGCCCCAAATCCAAACCGTAAAATAAGCCGGGTTGGCTCTTTGGTGATGCCCAATTCAGCTAATCAGCATCGAATCGACATTTCCGGGTTTCCTTCGATAATGACCGATACGGCAGCTATGGCAGGGGGCTTAGAATCCAAAAGAGTGTACTCACGCTCAATCTTTCCCACCGTGCGACCAATAGCCTATACATTGAAGCCACGATGATGACCGACCTCACGACGAAATTCAGGTTGCGTATTTACAACTGACAACATTTTTTGATAATATTCCAAGTAAAATTATGCATAACGAAATGGCAAATCTTTTTGAATATTTTGATAGCTGGATGTCACTGGTAGCTTTGACAGCCGTTGAAACATAACAATATGATTAGGTACAATAAATGCAAACATAAATAGTATCATGATCCATTTTGCAATATGTAGAGCTGCTGCGTTCCACGAATGTACTTCCCATTAAGCTGCTCATGCGACCCAATCGTTCACATAGGACCACGTTGAATCGGAGTATTCTCGGGCAACTCACCTTCGTTCTCTTTTTCCTCAGCGGCAAGAGGAGCTTTACGATTTCAGTCTTCGTTAGGAAAACTTGTATGTGTCTTCCAAGCGGAGATATTCGCGATCCAGTTCGCCAACATCAAGGAGGTTAATGTCATCACCAGATATGCTTACATAAAATCTAACTGCCAATGGAAATCCTAACCGATGACGCAGAAAACCTTAACGCATGGGTTCTGGGAAACTCTCTTGCCTGAAGATCACGTTTCCTCAGATTCTGTTATAACCTGGGATCCAGTCAAAATTCACACTTCATTCAGAGAAGCCTAGAATTTTCAAACCAGTTTTGAACTCTTGCTTCATAACTCATTGGTAAGAGGAGTTTAATCTATTTCTTGACAACTTGTTATGAAAAACCAATATTCTTGACAACCCTGGTCATAAGTTTTCCTCCATCTAATTTATTTTATTCATGCAAGGAAATATCCGACGTCCATCTTAGTATATCGCATCAACTCTTATCAGATAAAAAAAAAATCTGAAATTCAAATGATTTTCTTCCTCCTAAGTAGACGATCATCCGAGATGTGAAGTATAACTTACAAGCGGTGATGTAAGGTATACTGCTCCAAATCCTCAGCGAACCAACACCCGTAGAAATATGCAACTTCTAAGTAATACTAGAGGTATTGGAAACCAGTGCATCTAGAATAGAGAAACTCACAGGACTCTCAGGAACTAAGTTATTTTGACTCAACAACTAACACGAAGTATCTCAAGATCATAAAATTTATCAAAATTTAGTAAAAATTAATGAACCACTCTGAAGGTATTTTCCAATTAATTGTTGACAGTTTTTTTTCAGGAGTGAGGATGATAAACAGAATCTCCTTGAGGTCGCTTATTGACCACAGTCGAGGTCCGGTATATATAGGGGCAACGCCTACCCAAACTCACAGAACAACTAAAACAATATGTAAGATCCATTCAACTGGAGGTCAAGTCTGTAGATTCTAGAAAATGGTGATCCTAACAACCCTTTACGCCACTGGGAGCGAATTGATGTCTGCTTGGGCAGTGAAGGAGCAGTAAACCAAATCAGAAATACCGAAGCAAGTTCTATTTTGGTAAGAAGGAGAAAGACCTGAAGTACTTTCAATGTCACTGGTTACTTTCAGGACTCGTAATTGTCATAATACCCGCTCTTATTCGGGTTTTTGGCATTGAATATTCCATTGGAATTGTAATATTAACTTCGCTTCTAAGTCTCTCCGATGTGTCCTTGTAATGCTTCGCAATGTCGATTGTAATGTCGTATCTGCTTATTCATAGATACGAGTACAACCCCAAATGCAGTACATCTGCACGGACTACGAAGCATACAAACCAATCTGAAACCTTTTGTGTATAAAAACAATACAGAGGAAACCGCTTTAATTTCGAAATAAAGCCAACGGCAACACCGACTTCCAACTGCATGGTCATCCCAAGCTGCATCTGCATTCGTAACTCTTGTTAAAAACAAATCCATTGAATAGGTTTCGCATCGTTGGAGACAGGCATTACCTATCTCCTATCTACCGAGGCGAAATGGATTTATGGCGCATTTAAGTAATTTAATGGCCGTCTAATACCCGGGGCCAGTTTATGCAAACAAATGATTATTATCTTGGTCCTGGCTGGGCTAGTGTCCCCGGCCGCAATTGTCTAAGCTACGTGCCTGGGACAATTCACGTACTAAACAGGACGATGTCATCATTGCTGGTCGGTTCGAACCACTCACGCACGCACCAAATCAACTTCACTTCGGTGTACGAGTATATGGCGTGTATATGTGAGGATGTCCAAGTAAGGGATAAATCCTTGGGTACCGATATACGTGATGAGATAGGCTATGGATATTTTAACACAGAGAGTAGTTACGCCATGGGGATTGGATACTCTCCGGTATCTGGACTTTATTAAATGCTTGTTGACAGCGTAACAAAAACCCGAGTGACTTGTATTCTTCATGCGGGAAAGTAGGAAACGCCCTACTCCCACACACACACACAAACGGTAGGGTTGGAGCACCACTTCCTTCTCATTCCTTCTCTATTTCGATGAGAACGGTAGTGAAGGTCTTGCCTACTAGCTACTGCCGGACTATGACCAACAGTTTGGGGTTTAATTTTGTTCGAGGACAATAGAATAGATGTTGGTTGGTTGTTCTCCCATTTTCTCTCGCACAATCAACGGCAGGACATTTCTGTTTATTTTTGCAAAACTAATTCAAGAGCTTGAAGGATTCACTGCTGTTGTGTCGCTGTTGCTGCAGCAATAACAGCAGCAGCATTCAGAGAAGTGGAGCATGATGTTATTGTTTAGAATTCTTTTGTTCTGATAACTATTGAATGTCAAGTCCATGGACTTTTGTTTATGAAAGGTACAAGGACTAAGTTTTGGGGATACAATTTTATGCATTGAATTGAACCTTTTCATATGTTGAATGCTGAATGGATCTGGTGAAAGGTCAATTAATGTCAGAAAGTGTTAAGCTCTCTTCGAAATTTTCCATTGTCGTCAGGTAGGCGAGCACACATGCTACTACTATCTTGAGAAAGTCCTTTTTTTTATGCATTTAAAAAAGTCTTTGGGATTGTTGAATTTAATTAAATATCTAAGGTCGATTCAGGGCAACTGTGTTTGACAAATAGCCCAGACTTATTTGTTGCAAATTGGAGAGCACACGACATAGGTATACTCCCATTGTGTTACTTCAAAGGCGTTAATGTAAAAAAAACAAATATCTCTCTGTTTTATCAAATGTAAGGGTTACTCCTGCGACATCTCGAATTTTTCTGGAGATCATTTCCAATGTAAGTGCATTGAAGGATTTGTCAGTTTCGTTTGCAAGATCTGTGATTTCCTACGGTAAGGGATCGATTCGATTAGAGAGATCTCTATCGACTAGAAGCCGTACTTCTACATAAGGTACGGTTGTTATCATTGATTTTGGATATGAGCAACTTTGACATATTCGGAGACAGATCATTCATATTTTGGGTTGAATAGTATTCATCGGCATCTAGATATCTCCCCTATAATGGGCTACTAGCACTCTACTCTTAAGGATCAGGTCGGGCAATTTATAAACCAGATCCAGTCGAGCAACTATTGGAATCCTATAAATTTGCGAGCAATATCCTTAACACGAGGTGAAGATCATATGTGTTAGTTTTGACTCTGGCGAATCCACTAAGCAAAACCACTTGCGTAACAAAGCCCCTCACGCCTTAATTTCTCCAACGAATCAGTGATTAACAAATAATCAATCAGACTCATTGTTGATTGGAACTAACAACCGGGGCCACTATCTCGCTCTACTTAAAACAGCTGCAGCTGCAAAAAAATTTAAAATTGAGACTGTTAAAACTTATCCACGGTGATAACATCAAGTGCAGAAGACTGTCAGCGAAATACTGATCCCAATGTTCAGAGGATGATGAAGAATTTCTAAAATTACTGCCGAAAAAGGGGTAGGAAACTGCCTGAGAATTCAACAAGCACTAACATTTTTGGAATCGATAAAATGAAGAGAGAGGTCTTTCGGCAGAATACACTATTCAGCGTTTGCACTGTCTATAAATCTACTTGGCCAAGAAAAGGTTTACAAAGCGATATCCGAACTTATGAGCAATAAGGCTGCTCAAGGAAATGGACTCACTATTTGGCATACCAAATGACCTGTAAAAATAAAAATATGTCAAAGAGTGGAATATCGGAATCATTAACCATGACATAAAGGGTCGACATCTAAAGTCCCTTATCAGTTGACTATTCACCAGATAGTAGCAACTAGCGGATTTTGGAATAGGAGCGCTCGAGTGCTTAGTTCTAGTTACGTCCGTGCGCTACTTGATTTTTACGGTGCACTCTATCGTCCTTCTGGGTGGAGTATTCGTCGTTTGGTGCACAAATTCGAAATAACTAAATAAAAGAAACTATCAAACAACACCCGTATTCTGATGAAAACATTGCTGTAGTGAACGAGGATGTGCATGATAACACGAGTCAGTCAATTCCTCGTCGCGCTCAAGAACTTGACCAAGGCTTGCAACCGCTTATAATTCAGTTGACCCAGGAACTGAAGGTAAACGACCATAGGCAATATCGAGCATCCGCTGGAAGGACTCTTGAACAGTTGGAAGTGGACTCAGATTTCAGACAGAAGATCTTCTTCAACGACGAGGCCCATTTTTGGATGAATGGCTTTTGGGAGATAACAACTCACATAAGACCCACCCATCCAGAAAAAGTCATTGTTTAGTGCGGATTCTGATGCAGACAACAGTTTTTGGCCCGTAATCCTTCCAAAATTAACTGGTACCGTCATAACTGTCACCGTCCGAGAAGTAAAGGTTGGTGATAACCAATTTTTTGTGACCAAGATTGCAAGATATTGATCTGAATGACATTTGGTTTCAACAAGACGGCGCTACGTACCACGCCACGCATGCAACAATGGATATTCTGCACGACCAATTCGACGGCATGGTTATCTCGCGTTTCAGTGGCGTCAACTGTCCACCGTGATTATGTGCGGTTATGTGCGCAGACGATAGATGCATTAAAAATCAATTCTATTACGTGGTCGAGTCATCGAGACCTCTCTGTCAGGCGCAAATCAGTTTAGCCGCGTCGGTCTCTTGGCCGATATCATGTTTTGTAAATAAAGTGATCGAATACACTTTCAAATAAAAAAAAATTAATAACATCTCATACACAACTTGTTTCACTTAAAAGTAGATCGCAAACACCTGCTCATGGATTTTAATGCTCCGTTTGAATTGAATTGAATTGAATTGAATTTTTATTTATTCTAAAAGATTGACATTCATATTGTATTATCTGCAAAGCCAGGGGGCTTGTCTGCAGAAGATTGGTCATAAAAATTACATTACATTATGTTGAGTTCAAAATACAAATTCATTACACGTACTCGTATATAAAAAAAAAACAGTTTAACAGTTTAAATTCAAGAACATTTTCTTAACATTTTTTAAAAAAAATTGGTTTCGGAAGGTTGTTTAAATTTGTTGTAAGCTCGTTAAATATTGCCGGAACAGCAACTGCATACTTTCTACGTCCATATTCGTTCCAGAATCTTGGGACCAAAAACTTATTTTGTTGTCGTCTACGTGTGTTGGGTTGGTAGCTTATAGGTGTTATCATCTTTGAAAGTTGATAGTATGTTCATCTTATACAATTGTTCTATTGTGAGGAATTGTCTTATGTCATCACCATGATGCCGTTCTGACTTCTTAACTATTTTTTGTATGCTGGCATGCAATGAGTTTAGCCTCTGGAGCTGCTGCGTGTTGCCCAACGCTAGGATGCCGTACCTCAGGTGAGACTCCACTAGGCTATGATAGCATTGTTGAAGAACATCTGCTGGACATCGATAGCTAAGACGGAAAAGAGCGGCAGCGGATCCCCTGAGTTTTTTTATTAGTGCCTTAACATGATAGCTCCACTTAAAATTGTAGTCGACGGTGACTCCTAAATATTTGTATATACGAGGGGCGATCAATATATTCTCGGTATCGATATGAAGGAAAATGCGAATTCAATTTAAATTGTTTTTATTTTTCAATATAATCTCCCCTAACATCAATGCATTTATTACATCTTGAGACAAGCTTTTTTAAACCCTCAAAAAAATAAATTTCCTTCTCCTCCATTTATTGCCGACTTGAGTTCTTCATCATCCGAAAATCTTTTTCCACGAAGACATTTTTTCAAATCCGGAAACAGGAAATAGTCACTAGGGGCAAGGTCTGGACTATAGGGTGGGTGTTGGATTTCTTCGAAACCACAATCTCGCGCAGCAGCCTTGGAAACTCGCGCCGTGTGAACAGGAGCGTTGTCATGAAGAAGCAACACACCCGCTGCGAGTTTACCCCGTCTTTTCTTTTTAATTTCCTCCCGCAAATTATGCAAAGTGGAAGCGTAGGATGTGGCGTTGATGGTTTCACCTTTTTTTTTGTACTCAATGAGCAAGATTCCCTTTGAGTCCCAAAAAACTGTGGCCATGAGCTTCCCGGCAGACGGAGTGACTTTGAACTTCTTCGGGGGGTCTGTTCCTTTTTTATGCCACTGCATGGACTCTTGTTTGCTTTCAGGGTCATAGTGGTGGACCCATGTTTCGTCCCCAGTAACAATTCGATCCATAACACCGTCCGCGTTCTCACTACACATCTCCAAAAGCTCTCTACAGCATGCGATTCTCACTTTTTTCTGAGGCGCTGTGAGCATTCGTGGCACCCACCTTGCACTGACCTTTGAAAGGTTAAGATGGTCATGAAGAATGGTGAATGGTACCAATTGAAAGCTTGGCGATCTCTGCCATCTTTTTCACCTTTATTCGGGCATCCTCAAGAACAAGTTTTTCGACTTCTTTGATGCTTTCTCCCGTACAAGCAGTAGCCGGGGCGCCGGAGCGGGGGTCGTCTTCAATGCTCTCTCTGCCTCTCTTGAACTCACTTGACCACTTTTGCACAGTTGATAATGAAGGTGCGGAACCCTGGTAAACAGCCACCATCTCTTCATGAATAGTTTTTTGACTTTTTCCTTGCTTAGTGAGAAATTTAATTACAGCGCGATGCTCAATTTTCACCATCATCGTCTCAGTTGCCATTATGATTCTGTTTAACTAGAGATAAAACGCGAATTAATAATCACATTTATATGAAATTTTACAAGAATGCACTAAAATAATAGTATTACTTGATAAATAAGTCAATTTATATATACAACCACAGCTTCATCCCGATACCGAGAATAGTTTGAACGCCCCTCGTGGATACATTATCCAAGATCGTCGAGCAGTTGTCATCAGCTCGAAGAAGTTGATAACTGTTAACCTTATGTAGGCAATCATAACCATGCATTTTTATTAAGATCTTGTGTTTTAGGATATGCGGAGGACGTATGTGCATTACTTTAGTTTTTTTTGCATTTATGATCAGGCCATTGTCGTGACACCATGTTGTGACTATATCAAACTCCTTCTGCATGATTTTTTCAGCTGCTTCAACGTCCTTGTGGTTAACGATAATTGCCGTGTCGTCTGCGTTTGCGTAAACTGTGCTTTTGTTAAGAGATGCAAGCATATCGTTCATGTATATAATAAAGATTAACGGTCCTAATTTGGATCCTTGTGGAACTCCATACTTTGAAGATTTTTCTGTGCTTAGGCTTTGTTTAATTTTGACTTTATATTTGCGGTTTATTAGGTAGTCCTCAAACCATGACAAAAGTGGTCCTCTTATGCCCGTTTTTTAAATCTGTTTTAGAATATTTTTATGGCATAGCGTATCAAAGGCTTTCTTAAAATCGATAAAAAGTACTATGGTGCTATGTTTTTTTTCTTGATTTTGGTTAATTTGGTTTGAAAAATCACCGATCAACCGATTTATACTTTTTTTCTGTCTGAAGCCGAACTGATTTTTTGACAATATATTATACTTTTCTAAATATTCAATAAGTCTTTTGAATACCACCTCTTCGAGGACTTTATCCGTTACCGATAGAATTGAAATCGGACGGTAGTTCCCGATATCGTTTTTCGGGCCACCCTTGTATATCGGTTGAATGACGGATATTTTAAGTCTTTCGGGGACCTTTGATTGTTCCAGACTCAAGTTTATAAGTTTTGCTAAAATTGGAGCCAGAATCTCAGCATTATTTCTTAAGTCCTTTGGTCGTATACCATCTTCACCTGCTGATTTGTTGTATTTAAGTAATTTAAGAATTTTCTGTACTTCTTCAGTACTAACTTCATTCATATACATTGATCGCTGAACACTGCTGGATGGACCCGAGTAAGATTTATGTTCGCATATATAGATAGTATTTGTTATGTCTAAAGAAAATTTTTGTGCTAAATGATTTGCGAGATTATCATACTCGTTTGTAGCAAAGTTTTTAGCCAACAGATCAACTAGATTTATGAGTGTTTTGCCAAGTATTGAATTGATGATCTTCCATGTCTCCTTTGGATTGTTTTTTACATTTATCTTTTTAGTTAGGTGGTTGCGAAACGCTTTATATTCTTTTTCATAATCTTGGTTTCTGCTATTGTTTTTATATCGTTTATATAGAAACGATCTCTTTCTAGACATGCATTTCTTAGATCTGCGGTTATCCAATTATGCTCATTAGATCTTCTTTTGATTTTTCTGAAATACGTCGATGATTTTACTATTCTTTTAATACATTCTCTAAAGATATTGTACAAATCGTTTACTTCTGTCAGATCAATCAACTGCTGCCAGTTAAATTGTTCAATTTGCAGTGACAACTCATAACTACTAATATAACTGAACATTTCAGGAGCATTTCTTTCTTCTTTCTCACCAGATTTAATAGTCGCGCAGTATATGCCAAAGTGGTCAGAGCAATATAATTCTACTACCGCAGATATAATATCCATGCATTTAGTGCGAATTAAACAGTGTCCAATTAATGTTTTTGTGTTTCGGGATAAGTCGACACGCGTAACCGATTTAATTGTGTTTATAAATCCTCTTGATGCTATCAATGAAAGGTATCTGCTCACATTAGGATGGTATACATCATTTGCATCAATGTTGACATCACCAATTATTACCAAAGTTTGCCTTTTATCTATTTTGTCAATGTTTTGTCCTAATTCATCTATAAATTCATTTACATTAAGTCTAGGCGGTCTGTATATAGCAAATATTGTATTTTCAATCTGTCTTCTTTGAATGGTTATTGTAACACATTCATAGTACACATAATTCATATTTATTTTTGGGTATTCTACGAGTATATCATCTTTTATGAAAATCATTAAGCAGCCACCTTCTTTATCAGTTCTATTATAGGCTAATGGTTCATGAAATCCAGTAATTATATAGAATGAGTTTTCAATTTTTTTTGGCAGTATTAGCTCGCGTATGAGGGATTACTATACAGCGTATCCCATAATTCGTCAAGGATAATTTCGGAAAAGATTTTTAGGTACATTCTAAGCCGAAATCGTTTTACAGTAAGGGTCTATTTCCAATATTGACATCATTTACCGAGGATTTAAGAAAAGGCTTACTTTGTTGTACCCTGACCCATGTTAACGGAAATTGCCCTGTTAACAAGAATAGTAGAAACCTTGTTTAGCACTTCGATTTTAGAAAATATACTAGCTTTTGTAACTGCGTTTAAATAAAGTTGATATCTTGCTTAAGTCTTCAGACATCCGATTTCTAAGCCTGTTCCATTTTTCTTGCGCATGCTAATTTTTGAATTTGAGGTCGCTTTTCTACAGAAAATGTATAATAAACATAACGTTTTTCAATTTTTTTCTTATGAACGTAACAATAATAATAGAAAAAATCATCAAAAAGTTTTTAGAAAAACCCATAGATTTTATGATACTTGGAAAAACCTGCAGCAGGTAAAAAAACCGGATTTATGATTTTTACTTATGTTTCAAACAACAGTTGACACTAAGAGTAGTTTTCCGAGAATTAATAATTTTCTAATAATTTCTTACAATTGCATAGCTATCAAAAAGTTTTAAAGCGTGCTGGTTTACGAGTATATGATTGCCTGTCAAAACCCCCATCTCCTTACCCTGTTTTTTAAAAGTTCTCAGAAAGAGTTATGTTTGGGGTAAAAAGGCCTATTTGGAAAAGTAAAAATGGTATAAAAGGTTAGAAAAAGAAAAAAAATCATCAGCTTAATTTTTTGAGCCAAGGTTACAGTTGCTTAGAAGCGATATTTGGAATGTCTGCATTTAGAAACCAAGAATACGCAGACATTATTTACGTTTATGGGCTGTGCAATGGAAGTTCAACTAGTGCACGACAAAGATACCGTGAACTTCATCCTAAGCGACGATTTCCTAGTGAACGAGTATTTGGACATACTTATCGAAGGCCTCGAGAAACGGGATCAGTTTCATATAGGCAAGTACGAAGAATCTCGGCTGATGAAAGAAAACTGGAAGCTGTTACAACTGATCCATCAGCTTTGCAATTCGTTGTTTCCAGACATAAAATTTCGAATGTACTTCATGGAAAAAATCTTTATCCATACCACCATACACCTGTGCAGGAACTGCTTCCCGATGATTTACAAAAGAGACTAGAGTTTTCTAACTGGTTGCTGGAGCGGAGTTTGAATGACAACCAGTTTATTAGCAGAATTCTTTGGACGGACGAATTTCAATTTATAACAGATGGGATCACAATCTTCATACGTGGGCTGCGGACAATCCACATACAAGGAGACATATGGTAAATCATTTCAACACAAATTCAGCCTCAATATGTGGGCAGGTGTACTTGCAAACAAGTTAATCCGCCCCTTCAAACTACCACCTAGGTAGAATTCTACAAACTATCTAAAGTTTACGCGAAATGATTTACCAGAACTACTATTGGAAGACATTCCACTGATTCAACCAGCTTCTTCACATTTCCATTAGGATAATGCTCCAGCCCACTGTGCTCGTGAGGTTACGAACTGAAGCTTGGAAGAGCGTATGCTCGAAGCGTCATCAAAAGTAAGGCCGCAGTTAGCATCAATAAACATTCGCAGTGAAATCAAAAAACGGTCTCTAGCATGCATACAAAACCAAGGAGGATAATTTGAGCATCTGTTGTAACTATTTTAGTACACACATAAATTAAAAATTATCTAAAACTACGCAAACTCATTTTTTATTCATAGCCTTTGGAGTTTAAAGCAAAAAAAAAAAACATTTTTGGTTTAAATTTCACATGGTGCAGGTTTACCCAAGTGGGTTTTTCTGCAAACTTGTTGATGATTTTTTTTTTAGTATTGTTACTTTCATAAGAAAAAAGTCGTAAGACGTTATATTTATTACGCACTTTCTTGTGAAAAGTGACCTCAAAATCAAAAACTGACATTTGCAAGAAAAATGGAACTGGTTTAGAATTGGATATCTAAAGATTCAAATAAGATATCAGCTTTATTTAAACGCAGTTATAAAGCTATTTCTTCTTAGTATTAACAGGGCAATTTCCGTTAACATGGGTCAGGGTACACCAAAGTAAGACTTTTTGTAAATTCTCGATAAATGATGTCAATATTGGAGACAGACCCTTACTGTAGAACGACTTTTTTTCATAGAATATGCCCAGGAATCATTTCCCAAATTATCTTTGATGAATTTGGGGACACCTTATATATACGTTACGATACCGTCAAAACGTTTAAAATTAGAAAAGGACATCAGAAACGCGATACGATGTCATGTGATTTCTTCATGACAGGAAATATAGGAAAAATAGGAAAACCATATTTTAAAAGTCGGTACAACTGCTCTTATTCACTGATGATATTTACTTGATATAATGGCAAGAAAACCCAAACCAGCAACCGTTCCGTCCTAGCAATTAAAAGAGAAGCGACAACGCATCTTAAAAAAATAGATTTGTGGAACTATAGGAGATTTCGCATATTGTTTAAGGCCTAGGTGTTCTTGTGCGGTAGTGGAAAATAGTATAAGATGATTAGTTTGTAATATTCCGAAGTTGATTTGTTACTTGTTGTACAAGTCAGCAATTGACCTGCAGATACATAAATCTTTGACTCGTAAACATTAGCACATGTCGTAAATATCAGTCATGTCAGGAGTGCCATCTGTTTAAGTCACTTTCTAATGTTTCCGGGCGGCAGCGGAGGATCAACGATGGTGTCCATAGTTGCAGTTAGGTCGAATTAGTGCTATCTCTATATGAGGTGCTTCAACGTACTTGAATACCAGCTCTATAGGGATCTCCAACACTAAGTCAGGGTGTTGGAAAAGAGCTGTGGTGGATGAGCCCTTAATAAGGACCAAGAGCGGTTACTGACTCCGGAATTTGTTTTGGCCCCTTTTGTTCTAGTCCCAAAAACGGCCTGGCCCTCCAGGTTAGGAGTTGTGCGTGGGGTAACTGTCCAACCACGTAAAAAAAATAATTGTTGCGAAGCGGTCAATACCCTCGGATAAGAACGGATTCACTGCTGTCGACCCTGCAAAACGAGCAAAGAACAGCAACTTTCGGATCTACGCGGAATGCTCGGACCTTGAAAAGACCGCGTGCAGCCAAACAATTGCTCGGGATAGGCCCTCACTACTTTATTTCCTTATTAGCCCAAAGAAACAACAATTCACAAAAGTGGTTCTTCGTTCTATTTCTGTTGAAATTTTGCTGGCGAAATTCATAGCAAAGCCAAGGTAAACAAAGTTCTTTACTACCTCGAAATTACAGTTGTCGACCGTAATGTTCAGTCTAACTCGTCGATATTCTATGTCCTTTCTTGTTGACCGCATATACTTGACTTTGCCCTCATTTACCGCTAAGCCCATTTTGGTAGCTTCCGTATCAATACCAGCCCTCTAAGTTCTCCATCATCGGCGCACGCTAGTAATCTTACAGACTTTTGAAACAGTGTACCTCCGGTGTTCGCTTGTGAGTTCTTTCAAGTATGATGATAAAGACTTCACATGACAGTACGTCACCTCTTCTAAAACTTTTTTCACATTGAAGGTATCAGTTAAGTCGTTACGGACTTTAGAGCAGCGAACGTTCTCCATCATCGTTCTACACAGACGGACGAGCTTGACTGGGATTTTGAAACTAGACGTGTCGCTATATGGTATAATGTACCTCGTGTCTACGAATGCTGTATATGGCAGCGGCATTAGAATCGTTAAAAGGTGATTTGCATTTATTTGGACTTTTTGAGTTTTTTCCAGAACCTGCCTAAGTGTGAAGATTTGGTCGATTGTGGAATTTCCTGGTCTGCAATCAGTCTGAAGATGGACAATCAGGTAGTTAATGCAGGGTTTCACACGTTCACACAATATGACCATAGACCTTAGCATTGCCACGTAATCCAAAGTGGCCAAGGAAGTATGTTCCAGTCATATTTATTGATCACTGAAGAATCATTGAAGAAGATCGGAAGCAACCACACTCTGGAGTTATTGACCCACCTGAGGATGAACAAGAATCATATTCGCCCTGCCGCACTGTGAACATCGTCGTCAGACCCGATGGACAGAAGAAGGTCTATGTAAGATTGGCTAGAGACTACGATGGGTTGAGCACTGCCAAAAAGATCGCCATCATGTAAACAGTTCCGTGACTGGAGGGCTGTTTTATTATTTTTCTTTATATGTAGATAGGATTCAAAACTAATATCACGCAGACAATGGACACCCTGGAATATCGGCGTAAGGTCTCGTGTCTTAGTATGTTTTATCGCTATTTCCACCACCAGTGCTCCATAGAAATCGCCAGTAGCATTCCGCCCCTTCAAACTTTTAACCGTAACACCCGCCTCACTTTCAATGCTCATCAGTACATCCTCAAGCCTACTTTTGGACGTAATCTCAAATATCGTGATTCGTTCTTAAGCCGTACAACTCGCTTATGGAATGCTCTGACTAGCTCCTTATTTCCTAATCATTATAACCGTCAAATATTTAAAACCAACGGTCATTGGTAAAAATCAAAATAAAATAGAGTCAACTTGTATACGATGTTGAGGGTACTCTTGTGGATCGGAATACGATACTGCGATTCCATTCATCATGCATACACTCTTCTTAACAGATTTGAATACCTCGGCAAGCAAATCGATCGGTCCAGCAGCTTTGTTGGATTTCAACTCAGATATTGCAATCCTTACTTCGTTTGGGTCAACAGAAGTTTTTACTATCATCGCTGTTATACAGTCTGCAGAAAAATGTAACCATATTCTCAGCACCGACTGTGACTCCACTACAAGGTTGCTTTCTTCATCTCTATAGGCTTCTGTACGTGTTTTCTTGCCATGACACGTTCCATTTACCTGTTGGTAGGTTAGGTTTGGTTAGGTTAAACAGGGGTATGATGGATATGCCATCAACACCAGGCACCAAATCGACCCCATTGCGATCCCTGTGGAACCAGTTGAATTTATATTCAAATGGCGGAAACCTAAACAATCGTCCTGGTGAAACAACCAATTTCCCTGCAAAATCAAAGAAGGCTATTGAAGATCTTTTCATCTAAATTTTCGGAAAAGTATTTTGCTAAAAATTTTCTTCGATTACGCGATATTGCCTGTTGGCAAATCTTCCGTAGGTTATTCCTGGAGTATAACTTCTCAATATCTTCGATCGCGTGCTGCTAGTGCTCTTTTTCTTCTTCTGAAGAAGCCAATATTCTTCCCTTCTCTTCTGGTTGTAGATCGCACGATTGTCTCCGCTCTTCGTTGCAGCGCCGCTTTGTATTCTTCTTGTTTAGCTGCATGCGCTTGCCGGCATTCTTAATTAAATCAGAGATTTCCTGGTGGTGGTCGGGTGAAAACCAGCACAGCAGTTGTGGCGTCTCTGATGGCATGTCGGCAGAGTTGCCACTCTTATTCGGTACTTGACGCTAGCAGCATAGGAATAGTTGAGAGATTTCGGGATACTCGTTCGGCGGAGTTTCTGCTATTGCAGTAATTCTACGTTATATCTTCTGAGAGTAGTTCGTCTTTGTTGTGGCGTTTAGGAAATCCGCTTTCCCAACTTAACTGCAAAGATGTGGTGATCCGAGTCAGTGTTGGCTGCCCGGAACGTTCGGGCGTCCCGAATACTGGTGTCATGTTTTATGTCAACCGCGGCGTGATCAATTTGATTTTAGTGTTTCATGATCTGGAAGCCGCCGTGTCTTCTTGTGTATATTGAGATAAGCAAACCGTGCACGTGCAATAGTCATATTACATCCCGCCGCAAAGTCAATAAGTCTTAGTACGTTGGCAGACGTGGTTTCGTGGTTGCTATGTTTACCAACTATCCTACCAAAGATGTCCTCCTTTCCTAGCCTTGCACGATTTTAATGTCATATTTCGGACATTGCTCATATGTCTTGTCGAGGAGCTCGTAGAAACATTTTTGTTGTGGGGTCTTGTCTTCCGTATGGGGGCATATAAGCGAATTAAGCCTTGATGCGGATTGTCATAATACGATCGCTCACGCGTCGGAAGCTCAGGACTTCTTAGCTAATTCTGCCGCATATGGCAAATCTGCATTCGAAAATCACCATCACTGTGGTATATATCACTGTTTTTCGTCCCCCTCATGTCCGGCCCACCCCATGGCACTACCTGGTTATATCTGCGTAATAGTAATTATGGGCCTTTTACATACCCGGCTGCACATACCCCATGCAAAGGAATCAGTTTTCAATCCGAAGCCATTAGTTTATTCGTCACAATTTTTAATCTCTTCCGTACAGGATTGTGAGCCCTATGACGGCGTAGGCCAGCATTATGCTACAGACCGAGCATGCCTTTGTCATTTTAGCTTTCATGTGTAAGGTTCACTATGCAGTTACCGAAGACCACAACTGAGAGGTAAGGCAAGTACTTCACTACGAACTTGATTGTTGCGCTGCTGGCCTGTTTCCTGCTGCAAAATATCGCAAAGTACAAAGTGATCGAGTGCTAATATCAATGACACCCGCTCATTTTTGTAGAAAAAATGTTTAATTTTCTCAAGGAGTTCCAAACAGAGATGCTTCTCTAAGCGGTGTGTTTGCTTTTCGGTTGCTTCTTCAGATGGAGCATGGGAGTTTGTGAAATCCTGTGAAATCAAAAAAAACTCTGTAAAATCATTTTATTTAGCGATTTTGTCGTCTAATACTCGTAATGACGTTCTACACAGAGCTCATTTCATTTGAATTTTTAAATTATCGATTCAATAAGAATGAAACCGAAATTTAGCTCACTCACAAAGTAGGGTATACTCAGGACTCGCAAACCCACAGTGTGGTGCGGAATCACATGAATTTGAATTGTTTCGCACGGCCTGTGAGTGTGAGTTTTGTTGGGTGGGTAACATACAAGGGAGAAAAACTCACTCTTGCGGAATTGGGCCCTTGGCTTTCAGAAAAAAAAACAGTTCTTGGATAAGTCCCTACTGAATTGCAGAAACTTACAAATTTTCTTCGGACGGAGGTATTTTTAATGAGAAAAAATCTCACAAATTCGTGTACAAGCACACTCCCGTGATTCTCGTAGTTTTTATGGGAGATTTCGTCTACGAGTATCATCAAAAAATATTTCAAAATTTCATCCAATTTTTGAAATTAAAACATGTGTTGTTTGCGTTCTGGGAAATACATACATCGTGATGCAATGTTTTCTGTGTTCTTTAACAAGTTTCTCCTTTCAATAAAAGACGACAGAATCTGTAAGAACTGTAGCTAAACAACAGTTTAGGTAACACAGAGCTTACGAATTAAACGAACAGTCAGCATGACAGTTGACAGTTCGTAGTAGCTGTTATCCTTGACTTTCTACAACATCGTCATTTTTATCTTTCCACCCATTCATTTATACCCCGCTCGTGGCTACCGTCTGCGCCACGATATTCTTTACCACCAACAAATCCGTCTCCTTGCCTCATTATAATTTCATTTCCATACATGGACTAAACATACATCCATATGTATATTGTCTACTATAAACGCAAGGACAACATTGAAAAGGTAGACGAAAAGAACGAGAGTGCGGGAAGAGAGAAGGAGAGCTTTAAATCTCTAGTAAAACACGATTTTCGTCAAGGATATGCACTTGAATATGAGAAATTTAAATTATGATTTGAACACAAATTGAAAATTCCTTTTTCTTTTTGTTTACTGGAGTCGGTGCTTTACTGTTTTTTAGTGGGGTGAAATGTGACCAGATGTGTCTGCATGTTCAACAAAATAGCACGCCTTCAAAGTTGTGCTTCAAGATAGATTGTGAGCGGTTCGTGCGATCTGCGAGCAAAGTAGGAGAAAAGATCACCTGCTTCTCTGGAATGCAAAAGAAATATCAGAAGTGCGTAGTTGAAGAAATTGACAGGTACGAGTATTACTCCAGTTACAAATCGTATAATTCTAAGAACCCAACACGACCCAAACTGCAACACACAAGGAAATTTAATAGCAGATTTGCAATCGCTGCTGAGGATATGGAAAAAGCACTTCCCAACACCGCGCCGGAGACGACGCAAGCTTAGACTTAGTAGAATTGATAGAGAACGCAGAAGGAAAGTACACCTTATGGATGGAAATGCAAGATCCATAAGAAACGGGAAGCTCTTCACTGCCTCAACTATTGAAACATCAGTTTCCTTAATCGCGTAACGATTTTGCCTGCCATAATATGTGAACGTGGAGTTTGTATGACCTTACCCGCCACTGTCATTTGACCTGATCCGTCGACTTTATATTTTTATAAAAAAATATTTATTTATTCATCAATATTAATGTTGTCCCCTTCAAAGTAACCCCCCTCAGATATAATACACTCGTGCCAACGCTTTTTCTAATCCTCGAAGTACTTCTCATAAGCACTTTTAGGTATAGCCTTGAGCTCTTCCAGCGATGTCGTTTTTATTTCCTCAATCGTTGCAATCTCCATCCTTTCATAGGTCTCTTTAGGTTTGGGAACAGGAAAAAGTCGTATGGGGACAAATCCGGTGAATATGTTGCCTGAGGCAGGATTGTCGTGTTGATTTTGCGCAGTAATCTCTCACAAGCAACAATGAATGAGCAGCCATTAATTGTTTCTCCACAATTCCGGACGGTTTTTTCGTATTGCTTCCCGCAAACGGCGCATATCTTCATTGAATACTCCTTATTGAACATACGAACTTGAGGTAAAAACTCCTGATCAAAACTTTGACATTTGATCGAACTTGGCACGCTTTTTTCGGTCTTGGCTCTCCTGGGTGCTTCCATTGGGACGATTGGGCTTTGGTTTCGACGTTATAACCATATACCCATGATTCGTCACCAGTTATGACCCTTTTGAGCAGGTCAGGATCATCATTGACGTCTTTCAAGAGCTCCTGTGCGATACTCATGTGACGGTTCTTCTGATCAAAATTAAGAAGTTTTGGAACAAACTTCGCTGACACACGTCTAATGACCAAAGCATCTGAAAAAATTTCATGACACGAGCCGACCGACATGCCAACATCCTCAGCAACTTCTGTTATGGTAATTCTGGCGCAGTCACATCAGAACTCCAGTGGATGAGAGATTACGAAATCGGCTTTCCCTGCGCAGGTTTCAGCAGGAATATGAGCTAGCAAAGAAATGGTCGGGTTTGGCGAATCGCTCCAAAACAAATTAAGGATGCCTCCCTGTTTTTTTTTTGGCAAATTTAACGATGGATTTCTCTCCTCGTTTGAAAAAACTTGCATCTGTCTTTCAAGCGGAGGCACAGGCAATTCTGCCGACAATTAAACTATATTGTAAGGTACCCGCCAGGACAGCCAAGCTGCGTTTAAAGTCGTGCTAAACTCTCTCACAATTGCCAAATTAGTCCGAGAATGCCAGGCTTTTCTGAACGCCGTGGGAAGGCTAAATTTTTTGGGTTCCAGGTCACAATTTGATTACAGGATATATAATAACAACGCTGATGAAATTGCTGGGCAAACCCCAGAGGAGAGTTTTTTAGAATCTAAACCTTTACTTAAAGTCTGGGTTGTTCTAACCTCTTTGAGGTCAGCGAATTTCCTTTTGTCCCCCAGTAGGAAAGTCTGAGGGCTGGTTACTGGAATCTTGATGGAGCTTTACATTTTGCTAAGCAACTAAGTATGCGACGTCAAGTGTCGCTTGCTGTGTGAGATGACACCGCTGAGCACTATCTTTTTGGCTACAGGTGTTTCAATGGATAATTTATCACTGAAGCGCTTACTCTTCTTTCCACGAAAGATTGAGGAATTTCAATAAAATAAACAAAAAGGAGAACTATGAACTATTTCCATGTGCTGTGCCCTGCCAGAAAGAAAGTTATAAATGCCTGAAACCATTTTTCAGTTATCAAATTGGCCCTAATTGGTTTCAGGCCACCAATTCAGATTCCAGAAAAATTCGAATAAATTCAGATCGCTACTTACCACCTCTTTATCGATGTCAAGGCCGTATATGAGACCATCTATAGAGTCGAGAGCAATGTCTAGTTTTGGCATCCTTGGCAAACTTGTCAGATTATGCATAATGAAAATGGAGGACGCATGCTACTACCTTAACCTCAAAGCGGTCATGTCGATTCATCAGATTCAGAATACTGAATAGCTGTCACTGGTGTGTTTGCAATTTTTGAAGCTGAAGTGGCAGGAGTTTGACAAAACAAAGTATATGCTGTCTACTAAAAGGTAGGTACAACATCGGCAGGACGGACAGAAGGTCTCAAAAGGCAGCTAAGGGATGTAGAGAGACCTCTTAGTCTAAGTAGGCGATTGAGTAATAAGATCTTGTCAAGAAATCCTGAGGAGACTGCTTGTAATACCCTTACATTCCCAAATGTGCTCTGTGGCTAATAAGCATTGACGTTAGCGAACGCGGATTAGGATATCCGTGCTCGAGTGATTCTGCGTGAAGTTTTTGGTCCTGTATTCGCAAGCGGGAATGCGAACTCTACGAGCTGTGCTGCACAATGACATGGAAAATCCTCCTCTTTTCTGGATTGCCTTTCATTGCCTAGTGGCTTATGATTTTGACACGCAAGTCATTGGGCTTTCTATTTGAAACTGAATGGCCTTTGAGACCTCTATCGGGTAATACAATGGCTTCTGTGCATTTTTGTGATTATATCGAAGGTAGTTCTTCCTTTGATAGCTATTTGAGATATTCTCATCCAGTTTTCCACAGCTTCACTTAGTTATGCTCTAGTCCAATAGATTGCAAGGATTTGCTAACTACTGTCGTCGAGTATTTGAGTTATGGAGAGATGATGACCGGGCAGAGCTAGTTAAAACCAGAAGTCGTCTGATTTATCTGAGCAGCGTATTGCTATTCATATCACTGCCAATCGGAGCCTTAAAAATTGTAGTGCCTGAAACAAGTTTCCGAGGAACGATGACTGCGTATAGAAAACTGGATTTTCAAAATGGAGCCCTACATTTCATTTTGGCCACACTGGTGCTATGTTCCCGTCGCTCCTGCTTTATCATTCCTCGACGATTTTACTTATTGTTCCGGGAAAGGCCCTTTGTGAATACACATCTCGTTGTGTACGATTATTATATTTTGATGATGACGACGACGACGGCAATGGGGACGAGAATAAGGACGAGTACGAGAAGGACAATTCAACCTGTTTTTGTGTGTTTTTTATTGTTTTCTACTCTATCTCTCTCTCTCTCTGTTATTGTGTGATGCTGTTGTTCTGACTCCATCCTGATGCTGAAAATCTTTATGATAATTTCGCCCTATTTTGTGAGGTAGGTAGCTCTTCCCAAAAATTAATATTTAAAGAACGCAAGGACATTTTCAGTTTTTTTGCTTTTCCCTCTATCCCTCTATAATGTGCGAGTGTATGTACGTACGAACTTATGATGTCTCAACGCTATTCGGATGCCTCTCGACCGTGTCTGACTCCAACAATAGGAAACCACCATGGCCATGGATGGTGGTTCTTCATTAATTGTTTTCCTGGTCTCATTCAGAATGTCATTGCTAAATTGTGCGACAGCTGCCTTTGGGATTACCATAGCGTCTGCAGTTTCTCTGGAGGTTCGAACTGACTTCACATAAAAATCTTTATTTTCATATTCCACAGAACTTACTCATATTTTAAATTGTACCCCGTTTAGCGTGCAGTGAATCAAAATTGATTTTATGGAATACACATCCAACAATCTGAGAAACGATGAAATTGAATGTCAGTCTAAGATGCGAGTAAAAACCGAAGGCCATCGAAGCGCAATTGGTTGGAAGGATATGTCATACGCATAAATTGTTCTACAATGTGATTGTGTGTGATTGCAGTATGGAAAATTGTTGTTGGAGTATCTGGGAGCATGATGTTAAGCTTTTGAAAGTGGAGCGCCTATTTGGTATATAACCTTGAGGTGCACGCATCCACGGACTCGGTGATATTTAGAGCGGATAAATGTACTTTGCTTATGGTAGCTTGAAATCGGTGTAAAGATTTTATTTGTCTTTGACTTGGTAAACAATTTTCGAACTTTTAGATTCGCGGAAAGTATTGCCGTAGTATTGCAAGGATTTTGAAGGACAATTCTTATTGAAAATAAATCGAGTGAAGGAAGGATGTGGCTTTTATTACATAATTCAAGGCAACTGTTTACTTGAGCTTCAAAGGATTTATTCAAACTTTTATAGGTATCCCTTAAGGCACTCTTTGGAAGAATGTAGTACCTGGAAACAAATAACTGGCATGAGGACTTTAAGCCACTTAACGAAATTCTGAAAGCAAAGTCCACGTCGTTGTGTAACCCATACAGGTCTCCTCCTCTCTCCGTCTGGCCGTAAACCAGTTGAAGCTCTTTCCTCTTTTTACTTCCCAGCGTGTTCTCGACCATTTACTATAAAATTCACGTCTTTGCGTCATTGATGAGGATTGGGACCATTTAGAGCGGTGCTCTTTTTTATTTTCTACTTAGCCGGACATGAATCGCACTGCCTACTGAGGCAACTGTACGAGTGACGTGGAGGATTAGCATCACTCTTGACTTTCCTAAATTAGCCCTTTCTTTTCCAGAAAGATGAACGCCCTTAAAGCACACACCCTTGTCCTTCAATTGATTAGTGTAATAAGCACTGTTGCAATATATGTACTCGTACTTATGCGCCAACTTACGAACGAAATTCTGAACTCTTGCCCGTGATTCTTTCTAGTATTATTAGAGGCGCCAAGCAAAAGCATTCTGAAAGAATGGGTTCCGAGCCCTGGAAGCTGATCATCAATTTCCAGCCGACCTCGTCAGCAAAAATCGGATAACTCGGTTTAGATGCATGAACATCTGAACATCAGCGCCCCGGGCTGGAAGGTTTTCCACTTTACTCTACAGGAACAAAGCGGTAGAGGACAACCTCAGTTTAGGTGTGGCACATAAGGAAATGGGGATCTCAACCAACTTTGTGTGCGCAACTGGCGGCAACTACAGACTGTATCTCCGTCTAAGTACGTTAGTAAATATACTACAACCAGTTTTAACATTTCAGATCTGGAAAAAGTAATTGTCAGTATTTACCGGGCCCCGCCCAATTATCAAGGCTTCGCCCATTAATGACGGGGCAGATTATTCTATAACTGGTCTTATCGTAAACATCTTCAGATTACAGCCTCTGAATGGTTGCTACGATTTGACCAGTTACAAGTTGCCGGTCATAGGTCTTGTTGGTGGCTTGACCACCGGTAGTCCATACCAGGACTTAAATCACGGTACCATGGGAGTCAGGAGCCCCCCGGATTTCGGTCCGGGCCTGACTTGTTAGAGGTAGGCCCCCTTGTGGAAGCGTCATGGTGGCTGTGGTTTAAACCCAAATCGCGGGTACGGGTTTCCTTTTTGGTTTAGCCCCCTAAGAGCTGCAAGAGGTTTTAGATCGGCCTCGACCCATACCAAGAGTGGAACTTGTGCCTCCAATACAGTTCCGAATTGGTATCAAAGGATTGGCGGAGAGCGATGGCAAGGCATATCCTTTCTCCCATGGATGTGTGGGAATCCCGTAAACTTAAGTCTACACGACAGGTGTCTACGTTAAAAACTAGAGACTATGTCAGTATTTACCAAAAGGCGGAAGTTGACTGTTGACTGACCATAATTCTCCAAGGAATCTAAGTATTTGGGTGCTATCCTAGATAACTAAATTTCTCTAGACCCACTATATTACGTCGAAAGCCTTTAAAGCATTGTCAGCCATCTGGCAGTGCAAAGGAGCTGTTGGCAAGATATGGTGCCTGTCACAGGCATGCGTCTTTTTGATCTATAGGGCTATGTTAAGTCCACTTATATCCTATATGTCGGTTGTCTGGTCGAACAAGTTTTCACGAAAAAACGTTATTGCTGCTCTTACCAGACTCCAAAGAACGGTCTGTCTCGGATAGGTAGAGGCTTTCTTTAGCACACTTGGGTCTGCTCTAGACGTACTGACAAATCTTCCCCCTCCCCCCTTCCCCCTTCCCCCTTCCCCCTTCCCCCTTCCCCCTTCCCCCTTCCCCCTTCCCCCTTCCCCCTTAATACTTATACCAAGAGAAGTGGTTTTCGGTACTGCCTTTTGACTCTGGAATTATGCACACAGGAATGGTTTCGGCCAGGACCTGTACCAGCAAAGTAATCAAAGCAATATAGTCGGGTCTTCACAGTTGGCTCCAACACAGATTTGGGATGGGGCGTTGGTTTTTTTCTGGAAAACGACAGTATTCGATTGCACTCCATGTTGAGAAAACTTACGTGTGTCTTCCAACGGGAAATATAAGAAATTCTCATATATTGTGAAAAATCGGTGGAGGAGCGAAGCATTTGCTTCTGTAGTAATAGCCAACCTACGCTGCAGGCCTTGTTGAACTCTTGCAAGACGTCCAAGGTAGTTCGAGCATGCATGATTCCAATGGCAGCAGTCGGGAGGCTGAATTCACTGAGTATTGTCTGGGTCCAGAATGGCATCACGTGAAATGAAATCGCCGATGGACGAGGCTCTAAAAAGAGCTTTTGGAGACCCGAACCTATGTTAGGGGTGCCTGTGTCCTTGGCTAGGTCTTATATGAACATAACTGCAGATGGCAAGGCTATTCAGATTTTCGGCAGATCAAAGTAACTCTTACCGACAATCTAAGACGTAATCGGCTTTCCTGCTTTTCTCCCAGTACGAAAGACTGCACGCTTCTTATTTTTGCTGTGAATGTTATCCTTCGTTGAGCAACTGCGAGATTTCGATAAGAAGACCAACCAAGGAGTACAACGACCTAGTTCTTTCTCTGTTCTGGAAGAAAAAAAAAAGAAAACAGTCGCGATAATTAAAATGCTCCTTTTATCTGCAAAAGAACAGTAGGGAAAATTTGGGGCTTAAAACCTGCTACGGTGTATTGGCTGCATACGGTGGTGGTAAGACCCATATACATTTCGCACTAGTATGGTGGAAAGCAACAAATAAGAGAATGGTATATGGAAAATTAGCGGCGGTTCAATGAACGGCTTCCAAAGCCATTATAGGTGCGCTCCGTACAACACTTACGGTAGCATTGGACGCTTTTCTGCACCTAACGCCGCTTGATTTACAGATCAAAAAACTTTCTGGCAACAGTGCGATACGATTCGTTAAACTGGGTTACTTCAGGAGCAGTAGTTTCGGACATGGCACGGTTCTAAAGGAGCTACTGCCAAGCAATCTAACTCTAACGGATGAAGTTCCTTCTTTGATTGACTTCAACTTTCCGCAGACGGGAGGACTGGTAAAAGGATGAAATTGCAATTTTCACAGATGGCTCGAAAACAGAGGAAGGAACAGGTTCTGGTATCCTCTTAGAAGACCAAGAGCTAAGAGTGTCTATAAGACTACCGGACGCAAGCAGTATCTTCCATTCAGAGATTCTGGCTGTCCTCAGGGCGCGTGAGCTAATGCAGATGAAATCATATGCCAGGACACTGAGGTATTAAATGAAATAAAAAGGCGTGCAAGAAGAGGAGGGCCACTCTATAAAAATGAGGTTGCCAACATCGAACCACCCCTTTGGGTAGGAAGAGGCACTACATATACTTAGAGAAAAAAATAATAAGGACTGCCAACTTAAAGTGGTCAAGTCTTGAAGGACATAGGGTAACCAAGGCTCTCTGGCCACTTTTTGACGGTAAAAGATCTAGGGAGTTAATAAAATTAAACAGGAATAACCTTTGGACAATAACAGAAATTCTGACATAACACTGCCTCCTTCGGAAACCCGCAAAGAGACTCAATTTTCAGATACAGATATTTGCAGGTTCTGCGGACATAACACACATTTTGCGGAAATGCGAGGCAATGCGTGGTCGAAGAAAATTTTTGGGGAAATACTTTTTCGAAAACATAGAGGAAAACATGACAAGAACTTCAAAGACATTTTTGGTTTTTGCAGTGAAATTGGGTGTTTCACCAGGGAGATTGTTTAGGTTTTCGCCATTTGAATATAAATTCAACTGGTTCCACAGGGATTGCGATGGACCTCTTTTGGTGCCTAGTGTTTGTGTGATGGCATATGCACTAACCTAACCTAATTAAAATTGAATAGGATTTCTTAAATTGTATTATATAAATCTGAAATAAACAACCAGAAACAAATTCTCGGGCTAAAGGCATGGCACTATATCATTAGAAGCAACGAATAATTTGTGTTCCAATTAATAATCTAATTTTGATTATAGAACTGTGGCATAATTAGAGATTAGAACAAGCAATGATTTAATCAACTTCAGTTGAGTTTCCACAGGTGTACAGATTGAAAACAATCAAAGCTTGCTTAACTCTGCATAAATACGAGCTGCAATATAATTTGCTTGGTCAGTGGCGGAAAGGGAGCGATTCAGTTTGTGTCCAAGGTTAGTTAGAGAACTTTGGTCTGATGTAATTAAGATATATTTGCGGTTTCAAAATTAACTGACTTTTGTTCGAATTTAAAATCAAACCATTGTTTTGAGACCATTTCAGTGCTGAAGACGGATTTAAATTGCGTCTAGTGATGAGGTCATCCAAGAATCCCATCGCTACCGGGAAAGATATATATCGACAGACATATGTATGGATGCATTGCAGAAAACTTGCAACAGAATTGGCCCAAGAGGTGAACCCTGGGGTGCTCCCTCAAGTACATGTTTTTGTCGAAAATATTTATGGCCGATGAAGACGCTTTGAAATCAATTTGAAGGACAGTTTCCTATTAAACTCACGGAGAATTCGCTCAATCCAAAGTGCAGTTTAAATTTCAAAAAACTTTCATAATTAACCGCGTCAAAGGCCTTTGAGAAGTCAAGCAAACAGAGCCGCTTGACCTTGTCCTTGTAGTATTCCAATATCGTCAACAATTTTGATCATAGCCATTGAACAGCTATATTGAGCTCGGAAACAACCATACTATCCTGGGGGGAGTAAACTAAAATAATTGGGGTGACCAGAAATTCGCTTAGCTAGCATTTATCAAAAACCTTAGATGGGCGAGGTAAAATTCTTATGGGAGGTCTATAAAGGTTTATACTTTTTCGGTATAATTTTAGCTTCTTCCCAACACTCAAGGAAAGTGGAAGACGTAATATAAAAATTAGACAAATTTCTGATACAGCTTACAATATGAGGAAGTATAAGTTTTACGAACCGCAAATGTATTCCATCTAGAAACAACATTCAACATTCGTTATGTTAAGAAGAACGTAATAGCCTAACAAGACATGAACGAAAACTTTTAGAGATGAGCTAATAATAGTCGTAGCGGTAATCAGTCAGAGACATCGTCAGTGCTGAGGATATAAAAAAAAAACAACACGCTACTATAGACCGTTTCCCTATTTTAGAGTCTGGTCTGGAGCCTTCATTTCCCAGTTAGAAAGCTATTAAAGATTTATACGTAAACTTACGCATTTATATCCTGGAGCTTCTTCGTTCGGATCCTAGGAAGAACTCAACTGATCCTTATACTGTCAGAGAGCCTGATGACACGTTATCCCTTATGCCTGCTTGTACTGACGCTTACTCCGTCGTGCTTGCCTTGTTTGCTTAGTGTGCCTAGATATTCTTATACCAACTCCGACGTAATGTCAAGTGTCACGATGCCCGCTCGTCTGACATTATTGATTTATTGAAGTTTCCGTAGTCTTACTCAAGGTTGAACCGTCTATGTCACATATTTCACTCCTCTACCAGTTCTTGTACCATTTGTAGCCAACTTTGTCGTGTACTGGCCTAATATGTTGACATTGTATTCGTTGGTCTAGTTTTTCTTATTGCTGATCTTCGTTAGGTAACCCTTCTTAAAGGTCAGATCTGGGGACTATCAGAGGTGGAAATTTGTAGTGTAATGCTTGACTTCTTATTCTCTCTCTGATATTTTAAAGACTTTTTTGTCTATCGTATCCATAACCATGGGCATAATCGAGTAAACTCGATAGGGTTGCCCCGGTAAT
The DNA here is from genome assembly GCA_963966105.1 of Volucella zonaria. NCBI lineage: Eukaryota > Metazoa > Arthropoda > Insecta > Diptera > Syrphidae > Volucella > Volucella zonaria. The sequence continues at coordinate 165,638,177 of OZ014533.1, read as the reverse complement.
AAGAGTATACATATATTTGTTCACGTCGGCCTTTGCACTTACACAAATTAATACTGATTTGGTCGTTGGTCGGGGCTATATCCTAACGAGTTTCCTGCAATACAAGACATTATGAGAGCAAGTTAAGTCCCTTGGAGAACCCCTCCCCCATCGGGGAGTTTTCTGCTCACTACACTTAGAAACCCTTTTTCATTAGTGTCGTGGGATAGTCAACAAATTTGCCGAAGGACCAGTTCGGATTCGGGTCCTGAAAAACTCTTCTCTGAGCCTTGCTTTGAAAGTTTATTTGCGATATTATTTCCCTTTTTCCCATTGGGACCTGGCACCCAGACTAGACTTAGTGAATTCAGCTTTCCGACTGCGTTCAGCGAAATCTTGCCTTCTCAAACAGCGGGTTTTGCAGCGGATTTAAGCGCAGCTTGGCTGTTACTACAGATAGTTCGTTGCCATCAGGAATGCGTATATCTCGGCTTGGAAGGAGTGAAATCTAACGTGGCCGTCCCCCAGAAAGACACAAGCGCCGCATCGAAAATTGGTTTTGAGGCCATCCGTCCAGACCCGGCTACATTGTTTTCCTGGTGCAGACGAGTCTTGGGTACAAGGAAAATCGATTTCGTATTTTTTCCGCTGCAGGAGATCTTGTATTATTACATCAGCGGCATGTCCATAAGACCAAGACAGCCATAAAACAGTCGGCGCGTCATCATACCATTTCTGTTTAAACGGAAGATGACTTAGAGAGTGCAGCCCATAATATGAACATCAATGCGTCTAGAGTGGAGCCAGGCGTGCTACCGAAAGTCCCCATGCCGCCGAGACAGACCGTTCTTTGGAGTCTGGTAAAAGCAGCAAATATATATTTTCGTGAGAGGTTGTTCCACTACACAACCGATGCATAGGATATAGTTGGACTTACCACAGCCGTGCATTAACCTTCTCTGTGAAAGCCCCCTTATATTATAGACAGCTCGTTTGCACTACCAGAAACCCGACAGCGCATGAGAGGTTTTCGTCGCAACGTGTTTAGTTCATAGAAGTTTGTTATCCAGGACGACAAACAAATTCTTAGCTGCTTTGGGGAATTGAATGGTTGTGCCTTTAAGAACTAGATGAGTCAGCTTCCTTGTAAAGACGATAACCTCAGTTTTGAGAGGATTTACTGAAAGCCTATTTCTAATGCACCAATCGCGGTTCACGTCTGTTGTTTTCTGCGCTAGAAAGAAAACAGTCATTAGACACGTTAGACAACAGACAGTACGAGTGCAGCTACTCGTACGTTAATCGCATATGCTTGTGCATAGACGTCACAACTATTGAGCGCGTTTAGTACTGAATCGACCAACATGCACCATAGTAGTTGAGACAGAATGCCACCTTGTTGTTTGCGGAGAGTACCAACAATGTCGACGATGCAAGATCTTGCGCGTTGGTACATACCATCTTGATCAAAAAGTTCCCGGGGGACACCACCGTGTGGCGCTCTCATTGTTCCGATTTGAGTTCTGTTATTTTTTGTTAAGTTGGTAAATCTGTTGTTGACATTCCCTCTAAATCTTAGCGTCATAGCTTGACATTTGCAAAAGTTACGTAGCTAAGAGTACATCTACATATACCTGTATGTGTTGGCGATTTTTTACAATTTTAGAAATGGATTTAAATTTGCAACAACGAACTTGTACTAAATTTTGCGTAAAAAAGGGATGTAATGGTGCGCGAACTTTGGAAGTGTTAGAAAAGTGTTTCGACAACGATTCTCTAAAGAAAACGGCCGTTTACCAGTGGCACGAGCGGTTCAAAAGTGGTCGTGAGTCAATCGAAGATGATGAACGCAGTGGCAGACCATCGACATCGAAAACCGACGAAAACATTGAAGAAGTACTCGTAAAAGAAATGTTGGTCAATAACCGCAAATTAGCGATCAGAGAGATAGCGGAGGACTTGAACATTGCCTATGGATTCGTCCAAGACATTTTGGTTAATGATTTGGGTTTCCGTCGTGTAGCAGCAAATTTGGTGCCAAAAGACCTCAATTTCATGTAAAAAAGAGAGCGTGTTGACGTCGCAAAAGAGATGATTTGCGAGGCTGAATCCGATCCCACATTCATCAAAAGGATCATTACTGGAAACGAGACCTGGTCGTGGGCTTATGAGTACGACACACAAACCACGTCGTTTTCATGGATTACAACGGTGTAGTGCGTCATGAATTTTTGTCAGAAGGCCAGACAGTAAACAAAGAGTATTACGAGTATTTGGGCGTTATGAGACGTTTGCGTGAAGCGATTCGCCGAAAGGGACCAGAATTGTGGACAGAAAACTCGTGGATTTTGCACCATGATAACGCACCGTCGCACAGTGCCATCATTATTCGTAATTTTTTGACGAAAAATGCAACAAATACCATCTAACAGCCACCGAATTCACCTGATTTGGCTCCCTGTGACTTCTTTCTGTTCAATCGAGTTGAAAAACCACTACGGGGAACGCGTTTCAGCAGCCGAGAGGAGGTAATGGAAAAATCGCAGGAAGCACTAATGGACATACCGAAAACCGAAAAAATGTTTCGAGGATTGGATCAAGTGTTGGCATAAGTGTGTTGCAGGCGATGGGGATTACTCTGAAGGGGACAATATAGATTTAGATGAATAAACTTGTATTTCCAATTTTCTGAATACATTCGTTGAACTTTTTGATCAAGGTAGTATGTCACATGTTGTCATGTAATGTCACCCTTAATGTAAGTTTACCTCTGCCTCCGACCACCAGAGGGAGCAGTCATTTAAATAAAAACTAACAATTGATTGGTTAACCAATCAGTGATCGTGTTTTATAAAATTATCGCAAAAACGACAAAACAAAGGATTTGGTTTCATCAGTTTCAAAAAGGTATTCGGCAGCAGAGGACAAGCAAAAACACAAGAGCTAAATTTGTAGCCAAATTTATAATTTTAACTAATTTAAAATAAAGTATTCAGTATTTCGTTTTTTCGAGTTTTTTTTAAAAAATACTTTAGCCGTTGAATTGCCGTGACATTTAAGCCTTTCTAACATCACATCTTGGTGGAATAGGCAAAGCGGTTTTACGGACATGAAGATCTACCATTCTCTTCACGCTCTTCAACATGAAGAAAGTCAGACTTATTGATCTGAAGCACTTGGCGAGCGTTTATTCTTCGGTTTTGATTTTCGGTGCAAAGACTGTTCTCAGTATGTATGCCAGTGCCAGGTTAGCAGTGAAAATTCTCTTCAAAATTACCAGCAGCTAGTCCATACACTTTTGCATCATAACCGCGCATATGCTGCCGGTGCCAGGCGACTTGAAGCCATCACAGGAAGCAGCTGCATGTTTAGTGGCCTTATCAATTATCAAAACCGTTGAAGTATATCAACTACCTAGTGTTGTGTAATTCAGCTTACTTGCAGCATCATTAATAGTAGCTGGTTCTGGGCTGGTTATGAGCTGGTTCTGAGCTGGTTCTAATTAGATTACAAATCCATTAATGTCTGAATTAGTTCTACTTTTTCATTTACATCCGATGCGAAGTAATACGAACGCCGTGGAAGCAAACTTGCATCATTTTGGAGGATGTTATTACTCATTGCTACATAATGCCGAAATTGAAAAGATTCCTGCAGGGGAGCGAAAGGCAAGTTGATATTTTAGGTGCAGAAGAGAAGTTCATGATCAGATAATTGGTGATAATTGGTCACGCAACATATAACATAAGATTGCTCATAGACAACCACTACATCAACAACACTCGGCCAAAACGACATTGCTCCCTGGCTTAGGAATAAGACACTTAGCACCTTAATGACACCACATAAAAGGTTGGAAGTTCCTAGTAGCAGTTCGCATTGAGCCCTTCATATTGAACTTTACAATTTGAGGACTCATGCGCGAGTCCTAAAATCCACCTTTCAGGCACAAATCATCAAGGACGACTACTTTTGGATGAAAATAAATTGAACCATCTTCTTGTCCAAAGATATAATTGGAAAAGATGTCTTTTTGTGATCCTGGTCAGGCTTATGTATGTTATTATATATTCCTTCGCTAGTAGCTTACATATGTTCCCTTTGTTGAAGTACTCCACATAGGTGGTCTTTTAATCCGCCTTCATTGCTTTATAATTGTCGATTGTCTCCACTCAGAAGCTAAGTCTAATGCAGTCTGAAGAGTAACCACATAAATGGATACACAGGTCTGTACTTGGCCATCCTTTGAGTCAATTAAAGAGCTCCATTTCTTTTAAGTTGGTCTAGAGGCCAAGTAAGTATCTACCTATAGAAACAGCTCATTTTTCTTTACCAATGTTGCATTCACATTACCATCCTCATTATAGACTTACTCGTATTTGAATTTATTTTTTAATATCTGAGCTTACAGACATTTCACTAAAGACAAGACAAACATTTTACGGTAAATGCCAACCAAAGGTACATACTTTTGTATATGGAGGGTTTATGTAGGACAGAAATAAATTACTTAACAATAAGATCTGTGCTTTAAGTGCTTCAGGGATACAAAAAAGAGTTTGAAGAAAAAAAAAATCACAAAAGAATTCATATAATATTTGCACGCAACAATGGCTTGTGTGGCATGCTAGATATCTGGTGTAGGTAGCTCTCCAGGCTTCACCTTGACAATAACGTAGGAGTATTTGTAAAAAGTCATGTGCTCATAATTCATATGTAAAAGTAGATACAACTTCTATGAGCATTTCCAGTGTTTAGACTTCAAATGATGCTTTCAACAAAGAAAAGAAGAAGAAAGAAAAAAAAAAACGCATCCAAGTAAATCAGTGTATGAGGCATACGAGTACTAAGCTGAATTGTAGGGATACACAAAGTAGAAGGACGAGTATAGACAGGTACCTGCAAGTAAGCATAAGGTGCAGAAGAAACGATTTTTCAATTTTTCCTCGTTAAGCACTCAAATATTTGCGCAATCAATTTTCCATATTTTTTTTCGTTTTGTTTTACTCTCATACTCTTCGTCTTTCTGTGTACTCGTACTCGGAATATTCCATAATACGAGTACCATCGCAAACAGCAACCAGTAACCAACAACCGACAACCGTCGTCGGCAAGCGACGGGAACCATTTGTGCTCCACTTCTGTATCCTTTATGTCCTCGTTTACTGTTTCGTAATTCTTGCATATTTTATGGTAATTCGCAATTATTATTTCCAACTCGTACGCGCTCTTGGGAATTGAAGAACAAAGCGTTAAATGCTCTGAATGAAGAGATCGTTAGCTAGTCCTTCTCACAAACCCATCATACCATCGACTCATGAGGCTGATATTCAGCCCCTTCCCTACTCATTTGTACGGCATGTCCTTGCATACTGGGTGCTGACAAATGTTTGCACACTCCGAAGGACATTTTTAGTTACATTTTATATTTCTGTTCCAATTGTTGCACGCTACTCAGTGGGGAATCAAAAATTCATGTCACTCATTCGTACAAACAGTGATACATACACATACATCCGCAGAGACGGAGGCAGACCCAGAACCAGCAAGAGGTGTAGAAAAACGTCAGAGTTCTTGCAGCCGCGTCATTTATTAACTCCATTTGATTGAAAGGATACGATGATGGAGGGGATGGTGTAACTGGCTATAAAGGCAGAAATCCAGACCAGTGTTACAACTTTGTTACTTATCAGAGCATACAATTTGTAACTATGTTTGTTAGGAGATGTAAAGTGCAGATGGTGTTTATTCGAACGAAGGATAAAACCTATTTTTGTTAAAAGTCCTACTCTATATAGCGTAGGAGGAAATTAAGAACATCAAGGGTTGCTTGAATAAGGCAGTGTTGTAAAAAAATCCGAGAAAATGTAAACATTTTTGAGGCTAGAGGATACCCAGACGAAAGCAAGGAACACAAATGGCAATTCCTAGTCTAAATGCGTCATTCTATGCAGAAGTAGGTGGAACGCTATATAGACTGATGGTGCGCGATCATGCTTTATCAACAGTGTTGGCCTGGATGGCAGGTTCTTTAAACAAACTTACACTAAATATTGTTTGAAAGGCAGTGTCTCGTATTTCATGTGCATGATGGTATACCCTACATACCAACATAAGCTGCGAAGTTGCAAAGAATTCTCGTCACAACTGCGTACAATGCAGTTCGGTATTTTGATCTGATACGGCTCTACTCTTAAACATTTGGCGCAATACGTTTAATAGAATATCTCAAATCGCTAGTCAGGAATGGAGAATACGTATTGCTAGTTCCTCGACACATTTACACAGCAAGAGTCTCCTCTTGGCAGTCGTATGTTTAAATTTGAAGAAGTACTATCTAAGAAAATACCCCTGGTTAAGAGTATGGCCAAGCGTAAAACTGCTTTGCGAATTCTCTATCCAAGATGCAACATGCTTACCAACGAGTAAGATCATGTGAGACTGCGGTTCAAAATATGGTGGGCAGAATTTAAGGCGCATTCGACAAGAAAGTGTACTGCCGGTGCATTTTGATAATATGTCTCACTCGGCCAGACAACACGGCGTACACAAATCACAAATTGTGCATATAAGAGCACCGTTGGTGAATAGCACTCTGATCGCGGATGCTGGCAGGATTCAATTTGTGTTGCTCTAAAGTGTAAGCAGTACTAGACGTGATCAACTATTGATGCACCAGAAGTGAGCCTGACACTGAAGTTCTTCTCATGAGGAAACTGACCATTCGTTTCTCCAACGGTTGCCATACTGGATAGTAAGCTTCTTTGGACTGAAATATCACATCGAAAGTGAGCCGAGATAAGGTAGAATTCTCTATCGACGACCGTGCGCAACGAAAAAAAAATAATGACGTTTGAATCTACACATGAAATTTGAACAAGCCACGCGCACTTAAACAACAAGCAGAGCTTCTAAACTTCTTCAACACTTAAACAACAGACGGAGTTTCTAAACTTCTTTACATTTGATATTGCCAACATTAAGAAAGTGCGTTGGGATAGTTCGGACAAAAGGAGGATGCCAAATGGTGACATAAAAATTCACTGATTGCTACAGAGAACAAAAGTTTTGTTCTAACCGACAAACTGGAACTAAAAATGCTTGATTTTTCAGCACGTGAGTGTTCCTATTTAACACTAATAATCCTGGTTCGCGCCTACTCTACTACAAAGTAGGGAAAGAACATACTGCCAAAGAATGTTTCTACAATTCGAGAAAAAGAACCAGTAAAGAAGGGAATATAGTGAGAAAGGATAGCCTACACGACGGCACATCTGGAAGCGGTCTAGCGCCAATTGAATTTGTTGCGGGGCGTAATATTCCATAGCTAACACACGGTTTATTCACCTCTTTCAATTGATCGATGCAAGGCATTCCTCCAGCATCAACACTACGAGAATTCTGGACGAAACTGTCAGAACCATTTTTGAACGCGTATCACCCAAAGTTTCTTCAACGCTTTTAAAACCGGTATTAAGTGTTGAAGATCAATAGCACTGATGCCAAGAAGCCGTCAGGAATGCCACAGCTGACTTGCTGTGTTTCACCAGGTTACCTCTTGAAATCTCTGGTTTTTTGAAGAGGTCAGAAACCCGTTGAGATGATAAAAGATATTAAGTTGTAGTACTATAACTGGTGCGTAAAACCAATTCCTCAAACTGTGAAACGGGCACAACGAACCATTCAATTGCGACAGCGAAACCTAAGATATAGTACGAGTACATATGTATACAAAGCCAGGGGTTGTTTTTGATGGAAAACGCTAGGTATCCAGTAATTTTTGCAACCTTTCTCACGCACATCTTTGAATAAGGATATGGACAGCATCATCCACTGTTATGTGACTTCTCCAACATCATACTTGTGAAGATTATGCAAAATTCGATGTAAAATTCGCCAGCTGATACAAGCGGGACGATTTTCCAAACGCCTCTGCAATTACTTAAGAAAGCTGGTATGATGATATTGACATGATTGGCAGAATTGATTGAGTTCTTACTCTGGTGTTTGCGAGTATTGTAACAGAAATGAAAAAATGGATCTAGGCTAGAAAGTAAATCCTCCAAACAGAAAAAAGCAGAACATATCTCGGAATCGGACAAAAGGTTATGATTACATATAGCCTTGTGATAGTTAGACATTTTGTCTATCTCGGCTCCGCTTTTAATTTTGGAAATGAGACCTCATACTTACCAATCGCTTTTTTTTTAAGAAAGCTTTCTAATGAGCATAGGCAAGTAGTTACCGAAAGCGGAAGAAGACATCCTTAGGATTCGAGCCGTTGGCATAACAATTTAATTGTAGTTTACATTTTTGTGGCATTTATTATCCTTTCCATTTCCTCGTAGTATGTGATCGAGTACCATTCTGTTGGAATTACAGTTGTTCCACATTGGTGTCACGCAAATTTGTGAACAAATGATCGCTGATCAGAGACCGCAATATTTTTTCTTCTGTACGTAAGTTGCGTTAACAGAACAGACGACTGATTTTCAAAGAAAAATTTAATAATTTCAGCTCATTGTTTTTGGCATGTAGTGCTCCATATTAATTACAGGAAAATAGATTTTCTAGTCCAAGCTGTCACAAGTCTGTGTGATAGTTCTTTTCATTTTAATTCTATTACAAAGAAAAAATTGTCCTTAGCTTTATTAGACGAGTCAGACTAGTTACATTCCTCTTCTCGAAAAAAGAGGAATCTCAGCTTAGGATTGCCTGAAAGTCTATTCTTGATACACCAATTGTCCATTACGTCTAATGCTTCCCGTGTTTTGAGTAGACAGTCGCTGGGTATAATCAAACTAACATTACAGCATATCATCTGAATATGCTTAAGCGTATCCAGAACCATTGACAGCGTTTCATAAAGAGTTGACCAACAAGAACCACAACAGTGCGAATAATACACAGACATGAGGACAAAATCTGTTAACACGGGCCATCATATATTGGACGCGGTCTGCTTTCGCAATCAGGCTTCTAAACGCCAGCAGTGCTCTTATCCGCAAAATTAATGACTCGTCTACGTAGTGCTATCTTGCCAAGCCACACATTTCGTCAAAAGTTACGTGCGGCAGGAAAAAGCCGCACTGGTGGACATCAGCACTGGGACTGCTAAAAAACACTTGCAGAAAACTTTCCAACTTAGCAAAAAGCACAAGAAAAGTGACTGACTGGGACTCATACAAGGAATCCCTCAAATTATACAAAAAAGAACTGAGGAAGGCAAAGTGACAATTCTGGAGGTCATTCTGAAGAAAAATCCTCTCTACAAATCCTATGCTGCCTAGTTGTTTGAAAAAAATCTATGGCTCTGGGATAACCTCAAGTGATGAATCACTCAACCTGCTACTGGATACTCACTTTCCAGGTAGCCACCAATTCGCGGCCAGTAGCAACCCAAACAGGCCTCCTGCAACCGGGACTAAAATTTATGGTCTGATTACAAGAGACAAACTGCACTGGGAGCTGCATAACTTCAAACCATACAAGTCTGCTGGTCCGGACGGTATAATACTTGCCAAGCTACAGAGGTTCTCAGATATTATTCTGCCTTCGCTAGAAAATATTATGAGGAGCTGTACAGAACTGATTCACATTCCACTGTCAAGGATCTTAGACCTGTAAGTCTATCATCTTTTCTTCTGAAAACTCTAGAATGACTGATTGATATCCATATACGAGCTAAAATTGATCCAAGAAGACTCAACATTCCTACTGTAAAGGGAAGTCGGTGGGAACGGCTCTGCATTCACTGACTAGCCCCATCGAACGATCCCTACAATATAGAGAGTACCCAATGGTTGCTTTCCTGGACATAGAGTGTGCCTTTAACAACGACAGCACATCCGCAATCACGACTGCGCTATCAACTCTGCAGATAGACGACTCACTTCAAGATTAGATCAGCCTTATCAACTATAAACTGGGTGGGGCTTCTAATAAAAGGTGTGATAGCAGAGATACGCCACAAGCCGGTGTCCTCTCTCCCCTTCTCTGGAACTTACTGGTTAATGAACTGCTGATAGACCTGGAAGCGGCTGGTAGCAGAGTGAATGCTTATGCGGATGACGTTTCTATAGCCGTCTCAGATAAGCAACCTAAATACTATTAAAGAACTCCTTCAATCAAATCGCAACAGTTTAACCCGGTCCTCATTTCCTGGAAATACAAAATTCTAATCATAGACCCTCCCTCAATAAACGGAACCAGTTTAGTCTTTTCCGATACAGCAAAATATGTGGGTCTCATTTTTGACAGGAAACTAACTGGAAAGAATCAAGAAAGCTACAGTAACTTTATTCCCTGGCAAAAAAGCCATAGGGAACAAAAACAACCTTAGACCTCGCATAACCCACTGTCTATACATCTCGGTCATAAGACCGATACTCATCTACGATGTGGTTGTCTCGTGGACGGCCTTAAGCAATGCAATTAACTGCAGTAAACTAAGCAGAGTCCAAAGAATAGCGTGTCTATGCATACGGACTACTCCCTCTTCGGCATTAGACATTCTGTTTCGTTTGGCACCTGCACTGCAGCTATTCGCCTTAAAGCGACTACACAGTGGAGAAATAATTCATTTGGCCACGCTAACATTCTTAATATTGGGTGTATAACTTACAACTTAAAATGTGCGGTTTTTTTTCAAAATTTGAACGTTTATTTAAAATAGTATTATTCAAAGTATTGCCCATCTGAAGCAATGACTCTTTCCCATCTTTCTAGCAATTTGTGGATCCCATCCCAAAAGAACTGCGCCGGATTGGCAGCCAAGAATTAATCAAGCCAATTTTTCATATTCTGCTGTGAACCGTATTTCAGTGAGGGCGTTCTGCATCGACCGGAACAAATGGTAGTCGGAAGGGGCAAGGTCTGAGCTATAAGGCGGGTGGGGTAAGACTTCCCATCCACTGTTTTCCAAATAGTTCTTAACCGGAATAGCGACGTGGGGCCGAGCGTTGTCATGATGGAAAATTATTGCCTCGTGTCTGGTCGCATATTCCGGGCGTTTTTCGGCCACTCTTCTCTTTCTCTTCAAACGGATTAATTGTGTTCGGTAGCGTTGTCCATTGATGGTTTCACCCGGTTTTAGCAGTTCATAATACAGCACACCCATCTGATCCCACCAAATACAAAGCATTAACTTCTCGCCATGGATATTCGGCTTTGCCGTTGATTTGGCTGGTTGGCCGGGTTTCACATATGATATGCAAATCGATGCAAAAATGACTTCCTTTTGTGGCGTTCCAGCAGCATTTCGGACGTGCAAAACCGCCTTTCGACGTCTCTCGGCTTGAGTTCATGTGGAACCCAATTTCCTTGCTTTTGAATATATCCAGCTGCTTTTAAACATTTTGAAATGGCTGCTTGAGTGACACCCAAAGATTCTGCGAGCTCTTCTTATGTTTGGCAACAATCTTCCTAGAGTAATGCTTCCAGTTCTTCATCTTCAAACTTTTTTGGTTGCCCAGGACGTTCATCGTCTTCCAAGCCAAAATCACCACTTTTAAATCGTGCAAACCACTTTTGGCACGTTCGCTCAGCTAGCGCATGTTTACCATAAACTTACAACAAAATACGATGACTTTCGGCAGCAGTTTTCTTCATATTAAAGTAATGAAGAAGAACTCCCCGCAAAAACACTTTTTCAGGCACAAAGTTCGACATATTTGAGTGAAAAAAAATTATTGTTGTTTACGCTTCAAATGAATGACATATACTGAAATGACGTACAATGACAGTAGCTTTCCAATGCATGTTCCAATGGAATAATACAAGTTACGCCATCTCTTAGCAAACCGCAAGTTATAGACCCAATACATTAGCAATCCTCATAGAAAACATCGATTGCACAATACCAGAAGTTTGGTTTGACAAAGACTTTTATGTAACCTTCCGTTCAAGATCCTTCTGGGAGGCAGATGCTTTCATGGAGGACAAGTTAATCCGTTTCTTCACAAATGGATCTAAAACCGACAGCGGAGTTGGTGGCAGTGTTTTCTCAGATAAGCTAAATCTAAGCCTCTCTTTCCGTCTTCCAAATCAATGTAGCGTGTCCCAGGCAGAAATTTTGGCGATTAAAGAAGCTCTGTCCTGGCTGAAGAAAAGCGTGATTTATGCAAAGGATATTCACGTCTGTTCAGATAGTCAGACCGCTATCAAGTCCCTGAACTCGGTCTCATTAAATTCCAAAACAGCCCGTGAATGCCGATCATCTCTTATGGAGATGGCAGAGCAAGTCAACCTTCACATTGCAGAGAACTGTAGTGCCGATAAACTCGCCAAAATTTGGAACCACTCTACCTATTCTACTGGAAAAGGTTAACATAGGTATACCAATCGCTGCGTGTAAACTAACATTAAAGCTGGATGCCAATAAAAGAACAGACCTTAGGTGGTCTGTTGGACCAACATGTCTAACCGCCAAACAGGTCTGGCCAAAACTGGATCTGAATCGCTCTAAGTGTCTGATCCTTCTAAATAAGAATCATCTCAGCACCATCATAGGTGACATCACCTCATCACATCACCTCATAGGCAAGCACGCAAGAAGGCTTGGCGCCTTTACAAACGATTTCTGTAGAAGCTGCATAGACGAGGAGGAAGATTAGACAGTCCTCTATCTTCTCTGTAGACGTCCAGCTCTATCCCAGAGAAGGAAACTTCACTTAGAAGCTGTCTTCTACAACGACCTAAACGGTCTAAAAAATATTGACGTTAAGATCCTCCTACGCTTCATAGTAAGCTCAAACTAGTTCCATTGGTAAAAGGATCATGGATCCACTTGGCATCACATTGGGCCAATAGGCCTAAATGAGTTGGTATTTCCAACAGCCACTCTACCACCGGAAACAGTAAATGTAAAAGGAAGACCAATTTTGTCCAAAAATGTTGCCTTTATCAGAATACTACTATCGTGTCGTATATCCCGAAAAAAATTAAATCTATGAATCTTCTAAGTACACTTCATCATGACTCGAAAGTGGTGGCGAAAGGTGGTGACACATTGGACAAAGCATTAAGTTGCTACACTTGCAAAAGAAAGAATAAGCGATGGCCTCAAGTCGTGTTCAGTAATATGGTCGATATGTCAGCTTATAATAATTTTGTCCTATTCAAATCGGCTAACCATACCTGGAAAGAAAATTATCTTGCTAAGCGCCACTACTTTTTGGAGAACCTCGGTATGCAGCTTGTTACTCCCTACATAAAAAAATGGCAAACTCTAACTCGAGCAGCCTTTTCACATGAAATCGGCAGTAAAATACGAGGTGCATGCCAAAACCATCCACAATCTTCTTCATCAACTCAGCCAGAAAACAGTAAAGGAAAGAAAACCACCAAGAGAAGCCGATGTCAATTATGCCAAAAAACAGATAATAAAACAAGTTTAGTTTGAGACATTTGCAATAAATTTATATGTATGCAGCATCCGAAAACTATCACTTTGTTTAATGGGTCAAATTTGACCCCAAGCCCGCTTAAGTCAGTAACTTTGAGGACCGTATGAAGGCTAAATTCATCAATTTCGGTCCAAAGGTTGTTTTTCAGTTGTACAATTGTTGCTGGCTTATCCGTATAGAATTTGCTTTAAAAAAAAAAACCCAAAGAAAGTAATTTAGTGGTGTTAAATCGCATGATCCAAGTAGCCAGTTTACATGAAATTAATCGACCTGGAAATTTTAAGGGCAGGAGCTCAATATTTGCATAGTCCCGTCCTGTTGAAAATAAAGATCACCTGTGTCTATTTTTTTAAATTGGGCCTACAAAAAATCGTCAATCATTTATGTATAGCGATCTTTATTGACAGTAACAGCTATTTTATTTGCATCTTCGAAAAAAAAAATGGAACAATGATTCCAAAAGCCCACAAATCACACCAAACCGTACATTTTTCTGGATGTAATGATTCTTCGGAAATTATTGGAGGATTTTCCTCTCCACGGATGCGACAATTTTGTTTGTTGACGAATCCATACTATATGAGCTTCATCACTAAAATGGATTTTGAGTGAAAAACTAGCATCATGTTCCAACAACCAATTCACGAAAGTCCACGTTGATCGTAACCTGTTGGCTTCAATTCTTGTGTTAATTGGATTTTGCAGGAATCCTTATTTAAAATATGCCGAACAGTCGATGGGTGAATACCTAATATCTGACAACTCTGTTTTTTCGCTATTTCCACCGCCACTGCTACATTGAAATTAGCAGTAGCATTGACGAATGCTCATCAGTATAACCTCAAGCCCACTTTCGGCCGTGCTCTAAAATATCGTGATTCGTTCTTAAACCGTACAACTCGCTTATGGAATACTCTGCCTAGCTCTTTATTTCCTAGTCATTATAACCTTCAAACATTTAAAACCAACGTTCATCGGTACCTCTCTCTTTCTTTTCACCCCAATTTTCCTTCACCGAGCTATGTGCAAGCATTTTAAGGGTACTGAAATCCCTAGAGCACGCGCAAATTATAAATAAAAAAAAAACATCATCATATCGATGTTGAAGGTACTTCAGCGATACTTTGTGCTACAGCAGCAATGTTCTCAGTAGAAGGTCCACTTTATGGTCTACTCTTTATTTCAAGGGTCTGGTCTGAAAATACTGAAGTCACGGAGTTGTCTTCACCTGAGGACACATGTTGAGTTCAGGAATAGGAATCTTTTTCTTCCAATCTAAATTTTTGTGATTATCTCAAATGTGATAAAGACTGAAACGAATACAATCTGTAAATTTTAATACGGGCTATACTTCCAATACGTAAAAATTGTAATCCAATTTTGTACCCAAATTAGCCTGTATATTCTCTAGTTTCAGTTTATCATTCATTTTAGCTCAGCGCGGTTTAAAATATTTATAAAATATGAGTCAAGAGGAACGATCAAGATCAAGATCATCGACAAATGGCTCGAAAATACTTCGCGTCTAAACCACTTTATAGCACGCAATACAGTGGATTCTGTTATTAAACGATATTTGGAGACATTGACAGTTAAGCGAAAAAAGAAAATTGGAGCTAAGAGTGGAGCACATGGTACAAATTTGGACAGGAAAATAGTGGGTAACACCGTAAAAAAGCGGACTATGTCATCCAGAGATGTTGCTCGGAAATGTAATACCAACCAAACAATGGTAAAAAGATCTAAAAAACGTAACGGTCTAAAAACACGAAAAGCAAAAAAAAGTCATAAAAACACGAGCCCGAAAGCTATACGAGTTGATCGGCAACAAGAAGAAAGCGTGCTTGGTTTTGGATGACGAAACTTATGTCAAGGCCGACTTTACTACTCTTCCAGCTGCGCAGTTTTAAAATTCGTTTGAAGCTGAGATTCTTCCGCAATCAACAACATCATTTGGGATGGAAAAATTCGGTTCGAAATATCTCGTTTGGCAGGCCATTTTCCAATTAACGGAGAAGTGTACATTAACGAGTGCCTACAAAAACGGTTGATTCCTTTCTTAAACAAACACGAGGGTTCAACATTATTTTGGCCAGATTTAGCTTTAGCTCACTATGCTCATGCGACGTTGAGCTTTCTTGTTGCTAAAAATGTCGACTTTGTCCCAAAAGACATGAATCCACGCAATGTTCCACAGTGCCGCCCCATTGAAAGGTATTGGACTTTGGTCAAAGCTAAATTGAGGAAAAGTGAGCAGTGTGTAAAGGACGTAAAAGATTTTAGTGCTAAATGGAAAAGAGCGTCCAAAAAGATCACAGATGTAACTGTCACCAACCTTATGAAGGACATTCGAAAGAAGTTGAGGAAAGAATGGGAACCCAAATAATTTTTTTTTAGTTTTTGTAATTGTGAATGAATTTATTAAAAACAGAGTTTTAAAGCAAATAAAAAAAATTTACATGAGTTACGAAAATATTTTGTCCACGCCTACACTTGAGTGCGTCGAATCTACAATGGGACGAATCCACTTTCGCACTCGTGTAGTAGCAAGAGTCCTCAAAGATCTCAACATGCATAAATCCGCTGGTCCAGATGGTATACCTCCCCTTCTTCTGAAGAGATGTTCTTCCACGCTGACAAAACCACTGCGTAAGCTTTTTCATCAATCCTACTCTTTCCGAGCAGATGGAAAACAGCATTTGTCCAGCCCGTCCCTAAAAAAGGCGAATATTTTTCTCTATCCTCCTACAGACCCATTGCACTTACGTAACTTCTTTCCAAGGTCATGGAAACGCTGATAAATTGTCAGCTCATGAAATATCTCGAAACACGGAAACTTCTCAATGACCGGCAATATGGTTTTCGTAGCAACAGGTCCCCTGGTGATTTGATGGCATGTCTCACCGAAAAGTGGAACCAAAGCGTACGCCAATCTGGCGAAAGCAAGATAGTTGCACTTGATATTTCTAAGGCATTTGACAGAGTTTGGCATCAGGCTCTTTTGTCGAAAATGCGTGTTGTTGGGATCGATGACTTTCTTCTTCAATGGATTAGAATTCACCTTTCGGAACGTTCAATTCAAGTTGTCTTGGACGGTTTCAAGTCTGATATTCACAAAATAAATGCTGGTGTGCCCCAGGGCTCCGTTCTGTCTCCGACACTCTTTTTAATCTTCATTAACGATATCTTGTCTGCTACTTCTAATCCAATTTATTCCTTTGCTGATGACAGCACTCTCTGCTTCTCATATTCGTTCCCGGACTCACGCCCCTGCTCTTCGGCTGTAGAACGGGAACGGCAGCGTATGTTAAGCTCATTAAATTCCGATATTAACAGCATAACCAACTGGGGAACTATCACCAGAGTGGTATTTAATGCTTCCAAAACTCAATGCTGTCTGCTGTCATTAAAGTGAAATTCAAATACCCAGCCATTATCCATGAATAGCACTTGCATCGTCGAAACCGATAAACTTTCCATTCTCGGTATATGTATCAGTAACAACTTACGTTGGAATGACCACATATTCGATGTCGCCAAAAATGCTGCGAAATGTCTAGGTTTTCTCAAGCGATGTAAGAAATATTTTACACCCTCTGATCTGGCCACAATATATAAGGCATTTATCCGCCCAAAACTGGAGTACAATGCCCACATATGGTCAGGTGCTCCTAAAACATCTCTGCACCTGCTAGATAGGATTCAAAACCGTGCGATTAAACTCATTGGTGATACTAATATCAGTCAATCAATTGACACCCTCAAACACCGACGTAAGCTCTCATGCCTCATTCCGTTCTATCGCAATTTCCACCACTAGTGCTCCATAGAAATCTCCAGTAGCAATCCACCCCTTCAAACCTTTAACCGTAACATCCGTCTCGCTATGAATGCCCATCAGTATACACGCAAGCCCATTTTCGGACGTACTCTAAAATATCGTTATTCTTTCCTAAGCCGTACAACTCGCTTATGGAATACCCTGCCGATCTCTGTGTTTCCTGGTCGTTATAACTTACAAACATTTAAAAACAATGTACATCGGTACCTGTCTTTTCTTCCTTCGCCCGCGCTGTGTACGAACATTTTTAGGGTACAAAAACCCCTAGGGGTGAAGAAACAATCAAACTTAAAATATGCTCTAAGAGCAGATACCTTTAGACCCTTAGCAGCAAACGCTACTTCAAAAAATGTTGGCCACTTAAATCCACCTGAAAGAAAAATAGAAAAAGTGGGAACTCCGCCAAAGACTCGCACTCATATTTATAGTCCTGTATAACATACAACGCTTATGGTTTCACACTGAGAAATGTCTTCAATTACGTTCCGTTGATTAAGGAAGTTAGTTTGCGGATTATTTATTTATTTTCAGATTGAATCCTTTGTGCAGCTGTCGTGGCTGTTGCTATTACTGTTGCTGTTACTCTTACTGCTACTCTTGTATTGTCAAAAGAGATGGCGATGTTTACTAACTTCGTTTGCTATTTTTATTTTTACGAGTATTTATTTATTTCTTTCTATGTTTTCTCCTTTTATCCGATGGGAAAGCGTACGGATATGCCTTGCCTAGAATTGAAGACATAAATATCCTTCAGGAAATTTTATTAATTGGCCATTCGCAGGAGTGCGGTGTAGTGGTTGCGTTTTCTTTCTATACGATGGTACCTAAATTGGGCTGTGTGTAAGTAGGTATATATTTTGGAGGACCTGGTAGTCCTAAACCACTGTGACGGTGAATCAAATTGAGTAAGTGAGTGATTTATACATACTTATGTGAAACGCAATATTAAATGGGTGATTTCTATGAATGGTAGTGATTTTCGTTATTCGTTCGAATGAGATATTGTGTTTGTCTTCAGGTGAGCCTACATACAAACATATGTGTTGATTAAGTGATCAAAATCGATAAAGCTTGCGAGGGGACGTGACGGAGATTGTATTGGGTTTCGGTACCAGAAACAACTTATTTAACTTAATCAACAATTTTAAAAGTTTTTTTTCCGAAATCGTTTAGACGTTTTGAAAGGATCTTTGGAATTGGACAGGACTAATATGGATACCAGTCTAGCAAGGGCGATGGGGCTA
Organism: Volucella zonaria; assembly: GCA_963966105.1. NCBI lineage: Eukaryota > Metazoa > Arthropoda > Insecta > Diptera > Syrphidae > Volucella > Volucella zonaria. Next base: position 165,619,707 of record OZ014533.1, on the reverse strand, counting down.
ATGAAGTACACCCACATTCAAAAGTTTCTCATACAGGATACGTCAGGTCATTGCCTATTGTCAGCTCTGGTCGGATCGACACAGTAGTGGGATGGACTGAAGTTCTTCGAGGAGTTTTAAGAATTTAAACATCCAGAACAGCCAACGGATTACAAAATTGAAAAAGGATTGGAAGATAAACTTATTTAATAGTTAGGTACTTCATTATTCCTCCTCGGATAACCAGAATGACTTACCACCGCTTTTGATTTGCAAAATATTCAACAAGGATTCTTGAGTGTATTTTTGGACTACTTAGCCGCATCAAAATAAACACAGCGACGCTCGCAAATCAAAACGCTTTCGCAAATTATAGGTATGATCTGAGCTAAGGTCTTTAAATTCATGGCTAGATAGGAAAGGAACGCCGACTCTGAAAAACGTGGATCTTACTATTGACGAGCAACGTGCAATTACCCTGTAAATGGTTCGTCCTTTCAAAAGGCTTATTATTCATGTAGCACATAACATGACATACCAGGAGTTGAGGATGGCATGCCCGAAAGACAAGTACATCTTGGATTAATTTCATAAGGATTGTAAAGAAGGAGATGCATAGATGTATTATACAATCTGCAAACGATTTCACACTAATGGGTGATTAACCGAACCCGAGAGTGTGAATATCCAATCCCTTCACATACACGGGTGTGAATTTCGCAGAACCCATCGAAGTAGAGTCATAGAAAGGACAAGGATCTAAGAGTTTGAACTTTTCGTTTACTGGACAACGAAGTCGATGTACATTTGGTTAGCAATTGAGTTTAACACTCAAGCTTTTTTGATGGCGTTTCTAACATTCGTAACACAGAGAGGAATATTCTGCCACACCTACAGTGATTGTGGAACCAATTTTGTTGGAGCTGAAACGAAGCTCCCCCACTTAATTATACATGCTGGGCACGATAGGAAACCAAAAAAGTTAAGAACGTGCAACATCACTTGAAGAGAACTGTCGTTAACAGAGTTCTAGCACACGAAAAACTCCCCACATTACTTTTCAAATATTATATGTATGCAAACATTCTGCTGACAGCAAAAATATATTATCCGCTCGTGGCAACTCAATATTGGATGTCTACAATAGTATCAAACTCACCTGCGACGATAAACCATTTATTCCATGCTACCAGGGAATTGTTCGCCGGCATAATGAGATGATTTGGGGATTCATGTCGATAAAGAGGAGTGAATGATGTTAAATTGACTTCAGTGTTTGCCTGTCCCTAGTATAACTGGTAAGAGCGTAACATAGATTCGCCAGACATCATGTAAATAGTAAACACAGCAAACAATTTTTGATGAATACTTACGTATTTTGTGGTTGGGGTTGTTCAATAGCTTCGAGGACGGTTGTTTTGCGAAACGCTTTGATCATCTATTTGTTCGCATTATCCATCGGTCTCAGGGCACCAGTGCCAAACTGTCATCTCTTTAAAAAAAAAAGTAATTAATTGCCAGTTATTAATTTCACAGAACAATTAAACAAATAAACGGCTTTCATGCAGCTTCTTCTTTCCCTTCCATCGAAGGTGCTGTAATACGGGGTGGACCTGGGTCTCAACCAATAAACGGCCCCAATTAGCGCGGTCTTTGGCAAACTGCCCCCAGTTGCGGACTTCAAGTTGGCCGAGGTCCCCTTCCACTTGCGCGCCACCTAAGGCGAAACCTTCCTCTACTGCGTTGTCCGTTCGGATCGTTCGGTCGAACATTCTGCGGACTCGAGCGTTGGTGTTCATTCGATCTTCATGTCCTAGTCATCTCAAACGCCCAATGCGCAGTTTTTTGACCAGGTCGATGTCGCTATACAGCTCGTAGAGTATCGGCTCCTACAGAACCCGTCAACGCTACTTGAGCAAATATCTTACAAAGAATTTTTCTCTCAAAACGACCAAGAATATCTCCATCCGCTTTTGAAAGGGTCCATGCTTCGGAACCATAGAGCTGGATTGGGATTACAAGGGTGTTATGTAGAGTTTTCTTAGTTATAGCTGTGGATTCTGACATTCTGGCCGGTTCGGCGATGTTGGGTGTCCTCTCTTGTTGACAGTGCATACTTTGTTTACCGCTAGACCCATTTTTGCCGCTTCTGTCCCTGTACTCGCAAACGCACCAGTGACAGCCTGCTGTGTTCTACCAACAATATCAATATCGTCGGCGTATGCAAGCAATTGAACAGACTTTTGAAAGATCGTACCTCGTGTGTTGGCTTGTGAGTTGTGCACAATTCTTTCAAGTATGATGTTGAAGAAGTCACATGACAGCGCGTCGTCTTGCCTAAATCGTCTTTTGACATCAAAGGTCTCGGGTAGCTCGTTACCGAACTCGACGCCGCAACGAGTTTTCTCCATCGTCTTCCTACACAAACGGACGAGTTTGGCAGGGATGTCAAAACGAGCATTGTCTCTGTCAATGCCTCAAAGTCGATGAAAAGGAGGTGAGTATCGATCTGAACTTCTTGGGTTTTCTCCAGGAACTGTTGTAGTGTGAATATTTGGTCAATTCTGGACTTACCGGGCCTAAGACCGCACTGATAGGGTCCAACCAGATCGTTGACAAATAGTTTCAGGCGCTCGCACACACAGTTTAGGAGACTGATACCTCTACATTTGGCGCATTCAAGAAGCTCTCTTTTCTTGTGAACCGGGCAAACGATGCTGAGGTTCCATTCATCAGGCATACATTCATCCGACCAAATATTGGAAATAAGTTGGTGTGTGCGCTCTACCAAGTCATCTCCAGCTGCCTTAAATAGCTCGGCGATTCGGCCGTCCGACACAGCAGCCTTGTTCGATTTCAGTTTAGATACTGCTATCCTCACTTCACTTTGGCCGTGTGTACGGAATTCTTGACTTGCATCGTCAATATTGAATGGTCCGCTCTGCCTTATAGCGGAATTTGTGTCGTTTTCGCCGTTTAGCAGTCTGCAGAAATGCTTTTTTCATATCCTCGGGACCGACTGTGACTGTACTACAAGGTTTCCTTGTTCACCTCTACAGGTTTCCGTTCGGGTCTTATTATCCTGACACCTTCTTTTTACCTTTTGGTAGAACTTCATTCCTGGAGTAGCACCTCTCTATTTCCTCGATCGCGCGCTTCTCATGCTCTTTCTTTTTAGTCCGGAGAAGCTGATGTTCTTTCCTCCTCCTTTGCTCGTAGGGCTCACGAGTCGCTCTCGTCCTTTTGTTCAGCGCCGCTATGTAGGCATGTTGTTTTGCTGCATGTGCTTGCCGGCACTCTTCATCAAACGAGGGGTTTCGTGGTGGTGGGCGGGTGAAACCTAGCACGTCAGTTGTGGCATTTCTGATGGCTTCTCGGAATCTAAGCGACTGGTCTTCAGCACTTGGTGCTGACTGCAAAGGACTTCCCGAGAGGTTGAGGGATACGCGGCTTGTTGCGATTGCAACCGTTCAACGTTAAATCTCCTCATAGTATTTTACCGTCGTTGTGGCATTTTTTTTTTCTTTGTATATATATTACGCGCGCTCAAGGGATTTAAGTACCCTTAAATGTTGCACACGGCGCGGGCGAAGGAAAGTCAGGGTAGATAGAAAGAGAGGTACCGGTGAACGTTGGTTTTAAATGTTTGAGAGTTATAATGATTAGGAAATAAGGAGCTAGGCAGGGCATTCCATAAGCGAGTTGTACGGCTTAAGAACGAATCACCCCCAAAGTGGGATTGAGGGTAAACTGATGAGCATTCATAGCGAGACGGATGCTACGGTTAAAGGTTTGAAGGGGTGGATTGCTACTGGCGATTTCTATGGAGCACTGGTGGTGGAAATTGCTATAGAACAGAATGAGGCATGAGAGCTTACGTCGGTGTTCGAGGGTTTCCATTGTTTGAGCGATATTGGTATCACCTATGAGTTTTATCGCACGGTTTTGGATTCTATCTAGCAGGTATAGAGATGTTTTGCGCACACCCGACAAGATGTGGGCATTGTACTCCAATTTCGAGCGGATAAACGACTTATATATTGAGGGCAGATCCGAGGGGGTGAAATATTTCTTACATCGCTTGAGGAAACCGAGACATTTCGCAGCATTTTTGGCGACATCGAATATGTGGTCATTCCAACGTCAGTTGTCATTGGCACACATACCGAGAATAGAAAGTTTTTCGGTTTCGACGATGTAAGTGCCATTCATGGATAATGGCTGGGTGTTCAAATTTCGCTTTTACGACACCAGACAGCATTGAATTCTACTCTGTTAGTTATGCTGTTAATATCGAAATTTAATGAGCTTAACATACGCTGCCGTTCCCGTTCTACAGCCGAAGAGCACGGACGTGAGTTCGGGAACGAATTTGTAATGAAGAGAGTACTGTCATCAGCAAAGGAATATATTGGATTAGTAGTGGCAGACAAGAGGTCATTGACGAAGATTAGAAAGAGTATCGGAGGCAGACTGAAGCCCTGGGGCATACCAGTATCTCTTTTGTGAATATCAGACTTGAAACCATCCAAGACAACTTGAATTGAACGTTCCGAAAGGTAATTTCTAATCAATTGAAGAAGAGAGTCGTCGATACCCAAAGCACGCATTTTCGTCAAAAGAGCCTGATGCCAAACTCTGCTTTAGAAATATCAAGTGCAACTATCCTTCTTTTGCCAGATTGGTGGACGCTTTGGTTCCACTTTTCGGTGAGACATGCCATCAAATCATCAGAGGACCTGTTGCAACTAAAACTGTACTGCCGATCATTGAGAAGTTTTCGTGTTTCGAGATATTTCACGAGCTGACGGTTTATCAGCGTTTCCATGACCTTGGAAAGAAGGGACGTAATTGCAATGAGTCTGTAGGAGGAGAGAGAAGAAGATTCGCCTTTTTTAGGGACGGGCTGGACAAATGCTGTTTTCCATCTGCTCGGAAAGAGGCCTAAAGAGTAGGATTGATGAAAAAGCTTACGCAGTGGTTTTGCCAGCATGGAAGAACTCCTCTTCAGAAGAAGGGGAGATACATCGCCCGTTCTGGATCGGATTTATGTATGTTGAGATTTTTAAGTACTCTTGCCTCCACACGAGTGCGAGAGTGGATGCGCCCCATTGAAGCTATGATGCACTAAAGCGGAGACAAAGCACAATCTGGAAGTGTAGAGCTGGCCGCAATGCGCAGCAGATTGGCCTCGTCTAGAGAGCTGACAGCTGGAATGTCACTGTAAATGAGCGTTGGGATGGAGGATGAGGCAGAATTTCTAACGTTTTTGACGAATGACCAAAGATTTTTACTGCCTTTGGGACATTGTAGTATTTTTTGCCTCAGTTTTTGGTCGTATTGGAATTTTACACGTTTAAGAAAGGCGTTACAGTCATTTCTGGCTCGTTGGAACTTTTTTCGATTTTCCTCAGGTGGGCTGGTCTTGAAGGACCGAAAAAACTTTTCACTAACCCTGACAGCCTCTTTACAGCTCGAGTCGTACCATACCTTTTCTTTTGGTTTTGGCGGAAGCAAGATAGTTGCACTTGATATTTCTAAGGCATATGACAGAGTTTGGCATCAGGCTCTTTTGTCGAAAATGCGTGTTCTTGGGATCGATGACTTTCTTCTTCAATGGATTAGAATTCACCTTTCGGAACGTTCAATTCAAGTTGTCTTGGACGGTTTCAAGTCTGATATTCACAAAATAAATGCTGGTGTGCCCCAGGGCTCCTTTCTGTCTCCGACAGTCTTTTTCATCTTCATTAACGATATCTTGTCTGCTACTTCTAATCCAATTTATTCCTTTGCTGATGACAGCACTCTCTGCTTCTCATATTCGTTCCCGGACTCACGCCCGTGCTCTTCGGCTGTAGAACGGGAACGGCAGTATATGCTAAGCTCATTAAATTCCGAAATCAATAGCATAACCAACTGGGGAACTATCAACCGAGTGGAATTTAATGCTTCCAAAACTAAATGCTGTCTGCTGTCATTAAAGCGAAATTCATATACCCAGCCATTATCCATGAATGGCACTTGCATCGTCGAAACCGATAAACTTTCCATTCTCGGTATGTGTATCAGTAACAACTTACGTTGGAATGACCACATATTCGATGTCGCCAAAAATGCTGCGAAATGTCTAGGTTTTCTCAAGCGATGTAAGAAATATTTTACCCCCTCTGATCTGCCCACAATATATAAGGCATTTATCCGCCCAAAACTGGAGTACAATGCCCACATCTGGTCAGGTGCTCCTAAAACATCTCTGCACCTGCTAGATAGGATTCAAAACCGTGCGATAAAACTCATTGGTGATACTAATATCAGTCAATCAATTGACACCCTCAAACACCGACGTAAGCTCTCATGCCTCATTCTGTTCTATAGCAATTTCCACCACCAGTGCTTCATAGAAATCTCCTGTAGCAATCCACCCCTTCAAACCTTTAACCGTAACATCCGTCTCGCTATGAATGCCCATCAGTATACACTCAAGCCCACTTTCGGACGTATTCTAAAATATCGTGATTCTTTCCTAAGCCGTACAACTCGCTTATGGAATGCCCTGCGGATCTCTGTGTTTTCAATTTAAAACTGATATGATGTCCGTTTGAATGTGAACAGCGTCAACTATAATTGAAATACAGAAGATTTCCGAATTTAAATAACAGAAAACTCAACCATTGGAGGATGGACACTTTTATCGAATTTTCTAGCATTAAACACTGGATGGTACAGAATAATCTCGAAAGATGTTGGGAGAGTATAAATGTCAGCACCCGCCAGGATATGCAAGTCAGTTCTAAAGATAAAGAAAAGTAGAAGCGGTTGAGATAAGCGATTAAATTGTGAATTGTAATTGTATTGCCTCAAGCAATTGTATTGAAAGGAATAAGTCCAACCATTTGTACCCACACAAAAATTTTACAATATTTTTTAACATTTTACAGCGCAGAAGTGAAAAGTCGTTTTTATTTCAAGCACCAAATTTATTTGTAAAGTTTCATAAAGAAATATCTCAAAATTTCACTCAACTCAACAGGCAGAGAATAAAAATGTCACCAGTGAAATTTCCAAATCTAGCTATAAATTCGTTATATCAATTAAAAGAGCAAAAATTGAAAACACTCGAATATAAAGCAGCACAAGTATTCGGCTCAATTTGTCCTTAAATTGCTTCCGAAACCCATTCTTAAAAAAATGTCGATGCCAGTTGCTAATCCACTTTTTTCCATTTTCTAGATGCATTGAATGATTTTGGAATCAAGTTTCAAACCCCAAACTAACGCTGAGCTATTTATAAAAAAATCCATTAATCAGGCAGCGGCTGTGGCATACTAAATTTTTTACCTAAAATATGTTTTCCAGCCGATTGCTATGCACGATTCAAAATCAAATGAACGGCGGATGACAAAAAAAAAAACAAGAATTGTTTACCACCGTAAATACGTATCGGAAACTACATGTTTGTTCATTAATCCAATCAAAAATTTGCATTAGTTTTAGCCATGCATCCGCTATACGAGTGCCGAGTAGCTACAGGCCTGAGCCCGATATCATCGCTTGCAAATTAAGTTTCACACGTTAAATTTTCGCTACAAAAAAATCGCGTCGCACGTTTTAGTTTCATTTGAGGAAAATATTTTGTGTTGTGTTTGATTTTTATACAGAAATGAAATATAAAAATATTTTAAAATGAAAATAGAGATAAAAAAAGAAATTGTTCGCTCTAAATTGTATGATAGAAAATAGAACATAGCTTCGTTGTTGACGCCGATGTTGATGTCGCCGACCGACCGCATAAAAAACCAGGAAGAGAGAAAATTAGTGTCGGCCGAGGTCTGTTCATGTCCATGTAGACATCAACAGCTGGACTTCCTGTTTTGCCAGGCCGTATCCACATCCGTTTGCAGTATCCTGCAATCAAATGCCAAACAGCAAAATTATCTATCCACAGGACTGACACAAACACCATTGCATTGCGAGGAAAAATCGATCTCGAAAGCTAGATTAACTTGAATGCGAGTAGTTGCCTGGGTAGTCGTAAGTTTTTTTCTCAGGTTCTCTGATTTTTCGAATTTTATGCGACAAGTTGTTAAATTGGGATGAACTCTGATGTTGGGTCTGAAATGGTAAGTTGTGAATTTTATTTGTAAATGGTGAAGTTCAAATAAATGTTGGGGCGGTAGATGTACTCGTTTGAGTACACTTGTCTTGTTACCAGTTCAGGTTAAGGTCATAAAAAGAGATCCTTGCAGACAGAAAAGTGAGTGCTTTATTTTGTGATGTGTCATACGATGCAAAATCGCTTGTCTAGTCAAAGCTATCAATTTTACTTAGAAACAAATTGTAAACACACTTCTGTTTTACCGAGTTGGACCTTTTGAGTATAAAAGTTTTGGAAAGTTGGCTCTACATCAGAATATAGAAATGTGGCGCTATAAGGCTTAGTGTATCTTGGAGATATATAATACCCAGAGAAGTTCAACAAAAATTTGCCGTACAGGCCCTTTCTTTCGAACACGGGTGCATGTCGCTCAGTTGTTGGTTTAAATACTACACATAGCCACTGAAGTGCCGCTGGTCTACATTGAAATTGGGGCCAGTTTGCCCGGAGTCGGAGATGTGGATGTTAAAATGCGTGATATGGAAATCATTATACTTATCCGTATATTAATAAACAAACATGAATCTTGTAACTAATTATACGACTATTATATAGATCCGATTTTCGTAAGGTACGAGTATATAACGTTGGAAAGCGCTTTTTATGTAACATGCATGCAATGTTTAGTATTTCTAAAACATTAATAATAATAAATTTGAGGCCCGAGTCAACCCGGACGTATTTATTGTAGCTTCTTACAATCACGCACCTAAAAACTCGACTTGAAGCAAATAAAATCAGCTTAACGGGTGGAGACCGGTGGGTTTATGCTCCAATACGAACTATATAAAGAATGAGCCAACAGCCAGTGTGGAAGTTTTCATTAAACTAAATACTCATATATATAGAATTTTACTGATTAATAGTGCTCGGTCTATGGCAATTACGAGTGGAATACAATAGCGTTACTATGATCACCACGGCTTCTGTTACAAGCGACCACCCGAAGGATAAAATTATCCATGCCTTTTTGAAGAACAAGTGGGGCAATGGCCGCAATTTCATTTGGAATGTTATGTTTAAGATCCTGAATTGTCGCTGGGTTATAGGCATAGACCTACTCTTCAAATACTTCAAGTACTTCAATCCCATGGGAAGTACTAATAGTGTCAAATCGCGTAACCTTGGAGGCCAGTCAACTTCTCCTCTCATCGAAATAATGCGATCTTCAAATTTCGTATGCAATAAATTGACTGATTGATGGCTTGTATGGACGGTACCACCATCCTGTTGAAACCAGAGATCGTCCAGATCCAATTCATTTAATTTTGGAAAAAAATAGCCGGCCAACATGTTGTGGTAAAGTTTTCCATTTGCTGTGACTGTCTCTCCAGCCTCTTCTTTGAAAAAGTACGGACCAATAATGCCGCCAACCTATAACTAACATGGGATGCATTGATTTTTCGTGGATCTCGTATAAGTTTTCCGGTCCCCAGAAATTACAATTTTGTTTATTTACGTACCCATCCATCCAAAAATGGACTTCATCGGAAAAGATCAAATTCGACGGCAATTTGTCCTGGCGATCCAACATCTAGGTAGCAAATCGGCGACGTAGCAGATGGGGCAAAGACTTCAATTGCTGTGTAAGATAAGGTACCTGGCTGGTGATGTTTTGGCGTATACGTGCTGGCCGAGTATGCTGATATGGAGTTTGACCCATTGCATGAATTCCGGACTCACTAGGGCGATTATGTTGACCGAAAAATACAGGAATTTCACGAAATGTTACTTTTACAGATCGCCCGTTTTCGTAATAAGATTGAATAACAAAAATTCGCTGTTGCGGTGATAGCCGACTACATGACTAAAATTGCCAAAGATTGTATGACATCTGTCAAAAACATCAACCACATTGAATTCAGCAAATGACTGTTATTAGCAGCCAATAGCCTCACCATCTGTTGATTCACTCCATTACGACTTTGAAACACCATTCGGATGAATTTACCCAAGCAGAGAAGAATGGGACAGGAACCAAATGGTGGAAGAA